>CM067357.1:5025067-5153909 GCA_034190875.2 Urechis unicinctus
CGAATATCACTATTATAGAACAACACAATTTTGTAACTGCTACTGAAATGTATATTCTTTTGCTGGTATCGATCGTGCATGCAAGCAGTTTTACGAGAAATGCATGATCGGATATGAATATTGGCAACAAATTTTTCATATGCCTGTACAAAAATTAGCGAAATTATTGCCTAAGTCTGCAATGGGAATATTCTTTCAACATTCGTAATTCTTTGATACAGCAAGCACATCTTTTCATTTGCTCACTAGAGGTCATTCCTGTCCTACTGCACTCGAGGTTGAGCTGCTGCAACAATACAAAAGAACCGCTGATTTGTCTTTGCAACTTTAGTCAGCCATGATCACGTTTTCGCTCTTCAATGTTTTCAGCAAAATATCCCCGCCTACAGCAGGAGACAAAAACTTTGTGGGTATGATTATGGTTATATTTTGAATAGAGCTTTAAATGCAAGCGCTTTGTTAGGCAGGATAGCATCTTGTGCAGACAGGTAAATGATAGTGTGCAATTATGCAGCGAGAAAAACACAGGAACTTTATTTGAAACTGCAAATGAGCTTATCATAAAGCTCGATCTTTTTTCGGGTAAAAACCGGTTTTCCGTTCGGGCTTGCCAGTTGTATTCTGTTGTCACTTTTGTGGCTCTTCTGAAACCAAACTTGTGTAATAGCAGAGCCTGGAAATCTCACCCTACCATGTTTAAAAACTTAGGACAAATTCTGTCCTGGATTAGAAACGAATACAGCAGCCATTGGGACTTGGGTTTTCTATATCAATGTAAAACTATATGATAGCATTACCAGGCTGGTGTAATAATGCATAACATATGAACAGGCATATCTTATTAATAAAATGGCTTATTATGAATATTATAATTGTGAATTTATGTTTTGTTATTCTGAAAAGAGAGATAAGATGAGATTCCTGCTACTGATCAGCGCATATGATTAACAACAAGAATGAAAGCAAAATTTGCAAGACAACCCATGCCATGTTTTCTGGATATACATAGTAGGTTCATTTATGTTTTCACACCGATGATTTACCTTTCTAAATCAATGTATTCGTCTAATGGCATAAAAACTAGGAATTCAATGAGTACTCATACACAGCCATTTTTAATGGCTTGTAGATCAACCACTTAATAATCCATTGCATAGCTCAGCAGAGAAGGACGAAAGCATCTACGAAAAGTACCGACGAATCGGGGCTCGACGTCACATTAACATAAGATTAGAATGAACATGACTATGATGACATTGATCAGGGACCAAAATGTCAATTTCTTGTCCCATTTCTGATGTTCTGTGTGAGGGTAGGTCAAAAGTTCAATGCACCACAAATGACCCGACGCTCAAACAACATATGCAGAATGTCTTCATATCCGCGATTATTGCAAATACGCGTAATTTATACACGATGTCGATTATATTCAAATAGGTATTGACTGGTGATTTACTGGTGAATAAACGCGAAGACACTTTTGCATATATTATTCATTTTATATTACCTTGTAAGCTTGTTGGTAAAATACAGCAACATAATTTATGCTGATATGTGGAACCATGTTCATAGTTTAAGCATAGTTATCTATGCTAGATAACTGAATTATGAAGTTGCATCTGCTACTGGCTATGTTCAAATACAACTGAACCCACCGGATAAGAAGACTAGCGGATATATAAATATATACATATATATATAAATAGAGATATATAATATATATATATATATATATATATATAGATATAGATATATAGATATATATATATATATATATATATATATATATATATATATATATATATATATATATATATATATATATATATATATATATATATATGTATATATATATATTGCACTCAGCTCGAGCAATCCTCAAATGCTCAACCCAAACCTTCTAACAATAATTCTAACTTAGGAATATGCATGATGTAGATACAGGGTTGGGCATTACACAATATTGACCCAGCGGTAGTCTCTTATCGGTCCAATGTTGGCCATTGGGAAAGAAAAGTGGTAGTTCATACAGGAAGGTTCCGGATGATGCAGGCCCTATTGCCGGACATCACGGCTGCTGGTTACAGAAACAGAACGTAAGAGCAGTCGTCGCATGGCAAAACTCACCATATGGAGCGATGGGACTAGCATTAATGTTCAATATTGAATGTACCGATCGTTCAAGGCTCTTCCACTGTTTGCCAATATGCCGTATGTCATAAAACGCAGGAATACAAGCACTGCAAATGGTAAGGGTCCGATGAATCTGATTTTACGTAGCCCCGCGTTTTACATGACACAGCTCGACACAAATTTGCTGTCATGACCTTACCTTCCTAACCGATGTGACTTTAGAATTGACGCGAAACATGATTGCCCTGAAACCTATCTGGCCGTTTGACATTTTCACTATATTTTCTGCCGCATTTTAGGAACGGTATAGCCCCATGATAGCCTTCATAACCACGTACTCCCATTACTACACTTATTGGGCCATCGATGTGTAAGTTATTACATTTATATGATGGCCCCAATATCAATTCAGCAATCGGTGGGGGTAATTGCTCATAAAAAGCGAATTGTCTAATATCTAGCGGCTCAACGCTGTTCTAAATATACAGAGAGAACTGAGTCAGTTGAAGTTGAGATAGGTTTCTGTTCGATGATGTCTGCACAAACTCGTATCGTTATCTGTGATAGCAGTCGAAAGTAAGTTGGACCTGTTACCAGTATCAGAAGCTGATGAAATACATATCTGTCAGATTTTATGGCAGTTGCAATGAGAGGTTGTACACCGACTGTGGTATTCAGAGCGTTCTCAGGGTTTATTTAGCATCGTGTGCGATGATCGCTAAAGATACCTACAATAAGTATTACTTGCTGCTTTTTAAGATAAATCAACTTCATGAAAGCTCACTTTTTGATTATTTCATGTGAGTCTTGTTATAAGCCGATTAATTCCGTGGTGTCCTGGAATATTTGTTCAAATAGCTTACTTAGAACAAATAAGTATACATAAAAGATGCCTGTGCATATTAACAACAAACTAGCTACACTGGTCGTGCAAATGTATCATGCTGAGATCAGAGCGACCGACAAAGGTGAAATGCAGAAGCATTACTTGCTGCTTGATGCAGTACAATTCAGGCAGGTCATTCTTGCCACCACAACGAGATCGAAATCAGGACAACAAAAGAATTATTCACGGAAATGCGGTGGCTGCATCTGACCATTGGTTCACCTCCTCTCCACCAGTAACGGTTAGTTGGCCGTGTTCAACCTCAGACCAGAGATGTTTGATATAAACAACCACTTTAAGCTGATAAATAAGAAGGGTTGTCTCCCAAAGCGAGGTGTGCTGACTTGTTTATAATTGGCCTATTGCAAGCACTTGTATCAGTATTGGAAACACCTGCCTCTACAGTGCAAAAAAATTAACTAGCGACTGCTGGGTTGAAATAGTCACTTCTCATTATTAATAGGTCTTTTCAACAACTTAAGTTCCATGATTGCCAACATTGTGTGGCATGAATAGTGAGCTCGACTCAAAAGCAGTTGAGTATCTGGATAATGTAAACTGCTCATGAGATTTTGCAGCTCTGCAACCTAACACGTTGACTTTCCCTTGGATGTTTTGGATGTTCTGATGTGCCAATGAGCCTCATTGCCCTCTACATCACCCCAGGGAATTTATTGGAATATATCATTTGCATAAGGTCACTCTACGGTCATCGAATGCAGGATCACTAGAAGGAGACCCAAGAACACAAAATAACAGGCAGGAGAAATGTTCAACAGAGGATTGACATCCAAGACCTCTTGTGTGACGATGGTTTGAAAGTCTTATTTGAGCACAAGGTCTTCATTTATGCAACTATTCCATATGAGTATGTCATTCGAACCATTTTGCATAGTATCTCAATGAGTTAATCCACGCCCATTGTCCAAATGTAGTGACTATTGCTTATCAAACCAGCTATCCGAATTTGGCAGCATGCACGCGATTATGCTCATACCTTAATGAATACAATTAACATGCTATATATAAACATTGATAATCTTAATGAACAACATATCAAATATCTACGTCTCAGCAATTAAGGTTGCATCTCTGTTTAGGAGACATCATGGTATTTCTATAATAACGGGTTGGATGTCCGTGCTATATTTTTTAATTCCACGTTTTGGATAAAATATGGCATTAATGATCGCACAGAAACCCACGGTGCCAGGCAAGCTAGCGTTATATGCTGATAAGTGTAATTAATGTGTCATTTTAACCTCGTACAATCTAGACAGCTAACTATGACTTGCAATGATTTCGTTTGATTTGTACGCACGCCTCATTTCTGGTTATGATACACGTGGAAATGGCTGAAGCATATTGTGCGATATGTCTGGTGATAAAAACCGAGGTTCATCGTAATGATTAACAATCATTAATGGAACAGAGACTCTAACGAAACATCGTTTGCTCCATTCTACCTCTTTTTTACTCGGTTACGCCAGCAAATAATACCCCTCGAAGTGTTGTTTTCGGAATTCATTTTTTTCATTGCATAACAATCAATCACAATTACCATAGTAATAGTGCTTCCAGTTTATTGATCATGGGCCAATCACCAAGGGGTTTCATAGAAGTTATGCATGCATCCAATCAATGAATCGATTCTAGACCACAATTCTCGTTCAAATATAACGGGTTATCCGGAAATAGTTCTGAGAACGTAGGTTTGTAATATGATGCTAATGATGATTCAATAAGTCGATGCTATCGGGATTCCAATACAGCACTGACACCAGCTATTTCAACCATAGACTGTTATGTTATGTACCTTAGTGTTGTTGAACAGTTACATTGAATATCGCTCGTAGATAATGAAACTGCAATGGGATGCATATTAGTAACTGAAGACCGTGCATTCCATCAATCAATAAACATAATTTTAAATAATTCAGAATAAATAATAGCTCTTGTCGCAATAGCTTTAATTATTTCTAATTAATGCTTGCTGCAAAATATGCGGATAAGAGGATTCTATGGACAAATGCGCTTTACTGAATTTCCTGATACTTATAGTTCCACGGATGCTGAACAAGCATATGTTAAGATACCAACCAACTATGTCTTCATGTATTACTTGTACCCTTGATTGTTTTTCAGCAGCACAAATAGGCTTTGCAAGGTAACGAAGCCATCTATCGTTGTACGGCCAGAACCAAGATGGAGATGTAAACGTCACATGTGGCGAGAGAACGATGCTCGCTCTTGCACATAGGAAATACATAAATGATTATTCCTGCAAGTCGACATCTGCATATACACATAATAATGAGCTGAACTAGATTATGTCTGTGATCGTCGGCTAAAACGCAATGTATTATCTCTAACAACAGACCAGCAGGTCAAGTCGGAAGACAGCTATACCAATATTTCCGTCTCATGGAAAATATATTGATTATCATGGATATTATATTGAACAGCTCCAAAATTCTTGAAACTTATATCCTGGTGAGCATATTGTGGTTGTTTATGAGCAACTATATAGGAATACTTATCTAAAGTGTGATCTTAGCAGCTCGAGGAACCGTTGTTTAGAAAATATTTACGAGGAATTATTTCAGCAACCTATGAAAGGAACGCGCACCCTATTGCTTCCTTCTCGTTGCCTGCCATGTGCACGTGATATTTGATGGCATGTTATATTTGGTAATAAGAGATGAGCGTTCAAATGGACAAATAATAACTGCATTATTATGGCAAGGTCATATATTCAAATATTGTACACGATCGATTCCCTTTTAGAATTTTGAGAACAGATCTTTCTCAAAACCGCCACTGCAATTTGATACTCCATGCTCTCAATAACTCGAGCAAACAGCAGATGAACTGAATCAAATCAATGTAAATATTCGATCGCCTTGTGAATATATCAATTTTGTATTATATACAAGTATTATGGAACGTAAGTCAGAGCACGTACATGCACACAGAGGTTTAATTGTTATATTTCCTTATAGTTGAATGAATCTGTCGGATGTTAACGGTAGGGATTCATAACTGACTTTGATATCACAGATACGGTGGCAAGGATGAAGAGATAAATATTATGCCCTATCCCTCGGATGCATATGCATCTAATATGTTTACTAAAATGAGTCAATAATAAAGGCAATTTTGTAATGTTGCTTAGTATAACACTGATTGATATATAAACCATAGAAAGTAACTAGAAACAACTTACTACTGAAATACCTAAAAAATAAAAAAACATGTCGCTTTCCACACACAGGTGTCTGATCAGGAACCAAACGCCATATATCGAGTTCAAGCTTCGGATGATGACAATTGAGGAGCATATGCTGAAAATGCCATGGTGTTTATAACAGAGGAATGTTTAGGGGCTGGGGTAGAAGGGGCTGGGAGGTTTGATTTTGATAGACTGTGTACAAGGTGGTTGCCATGTCGGTCCCTCCAACCTAAATCCCTCAATATTATGTCGTTCTCTAAATCATGCAGGTAAAATACACCTGTAATCATTCATATTATCCCTCACCAGTGGCAAATATTGCCGAACACTACATTATATCAGAGACATGCACGGTTCACAGGCGGATTTCTGATAATGATATTTGCCTGAACCTCATAGTGCTATGGTTTGATAGTAGTAATAATATATATTCATACTACATAAAAACTCAAACGATCTGTTTGTTTTACACCATTAAGTTAGATCCATTACGAGTAAATTAAAACCAATTTGACCTTTGTCAATAATTATTATGATGTCGATGTGTCCAAGACACAGGATACACATCGATGGGGAGACCTAAATTATTGTAAGTGTCAATTCAATGTAAACATTAGGCTATTTCGACATATATATTTGAACATTTAAGATATTTTTGTATAATGCTCATTGTTGGGATTACCAGATTTGGAAGAGGAACTCGTTGGAGAAAGCATCTGTCAGGTTATTTACTATCGCAAACAATATATCCAGATGTTAATTGATGTGTTCCATTCATCTTTGATGCCTTGCCGTATGGTAAATTGATCATTGATGCTTTGCTGAATGGTTAATTCATCATTGATGCCTTGCCGTATGGTTATTAATCTGGCCTTATGTCTCTGTCCCTCTAGTATGTGTTGCCCCTTGCTCGATATAATGCGAACATGTGTTCTTACTAGTTATATCTTACGATCAACTCAATTGCTAGTCAAGAGAGTTCCTCTTTACAATGAGGAGTAACTACTAAACTGTAAGTTGAAGGTCAGTTAATGCATACCGCATATTACACAGCAGTAAAGTAGAGATGCCGAAGCATACCTCGCTTTTATGAATTATTCAGAGGAAGGTATCCTAGCCATTACACAAAAACAATACCAACCCAAAGAAAGCATGTTATTTGCCACTGAGGAGCCGTTCCAGCCATTCGATGGCGGCTTCTGTTTATTGGGTATAGCACGTCTCTCCGCCCCCAGTACCATTAAGTTGGCCAGCCATATAAAACTGCTGGCAAGCAATCTTTTGCATAATTGGTTAAATGTTGTAACAACAGGGCATTCTGTGTGCATTCTTAATGTAACTATGATAACTACAAAATGGCACAAAATCGGTGTAAAATACAATTACAAAGCATAAAAATGCTCCAGGTTTTCGCTAATAGCCAGTGAGCATACTGCAAAAGTGAAAAGAACACGCACAATATTGTTCTCTACTGATTGCTTGTTTAATGGACATACTACATAGTGACCTGTAATGATTGTATATAGAATCAACCATTATGGAAGTCAATAGTTTCCACTTTCGAAACTTCAGGTTTTATTAGGTCACTGAATCAGCTAACATGTGTGGATATTATCATTGTCAAGTGAATTCAGCTGCGGCAGCAAAACTGTTGCTGTATGATGCATTAAAGATCAAACACTGTTCATTTACCTTTGGCTCTTCTGTGATTCGGAGTCATATTCATATTGATGTCGCACGATCATTTGCTGAATACTGATTAGGGTATCATTAATGTTTAAGTCAAATGGGCTCAAGTTCATCCAGCGCTCAGGCTCGCTGTTTCAATGTGGTTACCAATTGTTTCAGTTGGGTGAGAGTATTGGAAGTAAGCATTACACAAATTACCTTATAATGTGAGTGTCATGTAGCACGTATCATTGTTGGATATCTCATTTGTAATGGTCTCCACAGATGTTAGCCTTTGGTTGTTGTGCCACACTGCCTCATTTTCTGTGGAGACAATAACGACATCAGGCATGGATCGCTCAGGGTCCGTTGCGCTTGCACTGAAATCCCTCAGTGTAAATGTTGTTTACTGCTTGTAACATATTTTTATAACAAATTTAAGGAAATCACAATCGGCCATAGCCCTCGTAAATGGCGCAGAGGCAACAACATAACCATCCTCTTTGTATTCATACACACACATCAAGTGAGTCTGTGGGCATGAATTATGCAAAAGATAACGTGCTTATTAGAAGTACACAGTAACCCCGTCGCGATAATGAACGACTACTGGGTATTAACGTTGGTAATGAGGATGGCAAGAATCTAATTACACCTGTCTGTACCTTTAACCAAGGAATTCGGCTAATAAGTATGGACTGTAACCAGTTAACAAAGGGATCAGAAAGGAGACGAGGCTCATTAACCAACAGACCCGCCTGTGATGAACCGCGCGATTCGAGATTGCTTAGCAGCCTACGATGTTAAATGCATGTTATAAGCTTAGCCCGTTTCGATTCCTTGCAGCAGGCGTTAAGAAGCTTTCACTACAATTGCTACAATTACCACTCGATACCTTCATTTTTACGAGTGCTATGACAATTCTCAAAGGTGATGTACTGCAATACGGTAATTTTCAGCACCTTTAGCTTTTCGCCAGGAAGATGACTGAACCGTATAAAATATATCGCTTTGAGAATATCTCTATATAGCCATTATGTTATAGATACTCACCATGGCATAGTCATTCTGGCTAGCAGAGCCATCTCGTCGACAAGGCGACGACAGGCTCTGACAGATGTCATGGGCCCATTGTGAGCGAAGCTTCCACAGCTGTAACGTTATTGAAATAGAGAAACAGACATTGCGACGCGCTGAACAAATTAATCAAATACTTTTGCCACTCCCATTTCCTTCCTAGTTATCCTTCGTTGCGCGCTCTGATTGAATGCGACAAGGGTTGATTGCTGAGCAGCTTGTCATGCATAGCTATGGTCGCTCAGATTTTAAAGGTCACTTCATTCACGGCATCTCCATATGTAAATATGTATAAGCTGAAGAAGAGGTTTTGACATTTGACGATGTAGCGAGGTTGGCTTTCGACATGCAAATTCTGACGCCTTACAGATTACTCTCCCGACCCAATTTCTTAATAACTTTACATTGTCCAAGAGGGCAGTGACAAGGAGCTGCCTAACGATCACAATCATCCTTATCCAACATCGTCACGATATCATCACGTTGTTGAAAGCGACTTAAAACCCGTGCTCCTTATAAGACTTAAATGTAATTACAAGACAAAACCGCTATTTGTCTTATATCTTGTAATATATGTAACGTCCGGCCTATAATCTAAATAAGATTTATACATGAGCTGTTGTGCTGTTGTGGCCATATGTTATGGCATATTAGCCATTTTACGAAAGACCATGCACTTCATTTGAAATAACACCAGAAATAACATGTGAATGTTTCGGTTGACCTCTGCACGGTGTCATCTCTTTGCAAAAGCTATACGTTATCACTTAAAAAAACCTGGCTGTTTAAGTCGGAAATGAACATAATGTCTCCTTCCGCCTCTTGTATAATAGAAGAAGCAATTCGCAGTTGCTGAACGGATGGACTTATTACTATAGTAAGAAAACTTACGAAACAGATATCCGAGTGATAATATGGTGGTTGTTGTAAAATTGTATTCAGAAGAAGTGGCACTAATATGCAGGTAAGACTGTTGCGAGGATCAGGTGGGATGGTCGATAAGGAGGTGGATTAAACGGAATGCGGAAACATTCGTACTGCTGGATAACATTCTTAATATGCAAGATTCTTACGTATGCTTAAGACGGTACAATATGGCTGGATGTCTTACAAATTGCTTAATATGCAAGATTCTTACGTATGCTTAAGACAAAACCAGCCGTATTTATCTAACAAAGTTAATAGCAAATTTCTAAATATGGAAGATCATGCACACTTTAGACTATGTTTACAACAGCACCTTTATTCATACATCGATCATTTAGCAGATAAACCAGATGGAGAAAAAGTCTAAAATATGTTTCTTAAAGGGTGAGCTGTCGTGCTAATGACTGAAACATAGTATGTTAACATGGAGCACAGCAACTTTATATCATCAATTGACATGTTCATTGCTTAGTCAAAAAAGCGTGTGCTGTCGTGAATATTTGAATTGCATCGATAGACACGTACGTACCAATATCGCTTAGAAGCGCAACACCATGGTAACAAATGTGTGTTAAGCTCTAATAAGTAGGACAAATATTAAGAATGAAAACATTTCTTGAGGGGGACGTCAATGATAGAGAGCAATTTCATCGTCATCATCATCGTTATTATTGTAATACTAATCAGCATCAGTCAGTCAGTGCTTAAACCCACTTATTTTTGTCAACAGTTTAAAGATTGGATCGAGCAAAAAACGTACTAGAGTAACTCCGTATGTCGGCGAGAAGTCGTGCTTGATAAATGATCGCTTGTTGTTCGTGGAGCGCACCGGTGATTCATTTCTCCACACATACTCATTCATTGATTGAAGAGTTGATAATGAAAGTAAGTATGCTCTCGTCCTACACACGTATTGTTTTCAATTTCTTGCTGTCCAAATAGCAAGCTCGAGTTTGGTCAACTTGGCAACGTCAAACAGTATCTGGATTAACAAGACATCGAACATTTGCACGTGATATTTACATGTACACCTGATTGGCCAGATCACTGCCTTCTACACAATTCCATGTCAAGAGCATTATGCATCGTTTGAAAAAAGGCCACTTGATGTGAATGCAAGTTTAAAAGACGTTTTACCAGAAGTCATGGATGAGGATGTTCATGACGTCATGAAGTATTCGACAATATGTGAACGCCTACTTGTCCTATTTATGAAGTCCAAACCAGTCAAATTAATACCGAGACAAATGTGCATGCACCAAAAAATGTTCTAGTATATCTTCATCACATAAAACCATATCAACTGAACGATTAAGATAATTGGATATGGATATTGGCACGTGGGGGAATACGAGGTCACTTAATTATACGATCATTAAATGATCTGTGTACAAAGCCCATAGTTCGTTGATCTTTAGTTAACATACCAGCCTCACAGTATATTCCATCCTAACTCAATAATAGTGCTTCTACCCACACATACGTCTCTCATAGTTGATTAATTGTCAGTTGTAAATGACCGGTATCCTTAACATTTATTATTATTATGGCAAACAGACTATCATATTCGTACGAAACGTCGCTATGAAGTATCTGATAGTGAATAAACAAATGAACATAATGACAACGCCTAGTCATGCAAGATTTGCAGAAATATCATACACCTAACAATAATAAGATTGGTGATGAATTACGATGATAACCCACAACCAAAATATTTTCTTCTCGCAGCATGTACAGCCAGGGGGATGGCAGTTGAAAATTCACTTCATTGACCGAGACACACAAACGCTGACAAATGCGTGCGACAATTATACTTAAAAGTTGTTTTTAGGCAATAAAATTAGCTATAGATATTCATTAAGCCATCCAATCAGCGTGGGCAATAAACTTGATTGAGTGGTCTCTATTTTTTGCAAACTCAAACTTCAATTTAATAGTCGTCAATCTGGTGCTTGACCAGTTTTGCGACTAACACTGATGTGCTATGAACATTCATATGTAAACAAAATTACATACATATTGAAGGTGTTACCATTTGTTTTTCACTATAGTAGTGCGGATAGAATACACACCTTATATGTATTCTATGCCAAACGCGGCCTGCACTTGTAGCTATCACCGTTGCGTTTCTACCATCTCAGAAGGAGAATGCTACGGATGATTCTCTTGGAGGGTTGTGTTTGTGGAAATGGCGCCTATGACACAATGATTGCCAATCTCTCTAATGAAGGCAACATATGAAAGAGCTAAACGATCAACACAACACACACACACACACACACACACACACACACATATATATATATATATATATATATATATATATATATATATATATATTATATATATATATATATATATATATATATATATATATATATATATATATATATGTATATATTCTCTTGGAGGGTTGTGTTTGTGGAAATGGCGCCTATGAAACACTGAATGCCAATCTCCCTAATGAAGGCAACATATGAAAGAGCTAAAAGATCAACACAACACACACACACACACACACACATATAGATAGATATATATATAGATATATATAGATAGAGATAGATATAGAGAGATAGATCTCTCTATCTAGATAGATAGAGATATATAGATATAGAGAGATAGAGAGAGAGAGAGAGATATATATCTCTCTCTCTCTCTCTATCTCTCTCTAGAGAGAGTATGTATATATGTCTCTATCTATATAGAGATATCTATATATATGCCATAGATATCTCTCTCTAGATATCTCTATCTCTCTCTAGAGATATAGATCTATATCTCTCTATATCTCTATCTCTCTCTCTAGAGATAGATAGATATCTCTCTCTCTCTCTCTATCTAGAGAGAGAGATATATCTCTCTATATCTCTCTCTCTCTCTATATATCTCTCTATATATATATATATATATCTCTCTATCTCTATATCTCTCTCTCTATATCTATATATATCTATATATATATATATATATATATAAAACGTCCCAAGGGTAATTGCTGTTTGTTGTCTGACTACTCGTCGCCTTTTAACATTCATTACCAGAATTAAACATTCAGTGAACTCTCTAACGCGGTATATTATTTGAAGCTTGTTATCTCTATTGTATTTAAACAATTCAACAATTCGGATAATATATCAGTGGATCCTGGCAACACATTTGCTGGCAACGCATTGGCCGGCAACACATTGGCTGGCAACACATTGGCTGGAAACACATTGGCTGGCAACACATTGGCTGGCAACACATAGGCTGGCAACATATTGGCTGGCAACACATTGGCTGGCAACACATTGGCTGGCAACGCATTGGCTGGCAACACATTAGTGGCAACATATTGGCTGGCAACACATTGGCTGGCAACACATTGGCCTTCCTGTATTGCTTTAATCACCTGACGACGAGCCATCAAACAACCTGTCTTTAGTGCTTTTAAAGGGTAGTTAATCGACGTTAATGATGTTTAATTAATATTTTTCTGTGTATGTGGAAACACAATAACTGGCATGCCAATAGAGGTTACTTCACTGTACAAGAATGCACCCTGTAAAAAACTGATTCATTATTCATGAAGGATATCCGGGCTAATCCAGGGAAACATGAACACGATGATTGCACAGAGAGAAAGGTGCTGCTTCCGACTGGTAAGCAGTAAACCGCAGACTACCGTCAAATGCCGTCGGACCGATGGGATTATCAGTCGAAGATTATGCTTTTAAGATTGCCATTACTTGCGATGGTGTTCATTTTATATGCACGGGATCCATTGTGTTCCTTGTCATGCACGTATAAATGATTGCTGCATCGTATGCTTCATATTGGTTTTTCCTAGACTCTGTCCATATTACTATTAGCTCCACATCTGTCAGATGCCAGGATTTGACATTCTCAACCTGCAGTTTGGTGACCGATAGGATAATAGAGATGCAACTATGAATGTGCACATTTGTATTGCTATATTTGTAGGCAAAGGCGCACCGAGGTCCTTGAAATGTACAAAGCATGTCTTATTTATAATGGGCTCTAGCGCTACTAAGCGATTTGATCAAGCTTTTCCAATTCACTTAAGTGTATTGATATGATTGAATACTTTTGTTTTGCATGGGGAGATAAAACCGATACCAGGCTTTAATCGTTCAGTTATTTTAGCGCATACATCAGACTTCCTCAGCGTATGTGTTGCGTGCTGCTTAAAGCATATCTTTCAGGACATTGCAGTCTGCCAGCGATAACTTCACCATCCCATTGTTTTCATGTGCTCACATCCAATCCACCTAGTGAGTATTAATGCAGAAACATAATACATGCTAATTACAGGTACAATGGCGCACTAAGCCTTACCCGATATTACAGGGCTCCAGGCCTGGATGTATATACACCTGTGTGATATTCCTGTATTTGTAATCAATGTTCGCTGCTAATTAGATCAATTAGAATATATAGATACCAGTTAACCAGTGATCACAGAGGATGTGAGGCTCACGTATCAAGAGACTAGGTCTCTTGTGATAAAACAATGTTTATACGGGATAAATATAAAGGTGGAAACGGGTCACCATTATCACATGCTGAACATGTCTTGAGTCTATTATGCCGTGGTGCTGGGGCAGGACAACAATAATAAGTTCTTTAATCGTGTATGAATCCATCATATCGTCGTATGTTCAGATTTTTCCTTACAATATAGATTGGCAGAGTGTACTTTATTTTGTGTTATGCACAATGATATATAATATGCCCAGTAATAATACCAACCCATTTAATTTACTTTACGTCAGCAATAACGGCAATGACGTGAATCATATACCACTCTATCGGTACTGCTGTTAAAGACAACCCGATTACGAGCAGGATAAGGAACCGGTACGACGCGGTCCTGGTGGATCTGTACGATCTTCTGTTCATCAGCACCTCGCATGATGCGGATATAAAATGTACAGATAGTATGTTTCAAATAATGACAGCCACAGAAGCTTATTTTCCTTTTCGTTAAATTACCCAAACTAGATTCGTGTTGCACATAGCATCGGTTGCTTTCCAATCATCCTGACTTCTGAAGCTATTTTATTGACATCATCAGTCGGTGGCTAATTTCTGCAAAAGTGTATTACCATAGCTTTATTACGAACGAGACAGATTAGCTGAAATCAATAGGGTTAGATGTATCTGTTTACATGCTGCAGATGTGTACACAATACAATTGCGCAAAGACGAGGGAGTATGACTGGGCATAATATCCAATCAGATCCGCTTCAAATCAATGTAGGTTGCAGCTTGACCTCATTATGCAGTCGCCTTGTGACTTACAACATCCACAGATACACATGCGTAATGTTAAACCTTCATCCCAGTGGCGTGTGTTTACCAGCACTATCTGGAAAGGAACTGCCCAAAGATCCCAAACATATTCATCTTTTAATGTCAAACTGTCACCCTGCTGTTAAATTTAATTTAAACCCCTTTTTCACAAAAATGACCATGTCATCATGAGGGATAGCCGGCTTCCTTCATGACTACTTGACTGAAGTTTAGTCAAAATCAGCACAGCATGTTATCGCCCGTTGCAAATAAAGATATTCATAACCATAGTGTAGCGGATTTGATCATGACCTCAACCTCATTACCTCATCTCTAGTACCATCAACTTGGCCAGTCATACACATTTACTGGCCAGCGATGAATCATGCAATCTGAGCAGAGATGAAAAATGGGCACAAAGTGGCGTTTACCCCTATCTCAACATGATGATGGGTTTTCTATGTTTTCTCCTTGGTTAATCTCTATGACATCCTGTGAGCAGCTGAATGAAAATTGATTATGTATGTAGAGCTTTGTTTGATGTGAGGAATATAGAACTATGCCGGTGGACATCATAGATCGCTGCACGGTGAAGGGTTAACACTCCCTTTCACTACCTCTTCATTGCCTGCGAAATGGACGAAACAGATGGCGGCAATCTAATAACGCTGCATGACGAGAACCATAATGGATATCGAACATTCCCATTTTTCCAAACCATATAGGTTCACTAATTTGACATTCGGCATTTAAAAGCGCTCTTAACATATACTCAGCGGTATGAGTTTAGTGCGGCCGATATAAATGTGTGCCCGTGGACGTCTCACCAAACCCCATCTCTTATTTCTGAAAGAAAACTGCCATGTCGATTCGAAAGTAAGCTGGAATCGTGCGTAATAGAAATATCACCTTGCATATGCAAATAATATAGGGGTAGACACTGCCATTGCAAGAAGCTGTCGAAGCAGACATCTGAGAGATGATATAGCGGTTGATGTAACAGCTTGTGCACTTGACGTGTTACTCACATGGCGCGCAATAAGAATAGCGTGCTACAGACACTTGAAACAGCTATCATGTAGGCTTAATGATATTGGCTGCTTTTGCAAGATCCACTTCAGTCACGAAAGAACAAAAACGACTTGTGAGCTTACTTGTAGATGATATGAGTGTGTTGGTCGTATGATTAGCAGAGCGATTCCGTATTTTTTTGAAATACGATAGACTGAACAGCTTAGTTTAGACCGTTTGCTTCAAATATGGAAGAAGCCTATGCCTATTCACGACAAAGTTGGTATATTTGTAAAGTAATTGGCACAAACGGTCAAAAGTACTGATGCATCTTTTAATCAAGCTGAACCAAAGATATGTTTGTGTATAAATAACACCTGCATGACCAAAATCAGAAGATCTACATGCATGCGAAACAGACAATATATTATTCTGAGGTCTGAAAGACCGTAAGCCTATGTTGCATTCAACATCGTGGTGTTGCAACGATGAAAAACTGACAAATCGTGTTGTTGAACTGTTGAAATACTATTGTGTTATCGCAACGATGAAACACTTGACAAATAGCGCTATGACCATGATCAAATACAAATCGTGTTATAACTGTTATGAAATACTGATAATGACGTCATCAGAGGCCTTAATGCGATCGTAAAAGACGAGGAAGATGATGGTGTCATAAGGACAAAATGGCCACGCATCTGATATCCTCCGTGAGAAGAGTTCAAATGCAAGACAATTTAGCTCTACAAGAGGTTTTCATGGAGGCAACTATGTTGTAGGATGTTGTTGGACGGCACTATAGGAACAGATACGGCAAAGGCGGACAGCGCCGTGATTCATGTATGTTAAATATACCTATAAAATTATGCTTTGTTTGTGAATCGATGCCCTTACCTGGTTTGCTGGTGGTGTAAAATTCGTATGAATATAGAAGTTTCAATAATTGCTCACGGTCTTAAGTCTGGCTATAGTTAGTCAATACAGATGCGTCTTTGGTCATTAGCTGCGCAGGTTGCCTGTGCTAATTTCTGCCCAAAATGTGAATGAAGCGTGGACGTTGAGATCGTACATATGCAAGAGTAACGCTATTGATTATTGAACACAAAATTACATACTTTCTTTACTCGCGATCTGGTCCCTTTGTTGAGCTTATTACTTGAAGTTATTGCAATCTAGATGGACTGGGCTTACCTAACAATGATCTATGTTTGCTGTGCCTCCTATTCCCATGCTCACAAATACATGGCAAACCATGTGCTGGATGGCTGTTTATACGGAGTGATGTGGCACCATTAGTCGATTTTGGCATGGTTTTTGTTACTCTATCGGGGGTGGATAAAAAATAGTAACATGTTGATGTATCACGGAATAACGAAACAAAATACCTGTTAGACACATCTTCACGTTACCAACTAATAAAACCTGAAAATGTATATGTATCATATATTACCATCATAAATGGTCCATGTACCTGGACACAGGCTATCGCTTTTAAAGAGGGTACAGGGTACTACAGGATCAGATGCCGGACGTTACCCGGTCCTATTTTCTGTCTCATGCTAAATATAACAATCATTTTGCACACGTCAAACAACGAAGGAGTGTATTTGTTTCCATTATACGAAGCTGATGAAATACATATCTGTCTGATGATAAAACAGTTTATATGAAAGGGTATATTACGAATGAGGTATTCAAAGCGTACACAGGGATGATTTAGCATCGGTGCGATGGCCGCTAACAATACCTTTAATATGATGATCGCTAATAATAGGCTTAAGTGTCATAGTCTGCTTTTGTAAGATCAATCAATTTCATAAAAGAGTACATATCAAGTTTCGAGCCAACGTGCCGATGAATTCCGTAATTTACTGGATTATGTTTGACTAAAAAGCTTATTTTGGACAAATAGTTATACATAAAAGATGTCTATGCATATTTTAGCAACAAATTAGACATCCTTGTCGTACAGATGTCTCTTATTGAGAGAAAAGTGACCGACATAAGTGTATGTTGAAGCATTTCTTACTTATTAAAGCGATTCTGACCAGGCACGTCATTCCAGTCGTTATTAGGGTGGCCTACAAAAGAATCATTTACGGGAATTCGGTTGCATCATTTTACCGTGACGTCGTATTCACCTCCTCTCTACCAGTAGCGTTTATTTGGCTAGCCTTCTATCAACCCACGTTGCACGCCGATTAGAAGACATAACTTTCCTGTGATATAGTTAATAATCAGACTGGTTAGGTGTTGATTCATTGTAAACATCCTAGCTAATTTGAGCTATTTCGACATGTATGTTTGAACGGCAATTATCTTTTTGAATTATAAACTTTAGGGAGATTCCCAGATTCTGAAGAGGAGCTCTAAGCATCTGTCAGGTTATTTACTTACTATCGCAAACATTATATCCCAACAGTGTGCTTACTCATCCAGATGTTAATGGATGTGTTTCATTTGTCTTTTTGGGTGATGGTGTACCCATTGGAGCTGATTCTTATCTTTAGCAATCAGCGCAAACTGACATTCATAAACTCATAAATTATAACCAAACGCATCACTGCTTGAGACAACTGGTCGTGATTGACCTAACTTTAGATAGCGATGAAGTTAAAGCATAGGCAGTTGTTCTTCAATGTCATTGCACAGCAGGCCACAACCATCTGTAGCGCATAGCTGCATTTATTCTTGTCCCGTTTATTTCTCCCAACAGGTCGTTTTGATTCTACCTCAGGTTACTTTCCCTAATATAACGCTATATGGGTCGTGCCTCATGGTATATAACCGTATTTATTTATTGCCGCGTGGTAAATTCATCATTGATTCCTTGCTGCATGGTAAATGCATCATTATTTCATTGCCGCATGGTTAATTCATCATTGATTCTTCGCCCAAAGGTTAACTCATCATTGATTCCTTGCCACATGGGTAATTATCTGGTCTTATATCTCTGTTACTCTAGTGTGTGTTGCCCCATGTTTGACATAATGCGCACATGGATTCATACGATCAATTCGATTGCTCGTCAAGAGCTTTTCTCTTTACGATCAAATAAATATGAAGAGTTATTAATGAGTTGAAGGTCAGTAAATGCATACCACATATCATACAGCATGAATTAAAAGCCAAAGCTTCCCTTGTGTCTAGAGGAAGGCATTCACCCAATCAACATAAACCTAATGCTAACACGTCATTTGCCACTATGGAACAATTACAGGCATTCGGTGGCGGGTATTGTTCGTTGCGCATAGCACCTCTCCTCGCCACCAGTGCCATAAAGATGGCAAGTCATATACAGCTGCTGGCAAACAATCTTTGGCCAGATTGGTTCAATATTGTAACAGCAGGGCATTCTGCATGTATTCGGGGTATGTATGACAAAAAAAACCTACAAAAGGGCACAAAATACATGTACACAAGACAAATACAATGCAGAAACTGATCTAGCTTTTCACTACAAGCCAGTTAGCATCCTGCAAAACTGGCAATGACACGCACCACATTGCTTCCTCCTCATTGCTCGCCAAATGGACTTAATACATAGTGACATGTAATAATTGTATACAGTATCAACCATAATGGAAGTCTAGCGTTTCCATTTTCATAACACCAGAGAAACCCATATATTCTGTGTTTGATCAGGTCAATGCGAGGATGTTATCATTGTGAAGTCATTTCAGATACGGCAACAGAACTGTCGCTTTATGAATCATTAGTGGCAGAACATTAGTTCCATTGCCTTAGGTTCTTCAGTTATTCGGAATCAGAACATATTGCTGAACATGGTGGAGAACACATCCGTGGGACCAGGCTCGCAGTTTTCCATATGGTTATCAATCATTTTAGCAAGTGAACGTATAGGATGTAAGCAAGTGTTAAAAATAATACAAACTCGCTCGGTTGAACCACACAATGGGCCAAAGATAATCGCATTAATGCAAAAATGCATTAATTTCATCGTTGTTGTACACATACAGAGGCCACTACATATGCGGCTTCGTCTGAACCAGAAACGTCCTTCAAAGATTTGACGTCTATGTCACGCAGAGCCACTAACGGCAACCTCATTAGGTAATCGACAAGCAGTATGTGTGTGTTTCCCAATTGATTCGGCCTATATTTGCACAGCATCGCCGACGTGTACTCCAGCCTATGAAATGTACAGATATTGATTTGAACGACTTTTTGCAATTAACAGTCGTGCTATCATACTATCGCTCTCTCATATATAGACTGATATGAGCTGGTAATTTGATGCAAATATCCCCATCCATGTAATTTCCGCTCTCAGGGGATAGTTTCCATTCGGTGCATTACACTAGCTAGAAGCCAAACTATCACGCAGTCTGACAATTGTCCATGCGACTTGAGGGATAAATCATGGTTTGAAACAAGTTTGCTCAAGTTACAAAGTAAAATTGTTGGTAGTAGCAGTCGAAAAATGGTACATGTGGCAAATTGTGAATTGACAACTAAACTTATATAAACTAAATTTATACGACTTAATTTAAATATCATCATCTTCATCATGTATTGCTGAATAATATTTCTAACAGCGAAATCATCATCATCATCATCATCATCATCATCATCATCATCATCATCATCATCATCATCATCATCATCATCATCATTATCATCATCATCATCATCATCATCATATCATCAACAACATCATCATCATCATCATCATCATCATCATCATCATCATCATCATCATCATCATGATCATCATGATCATCATCATCACCATCACCAGTAGCAGCAGGAGTAGCAGCAGCAAAAGCACGGTTTACTGGTTTATATTTCTGATCATCGCGCAACCACGCGCGCGTGTATATGCCATTAATTCCCACAAAAAACATAATGGTGACCCAAAACGTAAGAGAGTAATGAGAACAGTTATATTGCATTGTTCTTTTTAACAACATTAGGTCATGCCTTGTGCCTTGTGCCTTTATGCTGAGTGTCTTGCAATGGCAATAGAACACCAAGCAATCAACTGGGTGCAAAATTTGTGCTTGAAAATAGCAATGTGAGTGACTCATGTATACAGTTGGTGAATCACTTGATGGAGAAAAACGACAAGGGATATATGGGCACTATAAGTTTAGAAGAGCACGCATGTGACTCCTACATCCCTTAATACGACAGTTCTAAAGGGACATTTCGGTAACCAATGGTAAGAAGCGTAGTTTTATAAAGGAAATGCAAAGTTATCCATAATCGATCAACCACATGTCATTTGCCATCGAATGTGCAACTGAAAATCCACGGAACTATCGTGCTCAAAATGATATCATTTATACTTTATGTCAAGAAGTATCAATTTCACCCGACTAAAGCTAGTGCATGGTGAAAATTGCATCTTTCAACATGTTGTACTGTTGCCCTTACACTGAAGCATGACCATTACCATATGTACAATCAGCCTATTCATCGGGTGACACCTTATTTACAGAGGGACTGCACCAAATGCATAGAATGTGTACATGAATGGATGTATTTACTTAATGTGATTCTGAACTTTGCATTATCGTTGTATTTTTTGCCTTGTAATGTTCCAATAGTAACCCGCAGCTCGAATACTGTTTTTTTTCCCAATTATACGTATGCGTACGTACTGTTGTATGACATGCATTGATAAACCTGAATATTTATGCAGACCGTGCGAATAAGCTTTCAATATTAATGTAGCCATCCAACAACCGGGTGGCCTGACTAATCATTAATACCATGGATTTTTCAAGTATTTTAGCTACTGACGCTGATATGTTTTATGCCTTATTGTGTTATTATATTAAAGTATGCGTAGACTTATATTGACTTTAAAATTGTTATCAAAGAAATCAGAAATAACGTATGGCGTTTTTTATCATAGTGCTGATTAATGCATAACTTAAACTACTCAGTTCGAGAGCACGAGCTACCGATAGACGCTGAACTCGTCTGTTTGGGCTGCACGGAATACCGCCATTGTCAGGCGTTATTGAGCTTAAGTACATGAACGCTTCAGGAACAGAAACTAGAGATATCCAAATCGGGTTTTCAGATTGTAACACAACAGAAGCATAAGCTGTGTGTAAGGTGGTCTGGGCTGCTGCTGGTTTGTGCCATGAAAGCGATGACAGGGAGGTACCCAAAAATAACAGCAAATACTACGTGTATTAATCCTCATCGTCATAATCATTTTCATCATCATCATCATCATCATCATCATCATCATCATCATCATCATCATCATCATCATCATCATCATCATATGTCACCATTGTCAATAGCCTGTTTTTGCAGCGCAGAAACCAACAAAATTTCGTTAGAGTAGGGTTAAAAAATGAGGCACCCATCAGACGCACGCTTCCTCAATCGGATGATAATATACAGTGGTATGATTGCAAGGATTGCCATGAACGAAACTTATCTGTATGTAACGCCAATTTATAATCAGTATTTGATAGCTCAGTAAAGAAAGACAAACCGACTCATCGGGGGTCTAAGTTACATTAACATCAGATCAGGATGGGGATGACGATGGTGTAATTGAGCAAGGCCCAACATGCTAATGCCATCTTGTCCCGTTTCACAAGATGGCATTACAAATGAGCCGAAGCTCAACTGATTTTTGCACTAATGTCTATTAGTATAATTCATTCCTATACTCATAACTAATGCACGATTTCGATGATATTGAAATAAATACTAACAGTAGTGGTTCACTCACAATGGATTATTAAGCATCGATGCAAATAAATGGTCAGAACTTTTTGCTTACTGACGATTATCATGGCAGGTATGCCATTAAATAAACTTTATCTATGTCATCTGACTTTCCTTACATGCGATTCGGTCGCTTTGATGAGCATATCAGTTCAATATTTATGGCAGGTACTAGATGACATGCTACCACTTTTTCGATTGCCCAGCAATCAAATGAGATCACCATAGTAATGGAAAGTTAACATTAACAATTTATCGATCTCGTGTCATTCAACGTAAGGATTACCGGAACCTATCCATGAGACCAATCGGTTCTATTCAATTATCTTCATTCAAATAAACATGTTTTTCCTGCAATACTTTCATTCTTTCACCGCACGTGAAACATGGCCAGTCATTTATGGCTACAAATGCGTCCACAGGTTTTGGTTTGCGGCCACTAAGCTAAGCAATGTGCGACATAATCCAATATCTAAATATGTTGTTCCATTTGATTAGAAAGTATGATGTCTTATGGCAACAATGGACTTCAGAACAATGCACTGCATGGTGTTCGCTGTTTTGCATGGTGGACTCAAAAAACTTCGATTGTTATGCTTCTCTCCTGCTCACTGCATCTATCAGATGCTAGCGATTGATATTCATAACATACAATATAACATTTTTATGATAACAAAAATAAAAAAAAGTTAGACATGTACATTTTCCGATATTATATACGTAGGAAAGGTTCTTTGATCCATCTGAACTGACCATATATAATATAATGATTGCCTCTGCTGTGCGCCTAGATTACGGATTTGCGCAGATTAATATGTGTAAGGTGTGCAGATTGAGGGTCGGGGAAACAACCCATTAATAGTAGGAGGCAATATATTATAGATCAGGCAAATGGCGTCGGGGCAGTATTTATCCGGTTAAAGGCACTGACACACTTACCTCATCATCCTCTATTGTTTAGCACAGTCACCTCATATCCCACTTCATGCAAAATATGCTGCAATGTAAAACCCTTACCTGTTATCAACGACGCCAGAGGAATAAGTACACCTGTGTGATAAACACGCATTAGTAACAAATTCACGCGACTACTCATAATTGACAGTCACCATTTAACCAGAGAGAGAAGCAGAACCACTAATTAGCAGACAACACATTTAATGAGCACACCTTTCTGATGCAATGAATTAAAGACGACGTTTTGCTGCCCTACAGCACGCATATTCACATTACATTAGAATGGGAACGGTAAATTTGCGGCGTAGATGATGCAAATTTGCACTATATGGAGGTCATCTGCACAATATGGAGGTCATCTGCACTTTACGATATTCCGATATATTCATATGTAATTGAAAATTAAACTTTATACAATTTATCACTAGATAACATAGATAAGCGCTTCCAAAATTCTGGTCTGAGTTGCGAGAAAGTGAAATGTGAACAATATGTAAATACACAAGTATCACACAGATTGTTCACAAGTGCAAACAATGATTCAATTTAGATTGGTCACTCAAACCTACGATAAAATGCGTTCGACAATGTTTTTGCGGGTGCCCATGTTTAGATCCTATTTGGGCCGTAATCTGAACGCCTATGTCTAATACTAATTGACATTCAAAAACATCAATAATTCACCATGTTCGAAATTATTGATACGTTTCTTGTCCAGTAAGCATCTTCGGAGCAATACTTTCTTCCATTTTGTAGGATGTTTACTGACGAAGAGGGATCCTATCTAAAGAATATATTTAATTAAAACAGAATGTACGGTCTAATCCAAGGAAACATGATCGCTTTGATTGCACAGAGGAGAAGAGGGTACTGGTTTTGATTGGAAAGCGGTAGGGTCGTCAATCCGACATTTGTTATATGCTGATTGGTTGACCCGATAAGTCTCTCAGCTTAAGCTGATGCCTTCAAGATTCCTGGCGTTCTGTGTTAATATTGCATGAGCACGGCTCTTCTTTGTACTATATGTAAACCACATATAAATGTAGCACTATACGTTTTTTGTTTTCAATGGAGCGATAATCAACACACCCTAGCAATAACCATATATGGTCGGTATGATCTCCTTGCAAGTAGCAGGCGATACTAATTGATAAATACGGGCGTGCAGGACAGCTTGTGAAGCAGATATCAGAGAGTTTATATGGCGGTTTCTGAACGAGAGATTGTACTCATATTGTGTCTTAGAGTATTTCAGCAGCATGTCGGACTTGTATTTACAATTTCACTCGAATAGGCGGAAATATTCTTGCTTTTTGTAATATCAATTATCATCATGAAAGAAACGAAGCAGGTTCATAGCTCATTAGCAAATAGTACCATGTTTGTATCCTTTGTAGTTAGCAGGGCAATTATGTACGTATCCGTGATAAAATTGCTAGCATATTCTTAAGTAGGAACTAGTCACATGAAGTAGCTCCGATTGAAAATGCAGCAATCAATTGTATTGGAATGATGTTATCACCATAATGCCGTATAATGTGTATAGCTGTATGAAGTTTTGGTTTAGGCTAAACGCTTCTTCGATCGTTTATTGAGATCAGTTGAATAACAGCCATAATTAAGACAAGCTGAGCAACCAAAGAGAGAGAATAACCAGTTCCTTCTGTTATATACTACGTCTTGATGGCTTTTAATAACATTACATTATTGCCATCTACATCATTCTAACGTCGTCGATGACAATTGTATTTTGACTATTGCCACATAAATGTCATGCACTTACAAGCTCAGCATAAACAGATCGGATTTGCATCAGAGGTGTCATTGGGAAGGTCGTAGAAGTAATGCAGTACCCGACAGTTTGGGAACCGTAGAAGAGACATCTATTCAACGAATAACATATTGATCACATAAAATGTTTTGCACCAATTTATGTGCATGGAACTTGATGTTCTCTAGTGCCTTACAAAATCTCATCATCGCCCGATTTATTGCATATAAGCCTTAACAACAATCGACCGTACCAATATCGAAGCGGTGTTGGAGGAATCAGCGTTTTTGGTCGCGTAGCAATCAATAGCAAATGCAATGACATAATGCGCTATTCACAGATACAGCCTGCGTTTGTATTACATTGATTACCATTCATTGAGAGGCTTCACAATGCGTGTAGCAGATCAATGTATCTAATCTGTTCAGAAGTGCCCTTTCAAATGAAATGATGTATTCGTCAATACTTCTACGAATTTTGGTTTGCAATTAGATGATGAGGATGATTCAATATATTGATGCTTGTGTTAACCCTTCTATGGAATAGATTACATTGATGTGTTCGGGTATTTTATTCCTACAGTAACACCACCAATATAGGGTTGATATTTCTTAACCACTGTGCACTGTTTTCGTATCTCTTATTGTATGGGGGTTATATAAAATCATTTGCAAAAGAACCACTTTTTATAAATCTCAGTCAGTTTACAATGCTGCCAATTAAAGCGTAGCAATGTCAATTGCCATGGATACAAGAAAATTTGATTTTAATGCTATAAAAACCATGTACATAATGTAATGAATACATATAACCGAATTGAAATAATTATCTGTGTCAGGTATACAAACTGCTTAATCTGTTCTATCATCAGAGTGCATTTTTGAACTGAATACACTCACCATTCAGAACAATCGACGAGAATTGTCGAAATATCTCCTCTCCATTATGATTTTTACACCATGTATGATCTATAAGATGTGATTCACGAACGCATCTGATTTACTTCACTGATATACCAGAGACCACCGACTGATTAACATTGTGTGAGTCGATTATACGGCTGTGATGGCTGGCCGAACTTGTTTTCTGACTATTTTTGCAGAAAAGATATATTTGTAATTTGAACGAAGCCATCCAATTATCGTATGGCCGGAAGTACACTCAATAAAAAAGATTTGCTGAGCGTCTTTTACAAATCAAGCAGTATCATTTTTGCGACTGATACTCATATATGCTATGCCAAAAGCATTTAAAATCAATTTGTGGCCCTCTTTTGATATGTTTAGTAACAGACATCGATAATGAAGGTAAGTACCTTTTTTTTGAAATTTTATGTTTTTGATTGGTGAATAATGTTTAACTCTTTTATTTGAGATCATGTACATAAGATACACTTGAATCACTTCCTACCAAAGTAATACTGTTTTCGATAAAGCTGGCAAAACAATTGATTACCCAGCGCATTCAGGATTAGTAACGTGTCGTGACATGAATGTCTTATCATCCGGATATCAACAAGGGAAGTCCGCGAAATGGAACTGGTTATAAGAGAAGCGGCCGATTTGGAACAATCAGAAGCACAGGTTTCGTCTTGACTCAGTCGTAAATGTTATTCCATAAATCGGCTGCTGCACAGTAAGCATAGTGCTAGTTGGCGGTATTTGGGGTAGATGATACCAATGATAGGCTGTGATCTTTGTAAGCTCCCTGGGTGTGGGACATAACTTGACCATTATTAAAATGATTTGCACACGATTGGTCAAACTTTGCTTTCTTTGGCAACCGTCATGTTTCTAACCAATTGCATGGTCTGCTATAGATGTTTTTTGGAGAGAGGTCACTTTACCTTATTGTCAACGCCATTTATATAAGCCAATCTGAAGGTATGTAGCTAAGGTATCAGAGGTTAAGATTTATATATACGAGTCCGCTGGCTGACTATGTTTTTCGATTCTGTCCTAGTAGATATGTTTTCCAATGTACAGTCATGTCAGGAAGATATTTTTAGCCGTCATTATCAACCATTTCTCTCGTGTCTGAGCGGAGTGGTTGGTCTGGTCTCTGAACCGTAAGCAGTTTCAAGTCTCCAGTTAATTTTTTAGTATATGTCTGGGCATTACGGGTGTCATCTTTATCAAGGCATGACAATGTGCCAGGTTTAAGGTATGGAGCGGAAATACGTATCGCGATAAAGACCATGTGGGAATTCAAACCATGAGCACAGGTAATGTCAAAATGAGTTATTAAAACGAGATGATATGTGCCCTGGTCCTAAGTAAATAATATACTGATCAAAGGATGCATGGGTTCTGTGTTATAAAATAACATTATACCCTTGTTTCTTTGCTGGTTGCGTATGTTCATCTTGATGTACCCTGTATGTACCCTCGTGCTTTTTTACCATCGTGTCTGGGTAAGGTTTGATGCTATTTGTACTCTTAGGTATTGTGTGTCCGAGTAAGTTCTGGTACTGTTTGTACCTATATCTGAGTAAGATTTCGTGCTGTTTTTACCCACATGTCTGAGTAAGTTTTGGTGCTTTTTGTTACCTCATGTAAGTTTTGGCGCTGTTTGTATCCTCTTGTCGATGTATGTTTTGGTGATGTTTGTCCCTTAATGTCTGGGTACGATTTGGTGCTGTTTGTACCCTTATGTCAGTTTTGGTGCTGTGTGTACTCTCATGTCAGGGTAAGTGTTAGTGCTTTCTTGGTAATGTTTATAACCTCAAGTCAAGATATGCTGCCTATTAAAGTCATTGTTTGACAACGTTATACAAATACTCGTGAAAGCTGTCAATTAGTCGGCGTTTTGTTTGTCTTATTCGTTGTTATTGATACACATTATGTTGCAAGCACTTTACGATATTGCTCAATCAAGATGAAACGTGTATGATGGTGATTTTGCTGGGAAGTGATGTGATTGGTGTTCCACAACAGTCTCAGCAGTGTTTTGTGTGACGCTTGATGGTTGGATTTTCTTTGTATGAATGTTAAGTGATCCTAGGTGATAACGTTGACAGTTAAACCTGTAGAAATATGTCTCGCCGATAATTGCTTATGTGATAACCAAAGAGGATTAATAATTTGCAGCATCTCGAGTTATTGTTCGCTTAAATCACTTTATATGAAGGCATCGTGACTCGCTCTTAGGCTCAGGGTCGCACAAATGTCAGCGAGCATTATGACAAACACTAATATTAATTTGCCTACCCGCAGGATGTTATTCACGGCGCGTGATGCACTCATACATATTGAAAAGCTTTGCAAAGGCCACTGAGCGGTCGCAAAACCGTTGTTAGCATTGTGATGGCAGATTGTATGAACACGATGACAATATGTCCCTGGCGAAATGTTAATGATCAGACATTTTGAATCAGATCTGTTAATTGACGGACTGTGCGTCAAAATGTTGAATTTATTATTGGCATTCTCGAGTTTCATCTCTGTTCTGATAATATTCGACTGTACATTATCGCTAGCATAGTGAACATCCTTAGAGACTTAGTATGATATTTAAAAATTGTGTACTCGCATGCGATGTTCATGCTTATTATTTTACCAAACTGTGGATGAAGCATGCACGTATATTCTGATGATTGTTTGATTTGCCAATGAGTTTGCGATCCATAAATAGGGGGGAAACAACTCGCCTACATGTTTGGGAATATGTAAACACTATTGCGCCCCCAGCAATGAATTGTGGTCAATTAGCTAGGATGAGACGGTTGTAATATACTTCAGTACAATTATGCATGACGGAGAGGCGCTTTGAGTTATCTGAACTGACTAATATTTGTATAATATAGTACTTGTATCTAGCTCTGTCAATCATGGACTGCGCTGCTGTGCACCTATGGGTTTCATCTATACAGATGAATATAGGTAATGTGCGCGGGTTGGGGGAATCAACCTTTTTCCTTGATTATTCATGCTGCGCATTTACTGAATCCTTTTAAGTCTGCTGCGCAATTTCATAATACAGCTGCTGTTACTCGACTTAGATTGCTAAGTGAATGTCGTACATTCCGGGAAGTCCCTCTGTGTTAGTATTATTTGACGATTACTAATATAAGTGGGTGATTTGGGCAATCTACCATAGATCTGGTAAATGGAATCGAGGCAATAGATCCGGTTTAAGTCACTGAGGCACTTATTCCGCTATGCCTTACGATGAAAGCATTTACTTCAAATCCAGCTAGTGAATATGAATACTGCAATCGAATACACACTCAGCAAAAACACGCTGTCATAGTGAGCCCTTATAAATAACGACTCTAAATATCATCGACATATGCATATGCCATTTGAGATATCTGAACTGACCAATATATATATATATTATAGATATATATAACTGATATATATATATATATATATATATATATATATATATATATATATATATATATATATATATATATATATATATATATATATATATATATATATATATATATATATATATATATATATATATAGTGCCTCTTGTGATTCCAACAATAGACTGCTCTGGTGTATTTATACAGATGAATATTGGTTAGGTGTGCGGGTTGGGGAAACAACCCTATGTCTGGATTATTCATGCTGCGTATATCTTGAAGCCATTCTATTCTGCCGTGCATCGTAACCATAGTGCTGTCGACACTGGACCTGGACTTCTAAATGAACGTCGTGCATTCCTGATTGTCCCTCTGTGTTGGTTTTATATTTGACTGTTACTAACATGAATAGCAGATTTAGATCCGATAATAGGAATTGAGGCAATACATCCGTCAGAAGACATTAAGGCAGTCACTTATTTCGGTATGCCTCACGTTGAAAGCATTAACCTCAATTCAATTGGTGGGTTTGAGCATTGAAATAGAATACACTCTCTGCACAAGCACACTGACGTAAGAGAGCCTTAATTGATCACATGCAAAGCAGAACGCACTTACCAGCAGACCATACCTATGATAAACACACCTGGCTTACTAGCACAATAAGGCGATGAACACAGCCTGATAAATAAAGCACTCTGGCAATGCTCATGTATAGTAGGCTTTATTTGCATGAATAAACAGCCGTGCATTGAATGAATAAACCCGGTGTGAATGTTTTAATATTACATGACTGACATTACTACACACAGTGAATAGCAGATTTAGATTGCAGCCAGTACCTGTAAATCGGAAGTTGATCAATGAACTCTTCATCAATTACAGGCTTATTCCAGTGGCGCGAGCGGATCTTAGACCAGCAAAGCAGCTAAACCGTTAATAAGACAGCGCCCGCTGGAATGACTGACTTGACAATCATCATGTCGCTACAAACTTTATTGCCCTCTACATCATTCCAAAACCGTCGACGAAATGTACATTCTGCATAACACTACTTCAATATCATGTACTTGCAAGCTAAGCAGACGGAAATGAATTGGCACTGTGATAACATCATATAAAATGTTCATGCTAACTCTTTACTTGTTCGAGTGCCAAGCTAAATATCTGTGCCTAATTCATCATCTTCGTACATATAAGCCTCATCTGCTATTGACCCTATTAATTTGAAATGGTTTGGAGGGAATCGATCATGTAGCAATCAAGGGCAAATGCAATGGCATGATGCGCTTTAACGTTATACGGTCTGCGTTTGTATTATATTAAGGGTCATTCATTGAGGTACTTTACAACCGTTATTCGTGCAGAAGATCAATGTATCGAATCTGTTGAGAGCTGCTCATTCAAATCTAATGATAAATTCGACAATCCTGTCATGATTGTCTGTTAGATGGCGATGGTGGTTCAATATATTGATGCCATATGAAACCCTGTTTAGAATATATCCCATTTGGCCATGCGTTTTTTTCTCACAATAATATCACCACTATTAAGCGAAATTTTTTTATTCAAATACACTTTAGCACTGTGGTCAAATCTCTAATTTAGAATGGTGGCTACATAAATACAGTCGGCAAGCAACCCCTAATAAAATATTTAAGGCAGTACACGGTGTTGCCAATAAAAGGCAATAAAATTTACGCAACTTTATTGTTAGCTTCATTTGCATGAATGTCCCTATGCGCTATCATAGCAAGAGGATAAATTGTGTAATTGTGTTCCAAGTATTTCATGGGTATATTTGCCCTACACTGTGCTCAATACTACGCCCAATTGTCATAACAATATCCTATGTTCATGCTGCACTAGAGTAACATGTCATGCATTAAAGGGTAACTGCGTGCGGTTCACTCCCGAATAATTACTTTCTGAATAGAGTGGCCTGGTGTTGGTGTTATATGTGAATCATTTATGTATGCATCAGAGCTACATTACTTAATGTGTCCCATAATCATCTTCTGCCTAATGTATATTCCAGTCCCATTCTGATTTGGATAAGCGGTCAGAATTATACATGGTCAGCTCCGCAATAGAGGCAAACTACTGCGTTGGATGTTGTGCATTTCAAACTAAGGTGAATCAATAGCATCCATGCCCAATATTCTAACCACAACAACACACATACTTTTCATCTGGCTATCACCTGCTAGATTTCTCTTTGTGACACGTAATGACGAGGGTATGAATCAATTCTGAAACGCAAGGTGTTGAAGAAAAGAACTAAGAAAAACATTGAGCAACTTATTATTGTCACCTCTGTCGAAACACAAGATATGTGGCTCTATGCTGTTTTTTGGCAGTAGTACCTCATGGCCCCTCTAGGTTAAAAGGGGTCACGAGGCAATAACTTGCATAGCCATTCTATTCAGCATTTGAGTGTGGTTTTAGTCATTCCGGGCTAATGACTTGTCCGTTACTGTCAATCACCATGTACTTATCGGTATGAAGCCCAGCGCAAGCCAAACAAAAGGGCTAGCAAGAGACTAAGACGGTAAATGACCTCGAGCGATATAGCTGGTGGTGCATTTGAAGCGAGTGGAAGTCACAGTACTGTATAGAATGTTGTTACTATTCAAACCTGTATTTACTTTTTTGACCGATGACAGTACAATAATTGTCAACGAGCTGATGCATCTCTTAAGTTGAGCAAATGACGGGTCCTCGGAGTGATAAGCTATGGTTGTGAAGTGGATTTGTGCGCCTTCCTGGCAAGCACGGGAGTCCCCATTATATCATAAATTGTCGGATGAGACTGGCTGCGTATTACATCATGAGTAGTCTTTTAGATGTGGCGTGCCAACTCGAAAAAGAATGTACATTGACCCTTATAGAGTTTCCAGATATGGCAGATATATTTGCGCAATCTACACCACAAGGTTTGAATCGAATTGTTCGATAACGTCTACCACGGGTGTCTATGTACACTTGTGCATTATTTGTCAAATATTATGTTAAACACACCAGTAACCAAATAGTGACATTATGGATGATTTTTCGACACACGATCACCAATTGCAGCATCCATATTCAGTTTTTCTAAATATCGCAGGGTTTTTATTACTGTGTTTGCCATGTACACACATCTTGCTCCTTTGAATAGGTTCACAATATTGACATCCTGCCGTTGCCTTGTTTTATAAGTATACTTTTTTGAGACAATATTAAGTAAATAAAAATGTTAACCTTGTAGGTCATTGTACACGCAGCCCTGACAAAAACATATCCAAGCAACTGGATGTTTTATATTTTGCGAGGATCTTGCTTGTGCAAATTCATACCAGTGGAAATCATAGGCCTTGTTGTTTTAATCTCATCAGGATGTATGAAGCATTTTAAGCACAATCATACTATTTGGGTATCTCTTCTATGATTCCTCACGTAGTCTTCTGAGATATACTAAACAGGTATTTTGTTTTGTCTGAATAATGAGATAATATTTACCTCGTCCTAAAGAATACATCTCATACGGATGCAATAGTTTGCTACCAGAACAAAGCAATAGTCAATGAAATTTTAGACAGTGGAATTGTTAGCATCGCACTGCATTAATGGTCTTCAACACTATTGTAACAAGGGGATATATTATGTAAACTGTTATGTGCCCCCAAGTGTTTCTCAGCTATGTTTGGCCTAAGCAGTGCCCAATTGTGTAAACTGTAAATTGGTATGCCAACACCGTGTATGCTAAAGCAGTCTTTGGTATGAAACAATGCGTCAATGGTCATTACACTGTAACAATTAATACGTAATGATAACCAGATATCTTAATTGAGCTGACCGGTTTTGGAGCTACATTTGAATAATTGATGTCTCTTGATGTCATATTGATTCATCTGTTCCGCAATCGGAATTATACATGGCTACATTTATGTAGAAATCAAACAAATGCGTTGCTACATTAAGGTATTGTGAAGGTATAACAAGCGACTTTACCAAATGACTGAATCAACAGATTCCACACCTTTTCCTCCTACTGAGGCTTCACTGATAACAATCATTTAATGTCATTGTTTTCAATATTATATCGTTCAAAGCGTAAGAGATATGGCGATGAAACTGAAAGGCGTACAGTCAATATTTTATGGGCTGGTTACACATCCTATCGCTTCCGGAGTGCCATCTTAGTTATCTAGGCCGCAGCACACATTGCGTCACCTATATAGTGCTATACGGATCACCTAATTGCAGGTATATCAATCAGCAAGTACGGGCATCAACTCTCATTCATGGCAATCAGGTTCAGTAAAAGTAAATGAGTTTCTATTGTTCCCAGTGTACCCATCCCAAGCTAAAGGGATACAATTCATCATTAAATAACCGATCTCTCTCAATTATGGTTCTTCAAACAAAATTCCTGTATCTATTTATTCATTAATTAGCCTTCCGTTTGGATATATATCATGCCAGCACGTTCCACTCGATTTCGGTAAGGAAACCAAGCAAGGCCGCATAGCGGTGAGACGAAAGGTAGGTAGGCAAAATGGCCGACGATTTCAAGAAAGGCCACAATTTGACAAATTGACATGACTTTCCGTCTAAAACCTAACTAGAGATTCCGGTGCTCTCAATGATGATTCTAACTGCTCCACATGGAAAGTATGTATGTGTTCTCTCTTATTATTATTCATTTCGATGATCAAATTGTTAATCATTTTGATATCCTACAATGCATTGCACGGAACATCAGGTGTACGCGCGATCGATCTGTTCAAACGAGTTTGCATCAACTCTGCAATGGTAAAAACTCAACACGATCGTGTTGAACTATATTGCAAAAGAATCCATTGTCTTGGTTAGGTGAATATTTCAACGCAGCGTGACGGCTTTCAGCTAGCAAGTTTTCACTTTTCAATGCGTTGTTGCTACATCTTCCACACGCAGCATGTTGTCGGCGCCGCCCAGACATATGTCTACATAGCATGTCTGTAAGACAAAGATCGTTCCGATTTCATAATTTTTTTTGTCGCACGAAGACATTGTCATACGTAAATAGGAATTTATATATGCATATTTGTAAATAAGTGCTTCAACAGTTGTCATTCAAGCTATTTTTATAATTCAAACAGGGACGCCTGTTGATTTAACAAAGTGAGTTGCGTCCATCCTAGGGTCGAACATATGTACGCCACCGCACACATTACGTGGTTCTTAAACGATGCGTGAACGAATTTCGTAAATTGAAAATATTGTGGAGAATTCCATAGCCTCGTTAATGAGAGTAAAGACAATTTCTGTGTTGGTCGATTGAATGATCGTTCACACGGCACTATGAATTCTTTTATTTTCATATTGCGTTGATGCTCCTTAATCTTATTTCTGTTACCAAAAAACGCATATATGCCTACAACAAAATCATGAAAGTGAAAATGCTGTTACCCCGTCTAGAGGCATTGTCTCTTCAAATAGCGGTACAAACTATAACCATCATACGAATAACACAGGAAGCTCATATGAATGCATATATTACATTTAATTTACCCTCGTAATGGGACATTTACCATTTAAAGGCCTTTTAGAGAAACAGAAAGAGGCAGATAAATATATTAAGCAAGCACATAAACATTAGTGGCGAGTAAGACGCTTTTGCTGTTTTGTAGAGCCTTTTATGCTGTTTAATCAGCCATGCCGAGTTTTCCGGCCCACATTGTTTTTTACTTTGCCCGCGTCAAGAGATATATACGATTGCCCCCATTCTTATCGACGCTATGTGTGTGGTGGGACTCTCTGACAGCAACGGTATTGAATTATGCTATACATTATGTACAATTATGCTCCATACATAATTTTGTTCAGTCCCAAGAGAAGTCTTCATTATCTGCGTTTCTTAGTGTATAGGGCGATGTAGGTTGGTGGTAATAAATGGGGAAATTTGTCATCCCCAATGAAGCGAGAAAGCGAAAGCACTGAATATTGCCATTTATATGTAATATTTTAATTCTAATTGTTCATCAATGAATCAGAAATCAGTTGCACATAAACTCAACATGGTTTTCATAATGTCGGTACTCTGGCATAGTTGACACAAAGGTTCTATAAGGTTGGAAAGCATGCAAACCGAATTAAAAAAAAAGACATTGTGACATTCAATCAGTTCACCAATCATTCAACTGAACATGAAAATAAATGATGGATTATTCCATTGTTTTTTAGATACTTGATTTGTTGGCTGCACCTGAACACAGATTACCAAGTCATACATGTAGTGGGAACATTTATTATCAGTTAAGTCGTCCGAACGCCTGATTTAATCACATAATGGTCAAAAGTGGATAAATTTCATTGTTGGATTTTTAACTAGTGTACGCAAACACATCACAAGGCGTGGCAGTACTGGTCCTCCTTTTTCTGACCCAGTAAAATGTCACGCACATTTTTAACGTCTGTGTCACGCAGTGCTTGCGTGATTCCACGTTCATTCTGCCTTTGACTGTAGAGTAATGCTCACGTATACTAGAGCTTACAAATTGTATAGATACTGGCTTAAACGATTTGATGCAGCGCAACGGAAAACCTCAACATGTTACGATATGATCGCAACCATGGGATTGGCTAATAACAGGAGACTAATTTTACAATTACTCTAATGCAACGACGCAGATCAGCTTCCGGCACTAGAATGTAAACATAAATAATGTAAGCGCCAAAAACAGCAAGCAGATGCTCTACAAGAAGTGAGAGTCACTTAGATATTAAATACAGTTATCAACTATAACAATCATTATCCACAATGCAGTCTCTTACTTAACATTCCGGCTGTGTCTCTGTAGTATAAGACGAAGTAACTAAGCAATGTGAGGTTGTCAATCGGCGTGGTTGCAAAGTGTTCGGCAGCGTTTACATTCCGGTCCATAGTTTGAAATATTTCTGATTGTCCAACATTATGTCGCCTATTGCGCTCTGACATTACGTAACCATATGATCAGTGTAATGTATGTTATTCACTCTTACTACTGGTATACTGTGATCCACTCAATCGCCTTTTTCAGCTCTTCCAATTTCACGATCAGAACGGTATTATGGTTAATTTGTGAGCTGTAAGTATATTTTCGTTAACTTGGCGTTACGTTATTCCCAATTGGTGGACGATGTATACACATTTACCAATATGGACAATTCGACCATGCAATTGATCCGAGTAACATCATCCGCACATGGTTTATTATGATGTGCACGTGAATTTTCGCGATGTGCACTTAATTTATCACGATGTGCACCTGGCTTATCACGTTTATCCTGATGTACACCTGGTTTATCACAATGTGCACCTGGTTTATCTAAATAAAGGAGTTGATTACGTCATCAGATCAAACCAATAGGCTGATTTATAGCCGCACCCATTAGTCTGGCTGGGCAGATGTAAATTCGTGAATGGCAACCGTCATACCTAGCGGCATTATAGATACAGATACAGGCGTGTTTGAGTCCGTTATCATAGACATTGATTTCTATATGTCAATGCCTGAAAATGTCATGCGTTATTATCAGGTCAGGTAAACCAATCGACTACTCCCGTTTATTGCATAATTGTACATTTACTGTGCATGTATCGAGCATATTACAATCAATGTTTTGGCTGATATCTGAGAAATGATATGGTAAATGCTATAAAAACCTATAGCTCACTCTCAGATATGGTAAGTGTTAAAAGAATAGAAACACTGTACAACTCTACTCTGAATGACTGTATTGGTTTACGGATGATACGTGGCTGATTAATATACGAACAAAATGCCTCTCTGGGTGATGATACATACAAATGAATTTCATATACGGAGGAAAATATCATCTTGATGTAAAGAAATGTGTAAATAATAACACGAGGCAGTTCATACCGAGTAGAAATAACTTGCGAACATTGTGCACTGTACACTGGAAGAGACATTCACCCTATCGCTTCCTGCTAATGGCCTACAAAATGAACGTTGCTAATAGCGGCTATTTAATGAGGCCGCATAAAGACATTTTTGCTATTTTTCCCAAATCGAGAAGACTCCGTTAGTCAATTATGTATACGGGCAGAAGACACGACGACCGGAAGGCATTCAGTTCGATGTAGTATCTTCCGAAATCCATTGGCGCAGGTGCATCCGAAATCATAGGGATATATTTATGGGGATGTGCTGCATCCACTCTATACACCGGCTACCTATACCGGCTTTCATCCTCCTCCCTTAACCTTTACTTGTCTCCCTGTTATTAAGACCACGTTAAAGATAGCATTTGCTCTTGATTTGATGCATCGAGTTTCTTTCAGGATTGGCCGGATTCCTTCTTTGACTAAGGATAAACAACATGCCTGCTAATTATCCCGCATTGATAATGCAGTCAACTACTTAATTCACTGCAGCACAACAAGGTGTGAATGATAATTACGTTCTTCACTGTAGTAATTTCAAATTAGCACTATGATGAATAAGCACACAGTATTACTGCTACTACCAATGAGCACTATAGATATGCAAAAAAGTCATACAGATTATATTATGAAAACATTGTAAGGCATAACATACTTCAGTGCCAGTGGAGTAAAGGGCACTGGACTAGACTGCAGATGACGATATTGATGTTGATGTCTGCTCAAAGATCAAACACTTGATCAGTCCATGTTGTTGATGATATATCTGACCAACAGGGGATTAGATGACTCCATGTTATTATAAGCATATTTAAACAGGTATATCAATGCAAATCACCCCATAGCACAAATGTCCAGGTATAATTGTGTGCATACATTTGAATAAAAAATGACATATTTCAAAACCGCTGCTTCCGGCGAATCCTATATCGTACATAGTGTGGACATACAGGGAGCAGTTGAAGTAATCTCTTCATGCGGGCAAAGTAACAACATAATGTGGGCCGGACAACATGGCTGATTAAATTTAATAGCAAAATAAAAGCCTCTAGAAAACCGCTAAAGCTTCTTTCTCACTGCTACCCCTAATGTGCTTGCTGCATTTATTTAGATGCCTCTTTCTGTTTTTCTGAAAGAGCATTTTAATACCTTAAGAGTGAATTTAATATTTTATATGTTTTCATGTGTGCTAGCTATGTTATAAGGAAGCAAAGTTCAAAATGAATTTAACATTATCAAAGAAGTAACATTCTCTTACACTGAATATACAGACATTTGAATATCAATGGGTGGGGACAAGTTGGTTGTATAACGGTCATGTGTGATTTTTTACTTGTTTTGAACTTTACAAATAAGACCACGGCGCGGAAATGAATAATGAACATAGCAGATGATGTGCATAGCAACAACATGTTTTTGTACGTCGCGCCCAATCGTTCTAGGTCACTTTATTGTAACCTCTTATACATAATGACCTTGGACAGGTCTTAATGGCTGTGCATCTCACCGCTCCTGAAATATTCAGATGAGTTCGATTTGTGTAGCCAGTTTAAGTGATAAAAGGAATTGCCGCCTAGATTCTTATCTTGACACCTGAAGAACTGATTTTCTGCTTCAATATTGGCTGAATATAATATGATAAGGGTATGCACATGCATAATATAGTGATCTTTTTACTTGAACATGAGCACAGATATCACAATAAAACCATCTGTCCCTTCAACCAACAGGGCGTGGCAATGAGAGGATTTACCTATTTGTTGCTCCTCACCAGATTCATGATCTTAATTTCGTCAGTTCTATAAGTATCAGTGTGTGCATAGTTCAATTTGATTAAGCATCACATCGCAAGTTGCGTATCAGTGATGACTGCCATGTTTGCACTTTAATTGGCATGTGTACTGCATCGAATAGATTAAAAGTGGTTCGTTAGCCGCTGATGTTATGCAGCCATCATCGCAAATTAGTGATACGACCACAGTCCAACTACATTGTTTACGAAATAATAACCCAATAGTGTTAGTGTAGGAATACAATGTCCGAACGTATGGTGCCTTATCTTAGCAAAGGTTAACTCAGGCATCAATATATTGAGCCATCATCATCATCTGAGTGCCAACCTGAATTTGTGGAAGGATTGACGAATTAAGCATTATATTTAAAAGGGTAGATCTGCTTCACGCATAGCGGTTGTGAAGACTCCCAATGAATGGCAATCAATATAATACGAACGCTGACTGTATCACTGATACTATTTGCTATTGATTGCAGATCGATTCCCTCCAAACCCTTTCGAGTTAATAGAATCGATAGTAGATGAGGCCTATACGTACGATTATGATGATATAGGCACAGACATTTAGCTTTGCACTCGATCAAGTAAGAAAGTAGCACGATCATCTAATATGATGTTATCCTTAACCTGCACGAGTAGACTCATAAAAATATAAATGCGTGTTTGAACCCCAAGATTTCAGTTCGGTTCATACTTGCGTTCAGTTCCTTCTGCTGACCTTGCTAGAGCATAACATTAAAGTGATATTATGCAAATAAAGGTTTCGCCAACGGCTTAGGAATGATGTAGATGGCAATAGTGTTTTTAGCGACTTCAGGTTTTTCAAAAACCAATCTGGCTAGGTACATACGAGAACGGCTACTGTTTTGCAAAAGCATCCTCAATATCAAATTATAACCAGAGAGCCGTCCGAAGTAAGCCCTTTATTCATATGTTATTACGTCTTTTCCTTACGTGCTCTGCCTATGCAGAATAATCATTCAGTTATGTATAAGACTTACGTAAATTACTTGCTCACTTCCGACTAGACACGACAGTCTTCTTGCTGCTGTGATGACAAATGGCATTTGTGCAGACATCGAAAGACACAATATGTATATGCAAACAGTCTTATGCCGACATATATGATGTAAGGCACTCACGGATTCTGAAATTATATTCCTTACGTTGCATTTTATTTCTCGTACAGTTTTGTTGAACCCTATGACCAGATATAAAAATTTATTTAAATTACACTATACTTTTTGGTTTTATGTGCTTTGTTGTGCATCGCAATCGATAAGTTGACCTTATGAGTGTAAAACGTTTTCCCCCTGATTTCCATGACACCAGTTTAAAAGGTGCATTAAGTGAAAAATCCCGAATATTCTGTAAATAAAGAAACTCCGTTGACATACATCTCACTAATTTTGGGAACGATATCTGTAAAATTGGATCCATTCTCTTATCCCTGTTATTATTAAGGCCTGTGATCAATCAGATTGGTTATTTATGACGAGTCGTGATTTATAAACCCAGCAATAATACCAGAATATTAAAGATTCAGGCATGCGTTACTACCCGGAACTGGTCACCACTCATTTGGCACACGTTTATTATCAGCGTCGAAGGCGATTCTTTTACGCTGCTATCGGGAGTTTATCGATCATTTGGTGATCCTCTTACAAACAAAACGATAACAAATATAGAATAAAACCTCGCACCGGATAGAGGCATCGTTAAAACGTAACATTGCACTGACGATACTCATGGCTGTGGTCATAATGCCTATTCATGTGTATCTTTTACCCTAATTCGCCAAACATGCAAATGGAATATATAAAACGTATCAAATGTGCATCTGAATGCCTATTCATGTGTATCTTTTACCCTAATTCGCCAAACATGCAAATGGAATATATAAAACGTATCAAATGTGCATTTGAAGTGACCCACACTCGCCAGGGCTTAGCCAGATACGCCTCTGGTCGGCCATATAATACCCGATCACCTTGTACATATATTACATATAAAGAACAGAGAATGTAGGTCGCGATAGAAAGAGGCAGCATGAAAATCTGCTCTCCAATGGGCCCAGTACATCTAAACGCGATTCAAGCTCCAATGTCTAACGCTCTTTTGGTATGCTGGTGTATATCGATCTTGAATGTCTATGCGCTATGCTTGAATAAATTGACAATCAGAGCCCTGTGAGCTTTATATATGATCAAAATGTTATTTTAGGGTGCTATTCTATCCGGCGAACCGGGAGTTCAAAGAACGACTTTCATTAGTGTTAGCAGCAATGTGAACTACTTGTATGCGGAAACGGAATCGCATTCGTGTTGGTCACAGCCTACGCAATAATGGCAAGAAAGCATTGCAAGATAGAGTCGTTATCATATCCCTAAGATATCAGAGCGTACGAATTCTCTGATTACCTTCACTTGGCCTTTTCTACTTACATGGATTAGGAAGTGCGCATTAGTAAGTAACGTGATGCTGTTATGCACACAGGTAAAAACATTCCCTAATTATGTTGCGTAAAGGCTTTGATAGGGTATCCTTGACAATTGGGAAGTGCTTTCTAGGTTAGTGAATAGTTTACATTGATGTATTCGATTTCACTATTTATACCAAACAGGTAGATTTGAGTGTTTGAAAGCAAGTGGATACGCCATTTATTGAATCCATGGCAGATTGCCTGCAATGCAATATATGTTACAAACAGCCATGCAATATACTACCTCAGAGGGTTTGCTGTTGTACTGCATACTAGTCATATTTATTTGTATTACAACACCAAGACGGGCAAAATAAGATAATTTAAATACTTTATATCGCCCTTCCATTCAAACATGGTGTAGCTAACTACATATTTACCTGTCATCATTGTCATTATAGCGGTGATTATAGAGTAGGCAATGAATAAACATCTGATCTGTGCACTTAGTCAACTACTTGTACATCTACGTGATGTAGCAAGAAAAGCGACTGCAGGAAGTAGAAAGCTAGCAATACAACAAACAGCTAGGGTTCTTAAATCTAATGTTGCCATCATACGAAATAGTTTCGTATTGATGTGAAAACATAAGGTGTTTGCTTGTAATCATAGAAGCTGTTTAAATCTCGACCGTTGATTTATTGACTGATATGTATGAACGAAATTGCCGTATTAATTTAGGCCATTTACGTATTGGCTGACATGTAAATACGCTTTGATAGATTAGACACCATACAATATCAGTTGCCTCACCAAAGTACATACTGTGTATTTATACTGTGGGAATGAAATTTTCGAGCTTGTCAATGCACGGTGTCTATTTCAAACAGCAGCTTACACAGACATCATTATATTGAACCATCATCATCACTTATTGCCAACCATCTACCTGACGAGTAAATCGTTATTTTTCGATAGAGGTTTCGAAGCAGTTTTGTTATATTGATCTGCTACATGCATAACGTTTATGAAGGTTCTCTGTGAATGGTCCTCAATATAATCCAAGCGTAGACTGTCTCTTTGAATGGCGCTTTTCACTTATGCGTTGGCTATTGATTGTCATACGATAAAAATCGCTAATTCCCGGAACAACGCTTCCAAATAGATAGGGTCGATAGCAGATAAAGCTAATATTTATGAGGATAAAGAGGATGAATCCGATAATAGGAATTTACTTGCACTCAATACGATCACGTTTCACCCACAGCCTGGCACAGAAATTGGCATAGGCATATTATACGATTAATGTTCCTTCCACAGATAGAATGTTTCTGCCAATTTGCCCTTTATAACATAATCATCCCCATCCATAACATTCGCAAATAGACTACTGGATCAAATTTGACATGAGCCCCATGGTTTAAGTTTGATTAATATGTGCGTTATCCTCTATCTGCTTAGTTTGCACAGTGCAGGATATAAAAGTGTCAGTATGTAAAATTCACTTTTCGCCAACGGTTTGGGAATGATGTAGCTGGCAATGATGTGTGCAGATATGTCAGCATTTTCAAAACGCAGCCAGGCTTGGAATAAATGTACTGTAAAACGGAGGACAGTGTTTTTTTTATTCTTGTACACTGTGTGGTTGTCCACGTTTGCTTTCTTTGGCTGCTGTCAACTCACTGGAACGATTGATGCCCGTTCATCGTTGTGCCAACATCAAAATGAATCATCGACGGCCACCCGCCAACTGTATTCCCACAACTGTGCTATATTCATCTGTATAAACACACCACAGCGCTCGGCACAGCAGTCCATAGTAGACATCGTTGGAGGCAAGTACGACATTATATAAGTATAAATCAGTTCAAATAGCTCATAATCCCCTCTCCTTCATTCATGTTGTTACTTATGCACATGGTTACCTTTTTATGTTCTTAATAATAGTATGGACATCCATAGTTGACATCGTTGGAGTCAAGTGCGACATTATATAAGTATGAAGTTCAAATAGCTCATAATTCCCTCTCTTTCATTCATGTTGTTACTGATGCACAATGTTACCTTCTCATCTTCTTTAATAATATTTAAAATAGGGTAAACTGTAAATATAAGACCTTAGCACCTGATGATGTTGATTAAGAGGACAAAAAGTGGTGAATAGAAATCGTAGTATTTGTGGCCGTACACGTCCTTGTGCAGTCGAGGCTGACTATATAGCGTAGCTTGAGTGCGGTAGCAGGGTGTGGGGACCAATAAATACAACAAGCATTATGCATTCGATTTTTACAGAAATCCATTTGTGACCGTCATACGAAGATAAATAGACACTATTGACTCCAGATAATATGACACCATGCAGTTTTCACAGTGTTTTTTGCCTACAGACATAATTGCAACTAAAATATTTGCTTGTTATTAGAACAAAAAATGTTAACCACCGTAAGCATTTGACCACTACGCATATTGCTTTGCTATGTGACCTGGAAATGTTGTGTTCATTCTCTATATTTTTCGCAAAAGCATCGACATATTGAACTATCAGTAGTATTTCGTTGGCAGCTGGAATTCACGGAACAATTGCCGGATAAATCGCTATGTTTGAAAAGAGATTATAGAACAGTTTCTCCTCATATTGAGCTTATTGTTGAATGGACAACGATAGATTATTGGGAAACGCAAACTTTATTTCCCTACTAATGGCCACTACCATCGCCATTGCAATTGCAGTGCTAAGGCAACTGAACCGAGTAATTGTGCATTTACCATCTCTTAAGCTTATAAATGATGTGAATTCTGCAATGGTGTCCGTAATGTTTAGATATTATGTAAGCCATAAATTTGTATCAGGAGTGGGATACATCTTGAACAAACTAATTTTACAACGTAATAATCATACGACGCGAATCCGAGTCGCGACGCTCAATGGGTCAAAAACACTGTCAAGACATGAATCAATGTGCTGTTTTACTGATTAAAGCTCACTTGTTAAATGCTACCAAATAATCACGATCGAACAAAACACCCACAACCGAGAATACATATTGTAAAACAGTTTCATTGGGTGACATATAAAAAAAACCACAAGGGAACAAAGACGCATCTCATATTGATCCAAGATTCGGTGCTGAATGTCGCAGGTTTATGACTCTTGTCTAATTGTAGTCGTAAAATATTACGACAAATACATTACATAGCTATGAAATCATTGCCATGCGACCAGGCACAGGCAGAGCAAAACCACATTACTCGATGGTGTAGCGTCCAGCTATTAATATACAGGGAATGAATGATATACCGCAGACATTTTGAAAGTGGGGACGATAGATGATACTCAATAATGTGAGCGACAATGGAAACAATATTTGATTTGCTTTACCTGCTGATCACTGTAGTCATTGGAGGTAAGGTTAACAGAAAAACTAATTATCAATTAGGAGATAAACTCTGCATGACATCACAACTAGGCCTGGCTGTAGCATGTTCTCTGGGTTATGAGCAAATGGGAACAGCCATAATAGTAGTTTTTTTATGGCGTCAACCATGATGACACGGCTTAACGCCTTTGACCATATAAGGCGAATGTTAAGCACGTCGTGGCTGGTGCTGCTTATCCATCAAATTCCCCGTGAAGCCAAGGCCATGCGCAGTAAGTGACAGAAATGCATTAGACCAGCATTTGTATTGATGAACAGGTTCAACTTTGAACTAGAATGGTATATTGCTTTTCCTATAACCTTAATGTATTTGATGCTGGTACGCATAGGTTTCATATGGTGATATATATATTTGAAAACCAACATTGAAAGCAACATGAAAAGAATTTGTCCCAACTACCGAGAGGTAGCAGCATTGATAAAATTTGAATTGACTTAGTGCTGTTTACAATAATAGTGTATGCAAGAGATCACTTTGCTACACGTCGGCTTTGCGACATCATATCACGTTAAAAAAATATGCTTAGTAGTAGATCCCTTAACAACAGACACGACATAGATTAAGGTCATCTACCTAATGGCTTATATGCCAAAACGTCGTTATAGATAAGACACCAAACCATGTAATATGTTTGACAAACACATACTTTGAGCATTGATGTGACCTTTGTATTGTGGGGATATAATCGCCCGGCATGCCAACGCACTGTGTCTGGCAATTGCATGATATTAAAGAGGCGTTATGCAAAATATACATTTTGCCGATGGCTTATGAATGATGTACAGGGCAATGTTGTTTGTTGTCAGGCCTAGAATGAATGTACTGCATAACGGGGTGTCACTGGCTGATTACTATTGTGGCTGTTCAGCTAATCTAAGATCCGCTCATTTAACTGTAGTTGATGAAGCGTTCATCGACTTGGCAACTGCAGTATGGGTCCCATAAACCTATTCATGCATCGTTCTATGTCCATTAATGTCCGTGTGTGTTTATATTGCTGCGTGCATTCACGCCGGTATTTATTCATTCCTAACGGCTGTTGGAGCGCTTTGATTACCTGGCTGTGTCTGTCAATCTATTGTGCTAATTAGCAAGGTGTATTTAACACATATGAGGTCTGCTGATAAGTGGGTTCTGCTTTGCGTCTCTGAGTCTCTGTTTAACTCATGCCTATTAAAATTAGCATCAGGAGTGAATTGCCCACGCATGTTTATCAAACAGGTGCATCGATTAAATCTCCATGTGCACTACGTAAATTTGCTTTTGCTGAGTGTGCATTCTATTGCAGTATTCAAACTGACTAAGGTTATTGCTTTCAAAGTGATGGATACCAAAATAAATGCCTCAGTGAATTTCATTGGATCTATTGCCTTGATTATATTTACCCGATCTGTGGTAGCTTGCCTTAATATGAAAATTATGTTAATAACAGTCAAATATAATACTAACACAGCGGGACGTCCGGAAATGCACGACGTTCACTGAGCGATCCTGGTCCAGTGCCAGTAGCACTATTATGAAGATGCACGACAGAATTGAATGGTTTCAATATATGCGCAGCATGAATGATCTAGGGTAAGGGTTGTTTCCACCAACCAGCACAGCTAACCCATATTCATTCGCATGAATCCACCACCCAGGCGCGGGGCAGAATAGTCTACGGTTGGCATCAATAGAGGCAAATACCTTATAATATACGTAGTTCAGATAACTCAAAGCGCCTTTTTTGACATCTGTTATTGTATCATCTTAGCTATCATCAATCCATTGCACGGGCACAATTGTGGTCACAATTTTCAGGGCATGTAAATACTTTGTTTCCATCATATTCATCAATCACGTAGGCATTGTCATGTTGAACTATCATCAGCATATAATTCTCAATCTTTATTTAACGAAGCGTTTACGGGTAAATAATAAAATCTGAATACATTGTTTAATCATACTTGCTCTTACTCTGAAATATGTATTAGATTGATCTGCAAATGAAATATATGATTCTTAAATCCTACCTTGCAAGTCATACCAGCTATTTAGTACATAGCACAATCTCAAGCTGATGATTAAGTCAATTTGGCGTTCCGCTTCTAAGAAAAGTCCAGGTGAATAACACAATGGTTCGGTGAATAACGCTATGGTTGGGTGAACAACACTTAAGTCTTGTGAATAACACAGTGGTCTGGTGAATAACTCTATAGTTTGGTTAATTACCCAATGGTCTTGTAAACAACACAATGGTCTGGTGAATAACTCAACGGTCCAGTAAATAACACGATGGTCCGGAGAATAACACTAAGGTCGGTTTAATGACACTATGGTCTGGTAGTTAACACAGTGGTCAGGTTAATAACACAGTCAGGTGAATAACACAGTGGTGTGGTAAATAACACAGTGGTCCGGTTAATAACACTATGGTCAGGTGAATAACACAGCGGTGTGGTAAATAACACAGAGGTCTTGTGAATAACTATATGGTCTGTTGAATAATCATATGATCTGTGGAATAACACTATGGTCTGGTGCATAACACTATGATCACGTGAATAACACAATGGTCCGGTGAATAACACTGATTTGAAAGGGCAGTGCTGACCGATTTGATTCATTGACCTGCTAAACGCATTACAGTTGTAAAGCCTCGCAATGATTGACAATCAATATAATTCAAACGCAGGCTGTATCTCTGAATAGCGCATTATGTCATTGCATTTGCTATTGATTGCTACATGATCAAAAAAGCTGATTCCCTCTACAGCGTTCCGAAATTAGGGAGTCTATCGTTGATTAGGCGTATACGCAATGAATCGGGCGATAAAGTTAAACAGGACACTCGATATGATCCAGTTCCATCCACACCATAGCATATAAATTGGCACAAACATCTTTAGAAATGAATTAGTCATCCTTTAAATAGATGCTTATTTCACTTTATTACAGAATTATTCTCTTTATGACCTTCGCAAGTATACCCTGATACAGAGCGTCGTTGAACCCCGATCTTTAAGTTCTTTGATGTGGGCTTTGATCTCATTTTGGTGAATGTGAAAGCCAGACATTTATGTGGCAGTACACACGTTCCGCAGAGGGTTTAGAATGATGTTGAGAGCAATGAACTATCTGGCGACATTTTAAAAAGCCATCAAGCCTTGGGATAAACTTTCTAAATAAACGAAAGCTGGTCTAAGTTCCGGGCGTCATTCCACTGAAATAAATGTACAATTGATGAAGCGTTCACCGGGGTGATTAAAGGTATAACATCAGTTGAACTGTTATACACTCAGCTAACGGTATTAGTGTGATAACATTATTCCGATAAAATTGCTTGTATGCTTTCATTAAGATGCATTTGTTTAGTCTAGTACGACTACTTGCTCATGGATATGTAACATTACTACTACGGAATATTTATGCAGGTTTATCCCGGAAACCCTTTTTATAACACAAGTAACATACATTCGTTTCTTTCGTGATGATAATTGATATTACCAAGAACAATTTAGCCTACATGATTTGACCTATTAACACACCTCTCTAGCATAAACGTCTGCGGCAACCGCCATATCAACTCCAATTCTACGCAGTCCTGCAATGAAGTCCACACCTCAAATGACCTACGTTTGGAAAAGGATCGTTGTATTATGCATTGGACGGCAGTGAACGACAGACTAACATCCGACCTTAGCATAGGCTTCAGCATGTGTCACACAAGCAAGTGCGCGCATCGGTTTGTGCTCAATAATGTTCCGGTATGTAAATTTTTTGAACGTTGGTATCCACATCGCGAGTTCACGCCCGTATTTCTTAATTTCTATCGCCGAGTGATCGCATGGAGGGAGAACCGGCCTTATATGGTCATTGCCAGAGTGTGTTAATCACCACTCTATTGAATCAAATACAAAGCATATGATCCTATAATAATTCATATATGGATTACATAGAGCAAAAAAGCGCGTGTGCTTGTGAACGATAAACCACAGCAAGTGAGAAACATTTAAGGCATCAGCGTAAACAGGTCAAACAAACAGCACGTGACAATTGTCGGATAAATATCCCACCGATTTCCAATCGAAACCAATTTCTTTTTCCGCCGTGCAATTAAAACCAAAGATTGGCAAGGATATTCAACTTGAATTACAAATAATCTTTAGATAGGATGCGTCTTATTAAATAAAGTTCCCTGCGTTGTCAATCCATGCGATTAAGTTGCCCCTAAACTCTTATTGAATCGTGCATTTTAATAGCACTCAAGTTAAGGTTATCGACATGAAATTAAGTAGAAAAACGGGAAATTAAATAGAAAAATAAATATAGGTTATCCGTATTAATATGTTTCAAATCAACCTAGGACAGAAAGCCTGATGAACCCTCGTCAGTGAATCAAGGCAATAATGAACAAAATGATTTAAGGCTGGTCAGTACAAAATTAAATAGTATCAAACATATTGTTCAACAAGTATGTTTATATGTAATAGAAATATACATGAACACCTATTTGCTGTACTTTTATCTAGGGCTTCATGTCACTGAATCCGATACATGTTATCAGAAATAGAGCAACCAGGAGTTCACATTTTATGAGCAATTTCATGATGTCCTAATCATGCTAACCTTCCACTTCTGATGTCAATGAGGCGCTTAACCCCAGTTTTTCAATTTATTTCACTACAGGTTGCTATCGTATTCTTCTGAGCTGGATAAAGCCTGACCCCCAAGTGGCATTTTGCAAAAGATATATAACACTCAGGGCTTGGATTAATGTTGAGGGCAGCGATCTCTAAAGCAACATATGTCTGGCCAGTCACGTGTTAGTAAATACCACGTTCAGGTATTCGGTGTTTGTTACATTCAGGTATAATGTTCCGTTGCTCAGCTGATGTAATTCGATTTGTGCTATCTTATTAGATCAGTTGAAGGAGCGTGTATGGGGCATTACCGAATTGTATTTGTACCCTGCAATCAATAGGTAACTGAAACTATGAAATATTAAAACGTACAACAGGTAATTTAATACTAAAGCTGTTTGAGATATGGCACATGCAAAACAGCATTAGAGTAATAAATAAATTTGCCAAACGCACGACCAATAACTGATGACAGGTAGTGCCAGTAAATACCTGGTAGCAAAATTTGCATAATGCATCCAACTGCGCCCACCCTGATTCACATGGAGTGAATATCAATATCCATCTGTGCGCGTGGGCTCACATGCACGCAGCATATGCAGTTTGCAGGCTTCTTAACGAAGCGGCTTGATTCTATAACGGTGACAAAGACATAACACCCTAACCGATTATCTCCAATCCTGGAACGCTTTACTTTTGTGCATATGTAACTATTTTACAGGGACATGAAAGCACATTTTCACTTAAGTAATTGATCCTCGTAATAAAGAATATATCTATGAAAGACTGCTATACTAGAAAGTAAACCCGATACAATGATTAATTTGCTGCAATGGCAGTAGTAATTTTATGTTAACTAAAATCATCATCCAAGATGTTACATATTCATGGGCAAACGGCATTATATTTTCGCTCGATGTGCGCTCAATAAGAGGCATTTTGTTCCATCAAAAGGTGACTTTCTGCAACATACAAACTGAGGTATTCATTGTGAGGTAACTAACAACGAACAGTCTAAAGAAGCTCATTACATGAATCCTAATATACTAATTAGTACTTTCTTCAGGACCAAAACCGACATATATAATATCATCGGAACGTATGCTAGGTATTTGCTTCAGTTGTTTTAAGATGTTGATTGATCTAAATTAAGCAGCAAATATCTGTTTCAGTATATTAAATATAGTTTAGCAGTTTGTTAGAATCAGTATGTGCAATATGAGAACCGTGTTTGATCTCTAAGAGCAACCGCTTTATCATTACTCAGATATGTTTGTCAACAGCTTTCTAGAAATGGTACCTTGAATTATCTACGTACACGAACTTATCTTTCTATTATGCATAACCTGGAAGAAGAGGAACGACTTAACCTGACATTCTACTTTCATAAATAACCAGATGGGGTTTGTGCAAACTTCATGAAACCGAAACTAATATCAACTTCTCGCTGTATATATCAACAGCGTTGGACCACTGGATATCAGATAATTCGCTTATAATGTGCACTTACCCTCACCGATTGCTAACTTGATATTTGGGCCATCATACGAATGCAATAACATCGACAGCAATCCACCAGATTGCAAATCATTGGAGCACTTGATGATGAGAGCAATCATGCGGCCATACAATTTCTTACAAACGAGAAGGAAAATATAGTAAAAGTGTCATCAGGCTAGAAACGAATGCGTATTAATCATGAAGCGAGTCAACTGACAAGCTTATCTTCTTAAGTCACGTCGTTTACAAAGGTAACTTCACATCCGTAAATTGTGTCGAGCTCGTTAAATCACTGGGCAGAATTATCACAGAGCAACGACAACGCATTGTCTGATCTCGAATTAGGCATATTGTCAATAACTTGAAATACAAGCTGAAACCTTTAGGGCTCTCAATGACCTTCACTATCTGCATTGGCAGATAAAGCCTCATCACAGCCCATGATTCGTCGGACCATAATCGTTTGCAGTGATTGTATTTCTGGGTTTAACGACACTAGGCATAAAAGAACCATGACGGATGTGCCTATTCAGCATTGTAAATTAATGAAAGGTCCATCGTTCCATATGGTAAGTGGATGCCTTAGGACAAGCAAGTCAGGCATTAGTGCCCTCTACACCCGGAACAGGATAAACTACCACTTTTCGCAATCATAGCGCTGATGGCCAACATAGCGCTGATAAGAGCCAACCTCTTCCTTTATATTGCATAAAGCTCACCCGGAGATCTAAATCATGCAAATTCCAAACTAGAAGTTTTGATATGAGGTTTGGGTTGAGAGTATGATGATGGCTCGAGCTGAGTACAATACATGATCAGCTAGTCGTGATAGGTGGTCAGTTTACTCAACCACACAGATCATTATGCTAAAACTGTGTACATGGTTCCACATTTTGTTCCTCTGTGTCAGAATGTGATATATCTCTGACGCCAAAAAGTTAACGGAAATAGCTCAGAGTAGTGTGCGCATTGCATCTATATTCGGACTTAAGTCGGTCTGTTGGCTAAATAGTTTCGCATCAAGATGCCGAACACATGCGAAATCAACTCATGTGCAACTGTTGACATAATGTCATAACGTTCCTGCATGGATCAACCATTGAACAATTATGAATCAAGTCACATTAAAGGTGGGGAATGGACACATACCGCCTTGGAATATAAACGACTCTTGGACGTCTCTGTTTTGAGTTTCTTAATGGGTCATGGCTGGTCAGCAGTTTTGAGACTGACCGATCATCTGTTACTTGTAGCAATGGATATTCTACCATTGATCCGATGATGTTACCACATTAGATGGTCGGTTTGTAATATCCCTTTGTTTAGCTGAAGAGGCAATACAGACTGGGTCTGAATCACTTCGGGAAGCAATTAAAACAACAACAATATAGTAATTTTATAGTTGTGAGAAATAAAAAATCAGAATACCACTATGTACCTACATTCTTAGCCTCATTACTTTCTGTTGCTTTTGTCCATCATGCCAACTGAAACATTTGATGGTCAAGTTCAATAAGTTTGTCGCGCACGGTGCTACAATCTCATGCATATTATTGGTACCACTTCCAATGTACAAGTTTTGACAACAACCGCCACATCATCTCTCGGATATATCTATTTGACTAGCTGTCCGGCAAAGGTAATAAATGGAAACCTTAGACGCTCTACATATGTCACATGATCCTTCTATCATGCACGAGACGGAAGAAGACGACCGGTTTACTACCGACTTACCATGACAGTCTGCTTTCAGCGATAATAGATGACGTATGCACGTAAGTCAATGCACATAAATAGCAAAGTAATTATAGAGTAGATAGCATCAATAAAGTGCAAAGTTTCATCATCTAACGCTTTCATTCATGATGCGTATTCTAGATTACTGGTTTGAAAATAAATAAGAGCGAAAGTTTCTTTAAATCACCTCACTGAACCACACCTTGATGATATCATCAAATGTGCCGTCCCAATTCTAATGTATCGCGAATATGTGTGAATCACAGCATGCAAATACCGTTTCCATTCCCTCCAAGCATGTGCTCTAAATGTTGCAGTTGCGTCCGTTTTCCTGAATGAGACGGCAAAAGCCAAAACCAGAAGAGAAGAGGCACTTTTTGGGTTATATGGACATTACCAGAGTGCTTATAATAACATGGTGCGTTGATGACTTGGCTGCGTAAGGAATAAAATTGTTTTATGAGCAGGTTGTGTTAAGCATCCAAATTTGTAACAAACAAGTTATGTTGATATTCATGGGTTCTATGTCTTTTGTTAATATTAGGTGAACTTGTCATTGTCTATCTAACTTATCCCTGTAAAGAGCGCATGCAGGTTACCATTGCATGTTAACACACACATGTGAATCTTTATGGTCCTATATATCGTAGGGGTAGTATTCACCACTCGTTAGTACCCGGGAACTCTGTCAGTGTATTATTTACTAGCATGAATTATGTTGTTGCATTTTAACCGATCAGCTTGATTTGATATGAATAATAGTCTAAATTCCATTTACCGGATACATAGAAGATTGTCGGGTCCTAGAATATACGGTTTTGTTAGTTGTAGATTATATTTACACAGTGGGATAGTGTTGTTTTTTCCGAATACTGAAGCTGTATTCTTTTGTTTAATATCCCAAAACGTATAGTGAAACAGCCCATGGTTGAATACTGTTATCAATGCAATGATATATAAGGTTATTGATATATGAACAACGCAAGAGCTTCTTCGCGTTTTGTTCCATTAATGTTTGATATGCCATCGTCAGTGAATACACATTTCAATATGATAGAAACAGTGCATTAATTATGCTAATTTTCAGTTGTCGTATTTATCAAGACCTTCTGCGCATGTCGGTTGAAATGATGTTATCATCATAATGCCGTTGGTACCTGAGTGTATACCTGTATGAAGTTTTTGGTTTAGGCTGAACGCTTCTTCGATCGTTTATTGATTTCAGTTGAATAACAGCTATAATTTAGACAAGGTGAGCAACCAAAGAGAGAGAATAACCAGTTCCTTCTGTTATATAGTACGTCTTGATGGCTTTTAATAACATTACATTATTGCCATCTACATCATTGTAACACCGTCGATGACAATTGTATTTTGACTATTGTCACATAAATGTCATGCACTTACAAGCTCAGCATAAACAGATCGGATTTGCATCAGAAGTGTCATTGTGAAGGTCGTAGAAGTAATGCAGTACCCAAAAGTTTGGGAACCGTAGAAGAGACATCTATTCAACGAATTACATATTGATCACATAAAATGTTTGCACCAATTTAGGTGCATGGAACTTGATGTTCTCCAGTGCCTTACAAATCTCATCATCGGCCGATTTATTGCATATAAGCCTTAACAACAATCGACCGTACCAATATCGAAGTGGTGTTGGAGGAATCAGCGTTTTTGGTCGTGTAGCAATCAATAGCAAATGCAATGACATAATGTGCTATTCAGAGATAGACCCTGCGTTTGTATTACATTGATTACCATTCATTGAAAGGCTTCACAAACACTTTGCGTGTAGCAGATCAATGTATCAAATCTGTTCAGAAGTGCCCTTTTAAATGAAATGATGTATTCGTCAATACTTTTACGAATTTTGGTTGGCAATTAGATGATGAGGATGATTCAATATATTGATGCTTGTGTTAACCCTTCTATGGAATAGATTACATTGATGTGTTCGGGTATTTTATTCCTGCAGTAACACCACCAATATAGGGTTGATATTTCTTAACCACTGTGCACTGTTTTCGTATCTCTTATTGTATGGGGGTTATATAATATCAATTGCAAAAGAACCACTTTTTATAAATCTCAGTCAGTTTACAGTGCTGCCAATTAAAGCGTAGCAATGTCAATTACCATGGATACAAGAAAATTTGATTTTAATGCTATAAAAACCATGTACATAATGTAATGAATACATATAACCGAATTGAAATAATTATCTGTGTCAGGTATACAAACTGCTTAATCTGTTCTATCATCAGAGTGCAGTTTTGAACCGATTACACTCATCATTCAGAACAATCGACGAGAATTGTCGAAATATCTCCTCTCCATTGTGATTTGTACACCATGTATGATCTATAAGATGTGATTCACGAACGCACCTGATTGACTTCACTGATATACCAGAGACCACCGACTGATTAACATTGTGTGAGTCTATTATACGGCTGTGATGGCTGGCCGAACTTGTTTCCTGACTATTTTTGCAGAAAATATATATTCGTTATTTTAACGATGCCATCCAATTATCGTGTGGCCGGAAGTACACTCAATAAAAGTGATTTGCTGAGCGTTTTTTACAAATCAAGCAATTCATCAGTATCTGGTCCAGGATCATTTTTGCGACTGATACTCATATATGCTATGCCAAAAGCATTTAAAATCAATTTGTGGACCTCTTTTGATATGTTTAGTAACAGACGTCGATAATGAAGGTAAGTACCTTTTTGTTTACATTTTATAGTTTTGATTGGTGAATAATGTTTAACTCTTTTATTTGAGAGCATGTACATAAGATACACTTGAATCACTTCCTACCAAAGTAATACTGTTTTCGATAAAGCTGGCAAAACAATTGATTACCCAGTGCATTCAGGATTAGTAACGTGTCGTGACATGAATGTCTTATCATCCGGATATCAACAAGGGAGTCGGCGAAATGGAACTGGTTATAAGAGAAGCGGCCGATTTGGAACAATCAGAAGCACAGGTTTCGTCTTGACTCAGTCGTAAATGTTATTCCATAAATCGGCTGCTGCACAGTAAGCATAGTGCTAGTTGGCGTTATTTGGGGTATATGATACCTATGATAGTCTGTGATCTTTGTAAGTTCCCTGGGTGTGAGACATAACTTGACCATTATTGAAATGATTTGCACACGATTGGTCAAACTTTGCTTTCTTTGGCAACCGTCGTGTTTCTAACCAATTGCATGGTCTGCTATAGATGTTCTTTGGAGAGAGGTCACTTTACCCTATTGTCAACGACATTGATATCAGCCAATCTGAAGGTATGTAGCTAAGGTATCAGAGGTTAAGATTTATATATACGAGTCCGTTGGCTGACTATGTTTTTCGATTCTGTCCTAGTAGATATGTTTTCCAATGTACAGTCATGTCAGGAAGATATTTTTAGCCGTCATTATCAACTATTTCTCTCGTGTCTGTGTCTGAGCGGAGTGGTTGGTCTGGTCTCGGAACCGAAAGCAGTTTCAAGTCTCCAGTTAATTTTTTAGCATATGTCTGGGCATTACGGGTGTCATCTTTATCAAGGCATGACAATGTGTCAGGTTTAAGGTATGGAGCGGAAATACGTATCGCGATATAGCCCATGTGGGAATTCAAACCATGAGCACAGGTAAAGTCAAAATGAGTTATTAAAACGAGATGATATGTGCCCTGGTCCTAAGTAAATAATCTACTGATCAAAGGATGCCTGGGTTCTGCGTTATAAAATAACATTATACCCTTGTTTCTTTGCTGGTTGGCGTATGTTCATCTTGATATACCCTGTATGTACCCTCGTGTTTTTTTACCATCGTGTCTGGGTAAGGTTTGATGCTATTTGTACTCTTAGGTATTGTGTGTCCGAGTAAGTTCTGGTACTGTTTGTACCTATATCTGAGTAAGATTTCGTGCTGTTTTTACCCACATGTCTGAGTAAGTTTTGGTGCTTTTGTTACCTCATGTAAGTTTTGGTGCTGTTTGTATCCTCTTGTCGATGTATGTTTTGGTGATGTTTGTCCCTTAATGTCTGGGTACGATTTGGTGCTGTTTTGTACCCTTATGTCAGGGTAAGTTTTGGTGCTGTGTGTACTCTCATGTCAGGGTAGGTGTTAGTGCTGTCTTGGTACTGTTTATATCCTTAATTCAAGAGATGCTGCCTATTAAAGTCATTGTTTGACAACGTTATACAAATACTCGTGAAAGCTGTCAATAAGTCGGCGTTTTGTTTGTCCTATATGTTGTTAATGATATGCATTATGTTGCAAGCACTTTACGATATTGCTCAATCAAGATGAAACGTGTATGATGGTGATTTTGTTGGGAAGTGATGTGATTGGTGTTCCACAACAGTCTCAGCAGTGTTCTGTGCGACGCTTGATGGTTGGATTTTCTTTGTATGAATGTTAAGTGATCCTAGGTGATAACGTTGACAGTTAAACCTGTAGAAATATGTCTCGCCGATAATTGCTTATGTGATAACCAAAGAGGATTAATAATGTGCAGCATCTCGAGTTATTGTTTGCTTAACTCACTTTATATGAAGGCATCGTGACTCGCTCTTAGGCTCAGGGTCGCACAAATGTCAGCGAGCATTATGACAAACACTAATATTAATTTGCCTACCCGCAGGATGTTATTCACGGCGCGTGATGCACTCATACATATTGAAAAGCTTTGCAAAGGCCACTGAGCTGTCGCACAACCGTTGTTAGCATTGTGATGGCAGATTGTATGAACACGATGACAATATGTCCCTGGCGAAATGTTAATGATCAGACATTTTGAATCAGATCTGTTAATTGACGGACTGTGCGTCAAACTGTTGAATTTATCATTGGCATTCTCGAGTTTCATCTCTGTTCTGATAATATTCGACTGAACATTATCGCTAGCATAGTAAACATCCTTAGAGACTAAGTATGATATTTAAAAATTGTGTACTCGTATGCGATGTTCATGCTTATTATTTTACCAAACTGTGGATGAAGCATGCACGTATATTCTGATGATTGTTCGATTTGCGAATGAGTTTGCGATCCATAAATAGGGGGAAACAACTCGGCTACATGTTCGGGAATATGTAAACACTATTTCGCCCCCAGCAATGAATTGTGGTCAATTAGCTGGGATGAAACGGTTGTAATATACTTTAGTACAATAATGCATGACGGAGAGGCGCTTTGAGTAATTTGAACTGGCTAATACTTGTATATTATCGTACTTGTCTCTAGCTCTGTCAATCATGGACTGCTCTGCTGTGCACCTATGGGTTTCATTTATACAGATGAATATAGGTAATGTGCGCGGGTTGGGGGAAACAACCTTTTTCCTGGATTATTCATGCTGCGCATTTACTGAATCCTTTTAAGTCTGCTGCGCAATTTTATAATACAGCTGCTGTTACTCGACTAAGATTGCTAAGTGAATGTCGTACATTCCGGGAAGTCCCTCTGTGTTAGTATTATATTTGACGGTTACTAATATATGTGGGTGATTTGGGCAATCTACCATAGATCTGGTAAATGGAATCGAGGTAATAGATCCGGTTTAAGTCACTGAGGCACTTATTCCGCTATGCCTTACGTTGAAAGCATTTACTTCAACTAGTGAATATGAATACTGCAATCGAATACACACTCAGCAAAAACACGCAGTCATAGCGGGCCCTTATTAATAACGACTCTGAATATCATCGATAGTGATGCATATGCCATTTCAGATATCTGAACTGACCAATACTATATATATATATATATATATATATATATATATATATATATATATATATATATATATATATATATATATATATATATATATATATATATATATATATATATATATATATATATATATATATATATATATATATATATATATATATATATATATATATATATATATAATATAGTGCCTCTTGTGATTCCAACAATAGACTGCTCTGGTGTATTTATACATATGAATATTGGTTAGGTGTGCGGGTTGGGGAAACAACCCTATGTCTGGATTATTCATGCTGCGTATATCTTGAAGCCATTCTATTCTGCCGTGCATCGTAACCATAGTGCTGTCGAAACTGGACCTAGATTTCTAAATAAACGTCGTGCATTCCTGGACGTCCCTCTGTGTTGGTTTTATATTTGACTGTTACTAACATGAATAGCAGATTTAGATCCGATAATAGGAATTGAGGCAATTAATCCGGTATATGACATTAAGGCACTTATTTCGGTATGCCTCACGTTGAAAGCATTAACCTCAAATTCAATTGGTGGGTTTGAGCATTGAAATAGAATACACTCTCTGCACAAGCACACTGACGTAAGAGAGCCTTAATTGATCACGACTCGGGATATCATCGCTAGTGATGCGAATGAGGATTACATTAAATGACATGTTTGATAAACATGCATAGGTAATTTACGCTCGATGCTCATTTTATTAGACATGAGTTAAGCAGAGACTCACATGCAAAGCAGAACGCACTTACCAGCAGACCATACCTATGATAAACACACCTGGCTCAATAAGGCGATGAACACAGCCTGATAAATAAAGCACTCTGGCAATGCTCATGTATAGTAGGCTTTATTTGCATGCAATAAGCAGCCGTTATGAATGAATAAATACCGGTGTGAATGCACGCAGTAATATATACATACACGGACATTAGTGTAAACACAGTGAAGCACGTACTCGGTTGTGTGACGCGCATTGCAGCCAGTACCTGTACATCGGAAGTTGCCCGATCAATTGACGCTTCATCAATTATAGGCTGATTCCAGTGGCATGAGCGGATGTGCCAAAACGTTAATAAGACACTGTCCTCTGGAATGACGGACTTGATAATCATCATGTCGCTACAAACATTATGTCCTCTACATCATTCCAAAACCGTCGACGAAATGTACATTCTGCATAACACTACTTCAATATCATGCACTTGCAAGCTAAGCAGACGGAAATGAACGCACGCACGAAACAACGCATTTGATTTGAGCGTATGCTTGTAAAGGTAGATTATGCCATAAAGGAAAAAATAATTAATCAAATAAGATGTCTATGCCAATTGATTTGCCAAACTCTGAGTGGAACCTGATCCCACTGAGTGCCTAGCAAAATAGATTCATCCTCTTCGCATATCTAATATTATCCAGTTTGAAGCGTCGTTCACGGAATCACCGTTTGTGATCCTATAGCAATCTATAGCAGCTGCAATAGCAAACAGCGCTATCCGCGAACATAGACTGTGTTTGTATTATATTGGTGACCATTCATAGAGAGGCTTTATAAGCGTTCTGCATAAGCTTTCTTCTAGTAGCAGCTCAATACAACTAATCTGTCCCACTATCTCTATTTAAGATTAACTATTCATACGTCAATCAATCTGGTGGTTCGATAGAATGATGCCTGTGTAAGCCCGCAGCCATGGGCATTGGCAGGGGAGTAAACATGTTAACGATGCATCTTTCCGGTGCCAGGTACATTTGTTTTATTCGTTTTCGTTTTGGTCTAAGTGCTAGAATGCGTCGATTGTTATATCTGCGTGGTATAAGTAGCACAACATGATCGATGATCTCTCGATATCAACGTCTTGGATGTTGTTAACAAAAATGTGCCGATGAATAGTGACCGGTTCTGGCTAGTTGCGAAAATCTCTCACTTTCCGCCATTATTGCTTAACGTTATTCCGCTTTAGCGTCGAATATTTAGCAGGTAGATATTAGTTTTTTTATAATTCACGGCCCGTCAAAACCACCAATCTGATTTATCAAACACATTAGAAATACCACAGATTTCTAATAGAATATTGGGGTTTCATTTAATGAAATGCACCTGTTAAAGGTATCATGACATCAAAACATAGTTCTATTTTACATTGATGTTTGCATTTTCAATATACCTGCGGTTTTTAAGACAAATACGGGTAACTATTTGCACATTTGCGCTATTACCAGATATAGACCTGATGTGATCAGCACACTTCACCAAATATGGACAATAGTTTTGTCACGTGTCCCTAATACCAATAAACTCTCAACCATGGCTTGCATGCAAATAAGAGATAGCATAGAACGCATAGTTAAAACGAGATTTAACGATTTATATCCCCGTGTGTTGTTTATGTCTTGTAGTCCAAAGCATGACAATGATTCCGATAATGTGCTTTGCCAGACTGCTAAAAATATCAAACTCTTGATTACAAATACGTTTTTGCCGCATTTGTGTAGTGCAATAACCCAACACCTAAGTATAGTATTCTCTATATTATGATTATGCCATATCATATATCGCTCGGATGATAGTATTTGTAGATCCAGTAAATTTACTGAACTGGTGCACGGGAGATACACGAGGCTTAACGTGTCTATGGCCAATGATACTGCCCGCACAATATGAAGATTTGCAAGGCAAAATTATATTCTCGAACAGTTTTGCAGGCAGTAAAACTAAGCTTGGCATATCTATGAAGCCGTCTTATTGTCACATTTGCTATGCGATCTTTCTGCGTCCAAGCAATATCAATTTGTAATTTACAAAATGCACCACAAAATGCAAATGCAGAATCTGTGAGTGCCTTACTTTATATATGGCGCATAGCATTGCTTGCACATAGAAATGAGATCTGTCTGTCGACGTCTGCACAAATGTCATGAATCATTGCAACTACAAGAAGACTGTGGTGTTTAATCGGAAGTGAGCTAGTCATATACTTACGTCCCATGCATAACTGAAAGATCATTCAGCAAAAGAAGATCATCCAAGGGATAGGCTTAATAACATTTGAATAAAGGGCTTACTTTGGACGGCTCTTTGGCTATAATTTGACATTGATGATGCATATGTATAGTCGCGAAACAGTGGCCGTTCTTGCATGTATCAAGCCAGGCTGACTTACGGAAATCCATAAGGTGGCACAAAACATTATTGTCGTCTACATCATTCCTAAGCCGTTGACGCAACCTTTTTTTGTTTTGCATAACACCACTTTGATGTCATGCTCTTGCAAGGTCAGCAGAGAGAGCTGAACGCACGAGTGAAACGAAATGGAATCTTGGGACTCAAGCTCGCATTTGCATTAGGAGTCTGCTTGTGGAAGTGATAAATGAGGATGATTATGTTATAAAGAACCTCATCTATTGGCACTGTGATAACATCATATAAAATGTTCATGCTAATTCTTTACTTGTTCGAGTGCCAAGCTAAATATATGTGCCTAATTCATCATCTTTGTATGCATAAGCCTCATCTGCTATTGACCCAATTAATTTGGAATGGTTTGGAGGGAATCGATCATGTAGCAATCAATGGCAAATGCAATGGCATGATGCGCTTTAACGTTATGGGGTCTGCGTTTGTATTATATTGAGGACCATTCATTGAGGGACTTTACAACCATTATTCGTGCAGAAGATCAATGTATCGAATCTGTTGAGAGCTGCTCATTCCAATCTAATGATAAATTCGACAATCCTGTCATGATTGTCTGGTGGTTCAATATATTGATGCCATATAAAACCCTGTTTAGAATATATCCCATTTGGCCATGCATTTTGTTCTAACAATAATATCACCACTATTATGCGAATATTTTTATTCACATACACTTTAGCACTGTGGTCAAATCTCTAATTTAGAATGGTGGCTACATAAATTCAGTTGGCAAGCAACCCCTAAGGAAATATTTAAGGCAGTACACGGTGTTGCCAATTAAAGTCAATAGAATTAACGCAACTTCATTGTTAGCTTCATTTGCATGAATGCCCCTATGCGCTATCATAGCAAGAGGATAAATTGTGTAATTGTGTTTCATGGATGTATTTGCCCTACACTGTGCTCAATACTACGCTCAATTTTTCTTAACAATAGCATATGTTCATGCTGCACTAGTGTAACATGTCATGCATTAAAGGGTAACTGCGTGCGGTTCACTCCTGAATAATTACTTTCTGAATAGAGTGGCCTGGTGTTGGTGTTATATGTGAATAATTTATGTATGTATCAAAACTACATTACTTAATGTGTCCCATATTCATCTTCTGCATAATGTATATTCCAGTCCCGTTCTGATTTGGATAAGCGGTCAGAATAATACATGGACAACTCCGCAATAGAGTTAAACTACTGCGTTGGATGTTGTGCATTTCAAACTAAGGTGAATCAATAGCATCCATGCCCAATATTCTAACCACAACAACACACATACTTTTCATCTGGCTTTCACCTGCTAGATTTCTCTTTGTGACACGTAATGACGAGGGTATGAATCAATTCTGAAACGCAAGCACGGGAGTCTCCATTATATCATAAATTGTCGGATGAGACTTGCTGCGTATTACATCATGAGTAGTCCTTAAGATGTGGCGTGCCAGCTCAAAAAAGAATGTACATTGACCCTTATAGTTTCCAGATATGGCGGATACATTTGCGCCATCTGCACCACAAGGTTTGAATCGAATTGTTCGATAACGTCTACCACGGGTGTCTATGTACACTTGTGCATTATTTGTCAAATATTATGTTAAACACACCAGTAACCAAATAGTGACATTATGGATGATTTTTCGACACAAGATCACCAATTGCAGCATCCATATTCAGTTTTTCTAAATATCGCAGGGTTTTTATTACTGTGTTTGCCATGCACACACATCTTGCACCTTTGAATAGGTTCACAATATTGACATCCTGCCGTTGCCTTGTTTTATAACTATACTTTTTTGAGAAAATATTAAGTAAATAAAAATGTTAACCTTGTCATTGTACACGCAGCCCTGACAAAAACATCCAAGCAACTGGATGTTTTATATTTTGCGAGGGTCTTGCTTGTGCAAATTCATACCAGTGGAAATCATAGGCCTTGTTGTTTTAATCTTATCAGGATGTATGAAGCATTTTAAGCACAGTCATACTATTTGGGTATCTCTTCTATGATTCCTCACGTAGTCTTCTGAGATATACTAAACAGGTATTTTGTTTTGTCTGAATAATGAGATGATATTTACCTCGTCCTAAAGAATCATACGGATGCAATAGTTTGCTACCAGAACAAAGCAATAGTCAATGAAATTTTAGACAGTGGAATTGTTAGCATCGCACTGCATTAATGGTCTTCAACGCTATTGTAACAAGGGGATATATTATGTAAATTGTTATTTGCCCCGAAGTGTTTCTCAGCTATGCTTGACCTAAGCAGTGCCCAATTGTGTAAATTGTAAATTGGTATGCCAATACCGTGTATGCTAAAGCAGTCTTTGGTATGAAACAATGCGTCAATAGTCATTACACTGTAGCAATTAATACGTAATGATAACCAGATATCTTAATTGAGCTTACCGGTTTTGGAGCTACATTTGAATAATTGATGTCTCTTGATGTCATATTGATTCATCTGTTCCGCAATCGGTATTATACATGGCTACCTTTATATAGAAAGGAAACAAATGCGCTGTTACATTAAGGTATTGTGAAGGTATAACAAGCGACTTTACCAAATGACTGAATCAACAGATTCCACACCTTTTCATCCTACTGAGGCTTCACTGATAACAATCATTTAATGTCATTGTTCTCAATATTATATCGTTCAAAGCGTAAGAGATATGGCGATGAAAGCCGAAAGGCGTACAGTCAATATTCTATGGGCTGGTTACACATCCTATCGCGTCCGGAGTGCCATCTTAGTTATCTAGGCCGCAGCACACATTGCGTCACCTATATAGTGCTATACGGGTCACCTAATTGCAGGTATATCAATCAGCAAGTACGGGCTGACAAGTATCAACTCTCATTCATGGCAATCAGGTTCAGGTAAAAGTAAATGAGTTTCTATTGTTCCCAGTGTACCTATCCCAAGCTAAAGGGATAAAATTCATCATTAAATAACCGATCTCTCTCAATTATGGTTCTTCAAACAAAATTCCTGTATCTATTTATTCATTAATTAGCCTTCCGTTTGGATCTATATCATGCCAGCACGTTCCACTCGATTTCGGTAAGGAAACCAAGCAAGGCCGCATAGCGGTGAGACGAAAGGTAGGTAGGCAAAATGGCCGACGATTTCAAGAAAGGCCAAAATTTGACAAATTGACATGACTTTCCGTCTAAAACCTAACTAGAGATTCCAGTGCTCTCTAACTGCTCCACATGGAAAGTATGTATGTGCTCTCTCTTATTATTATTCATTTCGATGGTCAAATTGTCAATCATTTTGATATCCTACAATGCATTGCACGGAACATCAGGTGTACGCGCGATCGATCTTTTCAAACGAGTTTGCATCAACTCTGCAATGGTAAAAACTCAACACGATCGTGTCGAACTATATTGCAAAAGAATCCCTTGTCTTGGTAAGGTGAACATTTCAACGCAGCGTGACGGCTTTCAGCTAGCAAGTTTTCACTTTTCAATGCGTTGTTGCTCATCTTCCACACGCAGCATGTTGTCGGCGCCGCCCAGACATATGTCTACATAGCATGCCTGTAAGACAAAGATTGTTCCGATTTCATATTTTTTTTTGTCGCACGAAGACATTGTCATATGTAAATAGGAATTTATATCTGCATATTTGTAAATAAGTGCTTCAACAGTTGTCATTCAAGCTATTTTTATAATTCAAACAGGGACGCCTGTTGATTTAACAAAGTGAGTTGCGTCCATCCTAGGGTCGAACATATGTACGCCACCGCACACATTACGTGGTTCTTAAACGATGCGTGAACGAATTTCGTAAATTGAAAATATTGTGGAGAATTCCATAGCCTCGTCAATGAGAGTAGAGACAATTTCTGTGTTGGTCAATTGAATGAACGTTCACACGGCACTATGAATTCTTTTATTTTCATATTGTGTTGATGCTCCTTAATCTTATTTCTGTTACCAAAAAACGCATATATGCCTACAACAAAATGAAAGTAAATATATTAAGCAAGCACATAAACATTAGTGGCGAGTAAGACGCTTTTGCTGTGTTGTAGAGCCTTTTATGCTGTTTAATCAGCCATGCCGAGTTTTCCGGCCCACATTGTTTTTTACTTTGCCCGCGTCAAGAGATATATACGATTGCCCCCATTTTTATCGACGCTATGTGTGTGGTGGGACTCTCTGACAGCAACGGTATTGAATTATGCTATACATTATGTACAATTATGCTCCATACATCATTTTGTTCAGTCCCAAGAGAAGTCTTCATTCTCTGCGTTTCTTAGTGTATAGAGCGATGTAGGTTGGTGGTAATAAATGGGGAAATTTGTCATCCCCAATGAAGCGAGAAAGCGAAAGCACTGAATATTGCCATTTATATGTAATATTTTAATTGTTCATCAATGAATCAGAAATCAGTTGCACATAAACTCAACATGGTTTTCATATTGTCGGTACTCTGGCATGGTTGACACAAAGGTTCTATAAGGTTGGAAAGCATGCGAACCGAATTAAAAAAACAACATTGTGACATTCAATCAGTTCACCAATCACAGCCAAATTCAACTGAACATGAAAATAAATGATAGATCATTCCATGGATTTTTAGATACTTGATTTGTTGGCTGCACCTAAACACAGATTACCAAGTCATACATATAGTGGGAACATTTATTATCAGTTAAGTCGTCCGAACGCATGATGTAATCACATAATGGTCAAAAGTGGATAAATTTTATTGTTGGATTTTTACTAGTGTACGCAAACACAGCACAAGGCGTGGCAGTACTGGTGCTCCTTTTTCTGACCCAGGAAAATGTCATGCACATTTTTAACGTCTGTGTCACGCAGTGCGTGCGTGATTCCATGTTCATTCTGCCTTTGACTGTAGAGTAATGCTCACGTGTACTAGAGCTTACAAATTGTACAGATACTGGCTTAAACGATTTGGTGCAGAGCAACGGAAAATCTCAACATGTTACGATATGATCGCACCCATGGCATTGGCTAAAAACAGGAGACAGTAATTTTTACAATTACTCTAATGCAACGACGCAGATCAGCTTCCGGCACTAGAATATAAACATAAATAAAGTAAGCACCAAATACAGCAAGCAGATACTCTACAAGGAGTGAGAGTCACTTAGATATTAAATACAGTTTTCACCCCCCAACAAACGCATACATGCACGCATGCACTTGCGAACACATACACACACCACCTCTCCTCCTTTCTACCCCCCCCCCCCCCCCCGGCAACACCCCAAAAGTTAAAGTTAGATTTACAACCTTTCGGCCACTCGAGACATGAACACTAAACCAATTTAGGCAAATGAAATTCATCCCTTTTCACTCGTACCAGATTAATTGTTGCCCAATTTACATAAACCTTTAGAATCCCTTTTAAGTTCCGTACGGGTCAGTTTCCAAATTATATAGTCCTTAACCAAACCCAATCCTTTGATGAAAACATCCAAGTCCCGTCAATTCCCTTAACAATTAATTTAGACCCGTTTGATCTCCAATTAAAGCTCCGAATGACCCCAAGCCCCGGATTAACCAATCACAGCTCACCACATCAAGCCACCCGCACCTTCACTATAAATACGACAGCATCAGACACACAAAATTATTATCAACATTTACAACCACAAGATATTCCTCAACTCGACATATTCATCACACAAGAACCCGAAGTAGAACCCGAACGTGCCAGTCAGCCGCGACCAAATAAAGAAAATAGAAATTCGTACAAAGTCTCGTGTATTATCTAGCTTCAACCCTCAGCTACCTGCAATCACGTCGACGACCTACAAATAATCGTATCTGGTACCTCATCACATCTCGACGAAAACACAGTGACCCAACCGGTCATAATTGGTGGAGAATTCGCGGCTTGACTACTTTCCAGCTGGTCAACATAACTTTCGTTATCCCCGGTTTTACTTGGCACAGAGTCCGGCCCGATCACGTTTAGGCTGATCATCAAAGTTCCCCGCAAACGGCGCGACATTTTCATCGACCCCCGTAGAAGTGTATCTGCAGTTTTGAAACGGAGCAGCCCAGTCCGTCTTACAACATTTGTCACCCGCCCTCACCCCATCTCTAAGCATGGAGTGGTACACGCACGAGAAAAAGAATTCCGCTCGCCGAGTAAATGGAATTCAAGTCGTCACATTGGACAATGCAGACGCAATAATGACACTCCAGTGACGAGGAAGCCAAACGATGCCTACAGGATGACGAAAAGCAAGGAATCACGGACACAGAGACAAGCAAATCGAAGGTTTTTTCTGTATTTTGTATTTTATTGACAGTAAATATAATGCTTTGCTATGTGATTGATATATTTTTTAGAAGCTTCTGATTGTATACTCCGATATGAAAATCTCTAAATATAATGAAAAAAAAATATGAATTAATGTTAGATGAAAGAAGTAGGAGTAATGCGTGTACAGTTATCGACATTGATTTGATATGATTCCAAAAAAAAAGTGAATTCGAATTATTCACCAGTTAAATATAGTTCTTTTATATATAATTAATTTCTTTTATTTATTGTGGATTACAATTATTAGTAATGTGAAGTAAATTATATATTTCTTCCGTTGCGGGTCTTATCAGTAGTTATGTTGTTAACAAAATGTATCTTGTCATTTGGTCTAAGGGACCACCTTGAAAAAGTACACTGTAGAGCGACGGCTCAGAATGATTTAATGTATTTTAATGTATTGTCAATGAAGACACACGATTATAGATGAAGATGAAACGAAATAATATAATGCAAGGTGACAAAGAGGTACCGTTAACACATGTTATTGTAATGATTTAAGTACAATTCACAGTTTATGAGAGAATTTTTTATTATATACTAGACAATTATTAATATGCTATTACTGTAACACCATACTATCAACCCTCTTTTTATTACTAGCAATTATTACACTTTTGTAGCAGCATCCATTACGTTGTTTAAACACTCATGGCTTATAAATTAGTGTCAAACCGTTCGTGACACCTTGTAGGTATATTATGCCTAAATTTAGAAAAAAAATTGCGCAACCCTTTTTAGTTTACAGAAAACAATCGTGTCGCTTATCGGTTTATTTAGTTATAACATGACTGTAAACAATATATGTATCTGGAAGACATTGCTACCGTTTACAAATTTATTTGAAAATAGCTATATGTTCATCTGTGGTTTATAATTAACAACTTTACTATTTCAAGGCTATCTTTAGTTGAAAATGTATCTTTCACATTGCTATTGCATAATTGCGTCAAAAGTTATATCCAGATTCTATGTTGTATGTATATATTGTTATGTCTCTAATGTATGCTACAGGCACGCCCAAACAAACACACACACAAATGTAAATCACAAGGACAGCGGTGTGTCCTTTTACAGAGGAAGGGCATATTTCACCCCCCAACAAACGCATACATGCACGCATGCACTTGCGAACACATACACACACCACCTCTCCTCCTTTCCACCCCCCCCCCCCCCCAACCCGGCAACACCCCAAAAGTTAAAGTTAGATTTACAACCTTTCGGCCACTCGAGACATGAACACTAAACCAATTTAGGCAAATGAAATTCATCCCTTTTCACTCGTACCAGATTAATTGTTGCCCAATTTACATAAACCTTTAGAATCCCTTTTAAGTTCCGTACGGGTCAGTTTCCAAATTATATAGTCCTTAACCAAACCCAATCCTTTGATGAAAACATCCAAGTCCCGTCAATTCCCTTAACAATTAATTTAGACCCGTTTGATCTCCAATTAAAGCTCCGAATGACCCCAAGCCCCGGATTAACCAATCACAGCTCACCACATCAAGCCACCCGCACCTTCACTATAAATACGACAGCATCAGACACACAAAATTATTATCAACATTTACAACCACAAGATATTCCTCAACTCGACATATTCATCACACAAGAACCCGAAGTAGAACCCGAACGTGCCAGTCAGCCGCGACCAAATAAAGAAAATAGAAATTCGTACAAAGTCTCGGGTATTATCTAGCTTCAACCCTCAGCTACCTGCAATCACGTCGACGACCTACAAATAATCGTATCTGGTACCTCATCACATCTCGACGAAAACACAGTGACCCAACCGGTCATACAGTTATCAACTATTACAATCATTATCCACAATGCAGTCTCTTACTTAACATTCCGGCTGTGTCTCTGTAGTATACGACGAAGTAACTAAACAATGTGAGGTTGTCAATCGACGTGGTTGAAAATTGTTCAGCAGCGTTTACATTCCGGTCCATAGTTTGAAATATTTGTGATTGTCCAACATTATGTCACCTATTGCGCTCTGACATTACGTAACCATATGATCAGCGTAATGTATGTTATTCACTCTTACTACTGGTATACTGTGATCCACTCAATCGCCTTTTTCAGCTCTTCCAATTTCACGATCAGAACGGTATTATGGTTAATTTGTGAGCTGTAAGTATATTTTCGTTAACTTGGCGTTACGTTATTCCCAATTGGTGGACGATGTATACACATTTACCAATATGGACAATTCGACCATGCAATTGATCCGAGTAACATCATCCGCACATGGTTTATCAAGATGTGCACGTGAATTTTCACGATGTGCAAGTGAATTTATCAAGATGTGTATCTGGCTTATCACGTTTATCCTGATGTACACCTGGTTTATCACAATGTGCACCTGGTTTATCCAAATAAAGGAGTTGATTACGTCATGAGATCAAACCAATAGGCTGATTTATAGCCGCACCCATTAGTCTGGCTGGGCAGATGTAAATTCGTGAATGGCAACCGTCATATCTAGCGGCATTATAGATACAGATACACGCGTGTTTGAGTCCGTTATCATAGACATTGATTTCTAAATGTCAATGCCTGAAAATGTCATGCGTTATCATCAGGTCAAGTAAACCAATCGACTACTCCCGTTTATTGCATAATTGTACATTTACTGTGCATGTATCGAGCATATTACAATCAATGTTTTGGCCGATATCTGAGAAATGATATGGCAAATGGAATAAAAACCTATAGCTCACTCTCAGATATGGTAAGTGTTAAGAGAATAGAAACACTGTACAATTCTACTCTGAATGACTGTATTGGTTTACGAATGATACGTGGCTGATTAATATACGAACAAAATGCCTCTCTGGGTGATGTAACACACAAATTAAGTTCATATATGGAGGCAAATATCATCTTGGTGTAAAAAAAAACAAACCACGAGACAGTTCATACCGAGTAGATCTAACTTGCGAATGTTGTGCACTGTACACTGGAAGAGACATTCACCCTATCGCTTCCTGCTAATGGCCTACAAAATGAACGTTGCTAATAGCGACTATTTAATGACGCCGCATAAAGACATTTTTGCTATTTTTCCCAAATCGAGAAGACTCCGTTAGTCAATTATGTATACGGGCAGAAGACACGACCACCGGAAGGCATTCAGTTGGATGTAGTATCTTCCGAAATCCATTGGCGCAGGTGCATCCGAAATCATAGGGTTATATTTATGGGGATGTGCTGCATCCACTCCGTACACAGGCTACCTATACCAGCTTTCATACTCCTCCCTAAACCTTTACATGTCTCCCTGTTATTAAGACCACGTTAAAGATAGCATTTGCTCTTGATTTGATGCATCGAGTTTCTTTCAGGATTGGCCGGATTCCTTCTTTGACTAAGGATAAACAACGTGCCTGCTAATTATCCCGCATTGATAATGCAGTCAACTACTTAGCACAACAAGGTGTGAATAATAATTACGTTCTTCACTGTAGTAATTTCAAATTAGCACTATGATAAATAAACACACAGTATTACCGTTATTACCAATAAGCAATATAGATATGCAAACAAGCCATACAGATTATATTATGAAAACATTGTAAGGCATAACATACTTCAGTGCCAGTGGAGTAAAGGGCACTGGACTAAACTGCAGATGACGATATTGATGTTGATGTCTGCTCAACGATCAGACACTTGATCAGTCCATGTTGTTGATGATATATCTGACCAACAGGGGATTAGATGACTCCATGTTATTATAAGCATATTTAAACAGGTATATCAATGCAAATCATCCCATAGCAGAAATGCCCAGGTATAATTGTGTGCATACATTTGAATAAAAAATGACATATTTCAAAACCGCTGCTTCCGGCGAATCCTATATCGTACATAGTGTGGACATACAGGGAGCAGTTGAAGTAATCTCTTCATGCGGGCAAAGTAACAACATAATGTGGGCCGGACAACATGGCTGATTAAATTTAATAGCAAAATAAAAGCCTCTAGAAAACCGCTAAAGCTTCTTTCTCACTGCTACCCCTAATGTGCTTGCTGCATTTATTTAGATGCCTCTTTCTGTTTTTCTGAAAGAGCATTTTAATACCTTAAGAGTGAATTTAATATTTTATATGTTTTCATGTGTGCTAGCTATGTTATAAGGAAGCAAAGTTCCAAATGAATTTAACATTATCAAAGAAGTAACATTCTCTTACACTGAATATACAGACATTTGAATATCAATGGGGGGGGGGGGGTGCAAGTTGGTCGTATAACGGTCATGTGTGATTTTTTACTTGTTTTGAACTTTACAAATAAGACCACGGCGCGGAAATGAATAATGAATATAGCAGATGATGTGCATAGCAACAACATTTTTTGTACGTCGCGCCCAATCGTTCTAGGTCACGTTATTATAACCTCTTATACATAATGACCTTGGACAGGTCTTAATGGCTGTGCATCTCATCGCTCCTGAAAAATTCAGATGAGTTCGATTTGTGTAGCCAGTTTAATTGATAAAAGGAATTGCCGCCTACAATCTTATCTTGACACCTGAAGAACTGATTTTCTGCTTCAATATTGGCTGAATATAATATGATAAGGGTATGCACGTGCATAATATAGTGATCTTTTTACTTGAACATGAGCACAGATATCAACATAAAACAATCTGTCCCTTCAACCAACAGGGCGTGGCAATGAGAGGATTTACCTATTTGTTGCTCCTCACCAGATTCATGATCTTAATTTCGTCAGTTCTATAAGTATCAGTGTGTGCATAGTTCAATTTGATTAAGCATCACATCGCAAGTTGCGTATCAGTGATGACTGACATGTTTGCACTTTAATTGGCAACACTGTGTACTGCATCGAATAAATTATAAGTGGTTCGTTAGCCGCTGATGTTATGCAGCCATCATCACAAATTAGTGTTACGACCACAGTCCAACTACATTGTTTACGAAATAATAACCCAATAGTGTTAGTGTAGGAATACAATGTCCGAACGTATGGTGCCTTATCTAAGCAAAGGTTAACTCAGGCATCAATATATTGAGCCATCATCATCATCTGAGTGCCAACCTGAATTTGTGGAAGGATTGACGAATTAAGCATTATATTTAAAAGGGTAGATCTGCTTCACGCATAGCGGTTGTGAAGACTCCCAATGAATGGCAATCAATATAATACGAACGCTGACTGTATCACTGATACTATTTGCTATTGATTGCAGATCGATTCCCTCCAAACCCTTTCGAGTTAATAGAATCGATAGTAGATGAGGCCTATACGTACGATTATGATGATATAGGCACAGACATTTAGCTTTGCACTCGATCAAGTAAGAAAGTAGCACGAACATATTATATGATGTTATCCTTAACCTGCACGAGTAGACTCATAAAAATATAAATGCGTGTTTGAACCCCAAGATTTCAGTTCGTTTCATACTTGCGTTCAGTTCCTTCTGCTGACCTTGCTAGAGCATAACATTAAAGTGATATTATACAAATAAAGGTTTCGCCAACGGCCTAGGAATGATGTAGATGGCAATAGTGTTTTTAGCGACTTCAGGTTTTTCAAAAACCAATCTGGCTAGGTACATACGAGAACGGCTACTGTTTTGCAAAAGCATCGTCAATATCAAATTATAACCAGAGAGCCGTCCGAAGTAAGCCGTTTATTCAAATGTTATTACGTCTTTTCCTTACATGCTCTGCCTATGCAGAATAATCATTCAGTTATGTATAAGACTTACGTAAATTACTTGCTCACTTCCGACTAGACACGACAGTCTTCTTGCTGCTGTGATGACAAATGGCATTTGTGCAGACATCGAAAGACACAATCTGTATCTGCAAACAGTCTTATGCCGCCATATATGACGTAAGGCACTCACGGATTCTGAAATTATATTCCTTATGCTGCATTTTATTTCTCGTACAGTTTTGTTGAACCCTATGACCAGATATAAAAATTTATTTAAATTACACTATACTTTTTGGTTTTATGTGCTTTGTTGTGCATCGCAATCGATGAGTTGCCCTTATGAGTGTAAAAGGGTTTCCCCCTGATTTCCATGACACCAATTTAAAAGGTGCATTTAGTGAAAAATCCCGAATATCCTGTAAATAAAGAAACTCGGTCGACATACATCTCACTAATTTTGGGAACGATATCTGTCAAATTGGATCCGTTCTCTTACCCCTGTTATTATTAAGGCCTGTGATCAATCAGATTGGTTATTTATGACGAGTCGTGAATTATAAACCCAGCAATAATACCAGAATATTAAAGATTCAGGCACGCGTTACTACCCGGAACTGGTCACCACTCATTTGGCACACGTTTATTATCAACATCGAAGGCGATTCTTTTATGCTGCTATCGGGAGTTTATCGATCATTTGGTGATCCTCTTACAAACAAAACGATAACAAATATAGAATAAAACCTCGCACCTGATAGAGGCATCGTTAAAACGTAACATTGCACTGGCGATACTCATGGCTGTGGTCATAATGCCTATTCATGTGTATCTTTTACCCTAATTCGCCAAACATGCAAATGGAATATATAAAACGTATCAAATGTGCATCTGAAGTGACCCACACTCGCCAGGGCTTAGCCAGATACGCCTCTGGTCGGCCATATGATACCCGATCACCTTGTACATATATTACATATAAAGAACTGAGAATGTAGGTCGTGATAGAAAGAGGCAGCATGAAAAGCTGCTCACCAATGGGCCCAGTACATCTAAACGCGATTCAAGCTCCAATGTCTAACGCTCTTTTGGTATGCTGGTGTATATCGATCTTGAACGTCTATGCGCTATGCTTGAATAAATTGACAATCAGAGCCATGTGATGTTTATATATGATCAAAATGTTATTTTTGGGTGCTATTCTATCCGGCGAACCGGGAGTTCAAAGTACGACTTTCATTAGTGTTAGCAGCAATATGAATTACTTGTATGCGGAAACGGAATCGCATTCGTGTTGGTCACAGCCTACGCAATAATGTCAAGAACGCATTGCAAGATGGAGTCGTTATCATATCTCTGAGATATCAGAGCGTACGAATTCTCTGATTACCTTCACTTGGCCTTTTCTACTTATTTGGATTAGCAGTGCGCGTTAGTAAGTAACGTGATGCTGTTATGTACACAGGTAAAAACATTCCCTAATTATGTTGCGTAAAGGCTTTGATAGGGTATCGTTGACAATTGGGCAGTGCTTTCTAGGTTAGTGAATAGTTTACATTGATGTATTCGATTTCACTATTTATACCAAACAGGTAGATTTGAGTGTTTGAAAGCAAGTGGATACGCCATTTATTGAATCCATGGCAGATTGCCTGCAATGCAATATATGTTACAAACAGCCATGCTATATACTACCACAGAGGGTTTGCTATTGTATTGCATACTAGTCATATTTATTTGTATTACAACACCAAGACGGGCCAAATAACACAATTTAAATACTTTATATCGCCCTTCCATTCAAACATGTTGTAGCTAACTACATATTTACCTGTCATCATTGTCATTATAGCGGTGATTATAGAGTAGGCAATGAATAAACATCTGATCTGTGAACTTAGTCAACTACTTGTGCAGCGCAACAACCGAAGAGTTTGTGCCTTCGAACGTCGATTTGGGATTGATATACGTGATGTAGCAAGAAAAGCGACTACAGGAAGTGGAAAGCTAGCAATACAACAAACAGCTAGGGTTCTTAAATCTAATGTTGCCATCATACGAAATAGTTTCGTATTGATGGGAAAACATAAGGTGTTTGCTTGTAATCATAGAAGCTGTTTAAATCTCGACCGTTGATTTATTGACTGATATGTATGAACGCCGTATTAATTTAGGCCATTTACGTAATGGCTGACATGTAAATACGCTTTGATAGATTAGACACCATACAATATCAGTTGTCTCACCAAAGTACATACTGTGTATTTATCCTGTGGGAATGAAATTTTTCGAGCTTGTCAATGCACGGTGTCTATTTCAAACAGCAGCTTACACAGACATCAATATATTGAACCATCATCATCACTTATTGCCAACCATCTACCTGACGAGTAAATCGTTATTCTTAGATGGAGGTTTCGAAGCAGATTTGTTATATTGATCTGCTACATGCAAAACGTTTATGAAGGTTCTCTGTGAATGGTCCTCAATATAATCCAAGCGTAGACTGTCACTTTGAATGGCGCTTTTCACTTATGCGTTGGCTATTGATTGTCATACGATAAAAATCGCTAATTCCCGGAACAACGCTTCCAAATAGATAGGGTCGATAGCAGATAAAGCTAATATTTATGAGGATAAAGAGGTTGAATCCGATAATAGGAATTTACTTGCACTCAATACGATCACGTTTCACCCACAGCCTGGCACAGAAATTGGCAAAGGCATATTATAAGATTATTTGTTCCTACTTCAGATAGAATGTTTCTGCCAATTTGCCCTATATAACTTTATCATCCCCATCCATAACATTCGCAAATAGACTACTGGATCAAATTTGACATGAGCCCCATGGTTTAAGTTTGATTAATATGTGCGTTATCCTCCTTCTGCTTAGTTTGCACATGCAGGATATAAATAAAAGTGTCAGTATGTAAAATTCACTTTTCGCCAACGGCTTGGGAATGATGCAGCGGGCAATGATGTGTGCAGATATGTCAGCATTTTCAAAATGCAGCCAGGCTTGGATTAAACGTACTGTAAAACGGAGGACAGTGTTTGTTTTATTCTTGTACACTGTGCGGTTGTCCACGTTCGCTTTCTTTGGCTGCTGACAACTCACTGGAACGATTGATGCCCGTTCATCGTTGAGCCAACATCAAAATGAATCATCGACGGCCACCCGCCAACTCTATTCCCACAACTGTGCTATATTCATCTGTATAAACACACCACAGCGCTCGGCACAGCAGCCAAAGTAGACATCGTTGGAGGCAAGTACGACATTATATAAGTATAAATCAGTTCAAATAGCTCATAATCCCCTCTCCTTCATTCATGTTGTTACTTATGCACATGGTTACCTTTTTATGTTCTTGATAATAGTATGGACATCCATAGTTGACATCGTTGGAGGCAAGTGCGACATTATATAAGTATGAAGTTCAAATAGCTCATAATTCCCTCTCTTTCGTTCATGTTGTTACTGATGCACAATGTTACCTTCTCATCTTCTTTAATAATATTTAAAATAGGGTAAACTGTAAATATAAGACCTTAGCACCTGATGATGTTGATTAAGAGGACAAGAAGTGGTGAATAGAAATCGTAGTATTTGTGGCCGTACACGTCCTTGTGCAGTCGAGGCTGACTATATAGCGTAGCTTGAGTGCGGTAGCAGGGTGTGGGGACCAATAAATACAACAAGCATTATGCATTCGATTTTTACAGTAATCCATTTGTGACCGTCATACGAAGATAAATAGACACTATTGACTCCAGATAATATGACACCATGCAGTTTTCAGTGTTTTTCGCCTACAGACATAGATGCAACTAAAATATTTGCTTGTTATTAGAACAAAAATGTTGTATGGATTAAATACTTAACCAGCGTAAGCATTTGACCACTACGCATATAGCTTTTCTATGTGACCTGGAAATGCAAATGTGTTGTGTTCATTCTCTATATTTTTCGCAAAAGCATCGACATATTGAACCATCAGTAGTATTTCGTTGGCAGCTGGAATTCACGGAACAATTGCCGGATAAATCGCTATGTTTGAAAAGAGATTATAGAACAGTTTCTCCTCATATTGAGCTTATTGTTGAATGGACAACGATAGATTATTGGGAAACGCAAACTTTATTTCCCTAATAATTGCCACTACTATCGTCATTGCAATTGCAGTGTTAAGGCTACTGAACCGAGTAATTGTGCATTTACGATCTCTTAAGCTTATAAATGATGTGAATTCTGCAATGGTGTCCGTAATGTTTAGATATTATGTAAGCCATAAATTTGTATCAGGAGTGGGATGCATCTTAAACAAACTAATTTTACAACGGTAATAATCATACGACGCGAATCCGAGTCGCGACGCTCAATGGGTCAAAAACACAGTCAAGACATGAATCAATGTGCTGTTTTACTGATTAAAGCCCACTTGTTAAATGTTACCAAATAATTACGATCGAACAAAACACCCACAACCGAGAATACATATTGTAAAACAGTTTCATTGGGTAACATATAAAAAAACCACATGGGAACAAAGACGCATCTCAGATTGATCCAAGATTCGGTGCTGAATGTCGCAGAATGACTCTTGTCTAATTGTAGTCGTAAAATATTACGACAAATACATTACATAGCTATGGAATCATTGCCATGCGACCAGGCACAGGCAGAGCAAAACCACATTACTCGATGGTGTAGCGTCCAGCTATTAAGATACAGGGAATGAATGATATACCGCAGACATTTTGAAAGTGGGGACGATAGATGATACTCAATTATGTGAGCGACAATGGAAACAATGTTTGGTTTGCTTTACCTGCTGATCACTGTAGTCATTGGAGGTAAGGTTAACAGAAGCACTAATTATCAATTAGGAGATAAACTCTGCACGACATCACAACTATACCTGGCTGTAGCATGTTCTCTGGGTTATGCGCAAATGGAAACAGCCATAATAGTAGTTTTTTTATGGCGTCAACCATGATGACACGGCTTGACGCCTTTGACCATATAAGGCGAAAGTTAAGCACGTCGTGGCTGGTGCTGCCTATCCATCAAATTCCCCGTGAAGTCAAGGCCATGCGCAGTTAGTGACAGAAATGCATCAGACCAGTATTTGGATTGATGAATGGCAGGTTCATCTTTGATCTAGAATGGTATATTGCTTTTCCTATAACCTTAATGTATTTGATGCTGGTACGCATAGGTTTCATATGGTGATATATATATATTTAAAAACCAACATAGAAAGTACATAGAAAAACATTTGTCCCAACAAAAGGGAGGTAGCAGCATTGATAACATTTGCATGTTTTTGGATACTCCAATTTAGATTGACTTAGTGCTGTTTACAATAATAGTGTATGCAAGAGATCGCTTTGCTACATATCGGCTTTGCGACATCATATCACGTTAAAAAAATATGCTTAGTAGCAGATCCCTTAACAACAGACACCACATAGATTAAGGTCATTTACCTAATGGCTTATATGCCAAAACGTCGTTATAGATAAGACACCAAACCATGTAATATGTTTGACAAACACATACTTTGAGCATTGAGATGTGACCTTTGTATTGTGGGGATATAATCGCCCGGTATGCCAACGCACTGTGTCTGGCAAGTGCATGATATTAAAGAGGCGTTATGCAAAATATACATTTCGCCGACGGCTTATGAATGAGGTACAGGGCAATGTTGTTTGTTGTCAGGCTTAGACTAAATGTACTGCATAACGGGGTGTCACTGGCTGATTACTATTGTGGCTGTTCAGCTAATCTAAGATCCGCTCATTTAACTGTAGTTGATAAAGCGTTCATCGACTTGTCAACTGCAGTTTGGGTCCCATAAACCTATTCATGCATCGCTCTATGTGCATTAATGCCCGCGTATGTTTATATTGCTGCGTGCATTCACGCCGGAATTTATTCATTCCTAACGGCTGTGGGAGTGCTTTAATTACCTGGCTGTATCTGTCAACCTATTGTGCTAATTAGCAAGGTGTATTTAACACATATGAGGTCTGCTGATAAGTGGGTCTGCTTTGCGTCTGACTCTCTGCTTAACTCATGCCTATTAAAATTAGCATCGGGTGTGAATTGCCCACGCATGTTTATCAAACAGGTGCATCAATTAAATCTCCATGTGCACTACATCAGTTTGCTTTTGCTGAGTGTGCATTCTATTGCAGTATTCAAACTGACTAAGGTTATTGCTTTCAACGTGACGGATAGCAAAATAAATGCCTCAGTGAATTTCATTGGATCTATTGCCTTGATTATATTTACCCGATCTGTGGTAGATTGCCTTAATATGAAAATTATGTTAATAACAGTCAAATATAATACTAACACAGCGGGACGTCCGGAAATGCACGACGTTCACTGAGCGATCCTGGTCCAGTGCCAGTAGCACTATTATGGAGATGCACGACAGAATTGAATGGTTTCAATATATGCGCAGCATGAATAATCCAGGGTAATTGTTCCCGCTTCCACCAACCATCACATCTAACCCATATTCATTCGCATGAATCCACCACCCAGGCGCGGGGCAGAATATACCAGGATTGGCATCAATAGAGGCAAATACCATATAATATACGTATAAGTCAGTTCAGATAACTCAAAGCGCCTTTTCTGCCATCTGTTATTGAATAATCTTAGCTATCATCAATCCATTGCACGGGCACAATTGTGGTCACAAATTGCAGGGCATATAAATGCTTTTTACGATATTATTCATCAATCACGAATTGTCGTGTTGAACTATCATCAGCATATAATTCTGGTGAATAACTATATGGTCTGGTGAATAATTATATGATTTGTGGAATAACACTATGGTCCGGTGCATAACACTATGATCCCGTGACTAACACAATGGTCCGGTGAATAACACTGATTTGAAAGAGCAGTGCTGAACCGATTTGATTTATTGATCTGCTACACGCATTACGGTTGTGAAGCCTCGCAATGATTGACAATCAATATAATACAAACGCAGGCTGTATCTCTGAATAACGCATTATGTCATTACATTTGCTATTGATTGCTACATGATCAAAAAAGCTGATTCCCTCTACAGCGCTCCGAAATTGAGAGGGTCGATCGTTGATTAGGCAATTGATTAACTAAGTCAATCTTTGATAAGGCGTATATGCAACGAATCGGGCGATTAAGTTAAACAGGGCACTCGATATGATCCAGTTTCAACCACACCATAGCATATAAATTGGCACAAACATCTTTTGAAATGAATCAGTCATCCTTTAAATAGATGCTTATTTCACTTTATTACAAAATTATCCTCATTTATGACATTCGCAAGTATACTCCTGATGCAAAGCGTCTTTTAAGGTGGGCTTTGATCTCATTATTTTGCTGAATTTGCAAGCTAGACATTTATGTTGCAGTATATACGTTTCACAGAGGGTTTTAGAATGATGTTGAGAGCAATGAACTATCTGGCGACATCTTAAAAAGCCATCAAGCCTTGGAATAAACTTTCTAAATAAACGAAAGCTGGTCTAAGATCCGGGCGACATTCCACTGAAATAAATGTACAATTGATGAAGCGTTCACCGGGGTGATTGAAGGTATAACATCAGTTGAACTGTTATACACTAAACCTACGGTATTAGTGTGATAACATTATACAAATACAATCGCTTGTATGCTTTCAATAAGAGATATTTGATTAGACTAGTACGACTACTTGCTCATGGATATGTAACATTACTACTACGGAATATTCATGCAGGTTTATCCGGAAACGCCGTTGATTACCCTTTTTATAACGCAAGTAACATACATGGTACGGTTTGCTAATGAGCTAGAAACCTGCTTCGTTTCTTTCAAGATGATAATTGATATTACCAAGAATAATTCAGCTTACATGATTTCACCTATTAACACAACTCTCTGGTATAAACGTCTGCGGTAACCGTCATATCAACTCCATTTCTATGCTGTCCTGCAATGAAGTCCACACCTCAAATGACCTACGTTTGGAAAAGGATCGTTGTATTATGCATTGGACGGCAGTGTACGACCGACTAACATCCGACCTAAGCATAGGCTTCAGCATGTGTCACACAAGCAAGTGCGCGCATCGGTTTGTGCTCAATAATGTTCCGGTATGTAAATTTGTTGAACGTTGGTATTCACATCGCGAGTTCACGCCCGTATTTCTTAATTTCTATCGCCGAGTGATCGCATTGAGGTAGAACCGGCCTTATATGGTCAAAGCCAGAGTGTGTTAATCACCGCTCTATTGAATCAAATACAAAGCATATGATCCTATAATAATTCATATATGGATTACATAGAGCAAAAAAGCGCGTGTGCTTGTGAACGATAAACCAGAGTAAGTGAGAATCATTTAAGGCATCAGAGTAAACAGGTCAAACAAACCGCATGTGACAATTGTCGGATAAATATCCCACCGATTTCCAATCGAAACCAATTTCTTTTTCCGCCGTGCAATTAAAACCAAAGATTTGCAAGGATATTCAACTTGAATTACAAATAATCTTTAGATAGGATGCGTCTTATTAAATAAAGTTCCCTGCGTTGTCAATCCATGCGATTAAGTTGCCCCTAAACTGTTATTGAATCGTGCATTTTTATAGCACTCACGTTAAGGTTATCGTCATGAAATTAAGTAGAAAAACAGGAAATTAAATAGAAAAAATAAATATAGGTTATCCGTATTAATATGTTTCAAATCAACCTAGGACAGAAAGCCTGATGAACCCTCGTCAATGAATCACGGCAATAATGAACAAAATCATTTAAGGCTGGTCAGTACAAAATTAAATTGTATCAAACATATTGTTCAACAAGTATGTTTATATGTAATAGAAATATACATGAACACCTATTTGCTGTACTTTTATCTAGGGCTTTATGTCACTGAATCCGATACATGTTATCAGAAATAGAGCAACCAGGAGTTCACATTTTCTGAGCAATTTCATGATGTCCTAATAATGCTTACCTACCACTTCTGATGTCAATGAGGCGCTTAACCCCAGTTTTTCAATTTATTTCACTACAGGTTGCTATCGTATTCTTCTGAGCTGGCTAAAGCCTGACCCCCAAGTGGCATTTTGCAAAAGATATATAACACTCAGGGCTTGGATTAATGTTGAGGGCAGCGATCTCTAAAGCAACATATGTCTGGCCAGTCACGTGTTAGATGTAAATACCACGTTCAGGTATTCGGTGTTTGTTACATTCAGGTATAATGTTCCGTTGCTCAGCTGATGTAATTCGATTGTGATATCCTTTAAGATCAGTTGAAGGAGCGTGTATGGGGCATTACCGAATTGTATTTGTACCCTGTATTCAATAGGTAACTGAAACTATGAACCATTAAAACGCACAACAGGTAATTTAATACTAAAGCTGTTTGAGATATGGCACATGCAAAACAGCATTAGAGTAATAAATAAATTTGCCAAATGCACGACCAATAACTGATGACAGGTAGTGCCAGTAAATACCTGGTAGCAAAATTTGCATAATGCATCCAACTTCGCCCACCCTGATTCACATGGAGTGAATATCAATATCCATCTGTGCGCGTGGGCTCGCATGCACTCAGCATATGCAGTTTGCAGGCTTCTTAACGAAGCGGCTTGATTCTATAACGGTGACAAAGACATAACACCCTCATCGATTATCTCCAATCCTGGAACGCTTTACTTTTGTGCATATGTAACTATTTTACAGGGACATGAAAGCACATTTTCATTTAAGTAATTGATCCTCGTAATAAAGAATATATCTATGAAAGACTGCTATATTAGAAAGTAAACCCGATACAATGATTAATTTGCTGCAGTGGCAGTAGTAATTGTATGTTAACTAAAATCATCATCCAAGATGTTACATATTCATGGGCAAACGGCATTATATTTTCGCTCGATGTGCGCTCAATAAGAGGCATTTTGTTCCATCAAAAGGTGACTTTCTGCAACATACAAACTAAGGTATTCATTGTGAGGTTACTAACAACGAACTGCCTAAAGCAGCACATCACATGAATCCTAATATACTAATTAGTACTTTCTTCAGGACCAAAACCGACATATATAATATCATCGGAACGTAAGCTAGGTATTTGCTTCAGTTATTTTAAGATGTTGATTGATCTTAATTAAGCAGCAAATATCTGTTTCAGTATATTAAATATAGTTAGCAGTTTGTTAAAATCAGTTGTACGTGCAATATGAGACCGTGATTGAACTCTAAGAGCAACCACTTTATCATTACTCAGATATGTTCGTCAACAGCTTTCTAGAAATGGTACCTTGAATTATCTACGTACACAAACTTATCTTTCTATTATGCATAAACTGGAAGGAGAGGAACGACTTAACCTGACATTCTACTTTCATAAATAACCGGATGGGGTTTGTGCAAACTTCATGAAACCGAAACTAATATCAACTTCTCGCTTTGGACCACTTGATATCAGATAATTCGCTTATAATGTGCACTTACCCTCACCGATTGCTAACTTGATATTTGGGCCATCATACGAATGCAATAACATCGATAGCGATCCACCAGATTGCAAATCATTGGAGCACTTGATGATGAGAGCAATCATGCGGCCATACAATTTTTTACAAACGAGAAGGAAAATATAGTAAAAGTGTCATCAGGCTAGAAACGAATGCGTATTAATCATGAAGCGAGTCAACTGACAAGCTTATCTTCTTAAGTCACGTCGTTTACAAAGGTAACTTCATATCCGTAAATTGTGTCGAGCTCGTTAAATCATTGGGCAGAATTATCACAAAGCAACGACAACGCATTGTCTGATCTCGAATTAGGCATATTGTCAATAACTTGAAATACAAGCTGAAACCTTTAGGACTCTCAATGACCTTCACTATCTGCATTGGCAGATAAAGCCTCATCACAGCCCATGATTCGTCGGACCATGATCGTTTGCAGTGATTGTATTTCTGGGTTTAACGACACTAGGCATAAAAGAACCATGACAGATGTGCCTATTCAGCATTGTAAATTAATGAAAGGCCCATCGTTCCATATGGTAAGTGGATGCCATAGGACAAGCAAGTCAGGCATTAGTGCCCTCTACACCCGGAACAGGATAAACTACCACTTTTCGCAATCAATGGCCAACATAGCGCTGATAAGAGCCAACCTCTTCCTTTATATTGCATAAAGCTCACCCGGAGATCTAAATCATGCAAATTCCAAACAAGAATTCTTGTTAGGAGGTTTGGGTTTGGAATATGATGATGGCTCGAGCTGAGTACAATACATGATCAGCTAGTTTTGATAGGTGGTCAGTTTACTCAACCACACAGATCATTATTCTAAAACTGTGTACATGGTTCCACATTTTGTTCCTCTGTGTCAGAATGTGATATGGCTCTGACGCCGAAAAGTTAACGGAAATAGCTCAGAGTAGTGTGCGCATTGCATATATATTCGGACTGTTGGCTAAATAGTTTCACATCAAGATGCCGAACACATGCGAAATCAACTCATGTGCAACTGTTGATACAATGTCATAACGTTCCTGCATGGATCAACCATTGAACAACTATGAATCAAGTCACATTAAAGGTGGGGAATGGACACATACCGCTTTGGAATATAAACGACTCTTGGGCGTCTCAGTTTTGAGTTTCTTAATGGGTCATGGCTGGTCAGCAGTTTTGAGACTGACCGATCATCTGTTACTTGTGGCAAGGGATATTCTACCATTGATCCGATGACGTTACCACATTAGATGGTCGGTTTGTAATATCCCTTTGTTTAGCTGAAGAGGCAATAGAAACTGGGTCTGAATCACTTCGGTAAGCAATTAAAACAACAACAATAAAGTAATTTTATAGTTGTGAGAAATAAAAAATCAGAATACAATTATGTACCTACATTCTTAGCCTCATTACTTTCTGTTGCTTTTGTCCATCATGCCAACTGAAACATTTGATGGTCAAGTTTCGCACGGGCTAAAATATACAATAACGTTTGATCGCGCACGGTACGCTACACGTAGATCTCATGGAGCTGCAAATATATTATTGGGCATACCAACTCCAGTCCATGATGTACAAGTTTTGACAATGTACAACAAACAACCGCCACATCATCTCTCGGATATATCTATTTGACTATCTGTCCGGCAATGGTAATAGATGGAAATCTTAGACGCTCTACATATGCCACATGATCCTTCTATCATGCATGAGACGGAAGAAGACGACCGGTTTACTTCCGACTTACCATGACAGTGCTTTCAGCAATAATAGATGACGTGTGCACGTAAGTCAATGCACATAAACCAATAGCAAAGTAATTACAGTGAGATAGCATCAATAAAGTGCAAAGTTTCATCATCTAATGCTTTCATTCATGATGCGTATTCTAGATTACTGGTTTGAAAATAAATAAGAGCGAAAGTTTCTTTAAATCACCTCACTGAACCACACCTTGATTATATCATCAAATGTGCCGTCTCAATTCTAATGTATCGCGAATATGTGTGAATCACAGCATGCAAATACCGTTTCCATTCCCTCCAAGCATGTGCTCTATATGTGGCAGTCGCGTCCGTTTTCCTGCATGAGACGGCAAAAGCCAAAAACAGAAGTGAAGAGGCGCTTTTTGGGATATATGGACGCAACCAGGGTGCTTAAAATAACATGATGCGTTGATCACTTGGCTGCGTAAGGAATAAAATTGTTTTATGAGCGCATGCAAAGTGTAACAAACGAGGTATGTGTATGGGTTAATATTAGGTGAACACATCTAACTGTCCCTGTAAAGAGCGCATGCAGGTTACCATTGCATGTTAACACACACATGTGAATCTTTATGGTCCTATATATTGTAGGGGTAGTATTCACCACTCGTTAGTACCCGGGAAAGGGCTTACTCTGTCAGTGTATTATTTACTAGCATGAATTATGTTGTTGCATTTTAACCGATCAGCTTGATTTGATATGAATAATAGTCTAAATACCATTTACCGGATACATGGAAGATTGTCGGGTCCTAGAATATATGGTTTTGTTAGTTGTAGATTATATTTACACAGTGTGATAGTGTTGTTTTTTTCCAAATACTGAAGCTGTATTCTTTTGTTTAATATCCCAAAACGTATCGTGAAAAAGCCCATGGTTACTGTTATCAATTTTCAAAAAGATTATACAGATGTGATTTTTCAACTGCTAATGCAATGATATATAAGGTTATTGATATATGTACAACGCAAGAGCTTCTTCGCGTTTAGTTGCATTAATGTTTGATATGCCATCGTCAGTGAATACACATTTCAATATAATAGAAACAGTGCATTAATTATGCTAATTTTCAGTTGTCGTATTTATCAAGACCTTCTGCGCATGTCGGTTGAACTGCGGCTTATTTGTGATGCATTGTAGCTGTTTTAAATTATCAATCAGTACTATGATAAATAAGCAAACAGTATTACAGCTATTACCAATGAGCATTTAAGAGTATGTAGCATGAAAATATCATAAGGCATAGCATACATCAGTGGCATAAAGGGGACTTGACTAGACTGCAAATGATAACATTGATTATGATGTCTCCTCTGATAACTAACACTTAATTTATCCACATTGTTGATGATTTATCTGAACATCAGGATGTTAGATGGATTAAGGGCTGATATAAGCTTACTAGGTATATCAATACGACCTACATAAAGCACTAATGTCTAAGTGATTTTGTGTTTCGTTTGTACCTGGAAAATCAACAACAATCTTCCGCACCATCTATGAAGTAGCAATATAAATTATTGCGTTTAGAAAGGACAATATTTGGGCTATGCGTTACTTATCGATCCTAACATTGCATAATCTTCACATGAGTTACATGAACTGTTAGCCTCAAGTCCAAGTTTTAGCATTTCAGTTGATAGCTTGGTGCTCTATTGCCATTGATAGACGTGTAGCATAAACTAACGTAACGCATGACAATGCAGTATAAAAGAACAGTGTAACCTACCTGTTCACATCCGGCTGTTAATTTGCCGAATGCTTGACTAGTTTCTTGCATGCGAGTGTTGGTTATGGGGCAGGATTACTTCTTCCGGGAATGAATGGTATATAAACGTGCTTGTTGTTGGCTTGGTAGTAATGATGCTGTTAAATATTTAAGCTAACAAAACCTGCTGTTGATGATGATGATAATGATGATGACAATGATGATAGTTGTAAAACATTCAGTCTATCTGTGAACACAAAGCAAAAATCTCTTATTCGCGGTGTATTAAGCTTAAACAGGCAACGCACAGTCCGTTGCTGGTCGCATAACATCTCCATTTTTGCCGACAGCTGCTATAAACCATTGTACTTCGGACAACAGTATTCATATTTACAGAAACATCTGTCAAACTGCGTAATATGTTTGCTTCCACGCTGTTGCAATGCACTAAATAGACAGATAATTGCACATCTTTGCAATGCCCGGAGAACGGGGGTAACATTGATGGTGATAGTTGCATTGTATCACCAGCTTATCTCATATCAGTATACATACGAGAGATGGCTCGTAAGATAAGTCTCCTGTAGATTGCCACTGGCATTAACTATTGATTGCGACCACAAAACTAATATGTGAGTCTTTATGAGGCGATCATAAAGTCGTTCAAATCAATTTACATGCTGGAGAATACGTGTGTGATGCTGTACAAATGTAGACCGAATCAATTTGGAAACACGCACATACTGCTTGTCAACTACCTAATGAGGCTGCCGTTAGTGCCGCTGCGTGACATCGACGTCAACACGTTGAAGGACGTTTCTGGTTAAGAACAGGCAGTACTGCCAAGTCACGCACAGTGTTTGTGTACACATGAAATGAATACACGTGTGCATTAATATTGCCATAGCAATGGTCTTACGACCATTATGCGATTAAACCACGCGATTTTAGTTACTATTAATGTTCCCATTCTAAGCAATGGTCGAAAATCAGTGTTTATGTGCATCCAATAAACAAATATTAAATTATAGTTTTGTTCCGCGCATGAGAAAGTGAAGCCGATACAATATCGACTATTTTGTCTTCATATACAGTTGAATTGTACTGTGTTGACGATTAGATTAAATGCCACAACTGGTTAACTTCAAAAATAAAAAATAAAAAATGTGATCTTGTTTCAAGCATGCAACAATACAGACAATATAATGATAACCATGATGATTTTATGAGCCCTGGTTTCTGCCTTCAGTGGTGAATTGATTGAATGCCCCAATATCGCGATTATTGAATGTTTACTTGCATGCTTTATTCTTTGTGTATTTTTGTATTCGATAAACGAAATATGTTCAAGAGCAGCAACTTAACACTTAAAAAAGGCAATATAAATCAACCGTTTACATATGATCATATCAATAGACCAGAATTCATAAAGCCGTGTGACCGTTCATTCAATTGACAAGAGGGAACATTTTTCTACTCGTATTTGTGCGATATGTTGTAAATCTAGAAAGTGTTTCCAGTTTTCAAAATTCATATGAGAACCGTTAAAGGTACAAACAATAAATACACAATGCTAGCAGGCATACAAATAAAAGGATGCGTTCATCGGTGAACAAACCCAGCTTATACAATATAGCAGCTGTCTCGTCATCGCAAATACATTCCCGAATAAAACACGAGGTCAGCTACATCATTTGTAAATCAATGTACTGAATTGCGCTTATGAGAGCTTACCGCTTGCTGAATATAATGCAAGGCACGACTCGATTCGAGCGCCGTACTTTCACCAGTCGGAATCGGAAGCAGGTGACTAGGCCTCGACCCTGTGCTTCGAAAATGGAAACTAGAGACGTCCATTATGGTAGATATTAGATGCAATCATTACATGTCACTATGTATTATGTCCATGCAGCGAGCAATATGGGGGGGGGGGACGAAATGTGACGCGCGTCATTTTCATTCTTGCAATCTTAGAGCAATTTCTGCATTATATTTATATTTTGAATATCTGTTTCGTGTCATTTTATGGCTAATTTTTTTTCACACCCAGATTACATACAGAATGCCCTGATGTTACAATGTTGAACCAATCAGGCAAAAGATGGCTTGCCAGCAGTTGTATATGGCGTGCCATCTTTATCTAACTGATGGAGAGGAGGGATGCTATAGGCAACGAACCAAAGCCGCTTCCAAATGGCTGTAATGGCTCCTCAGTGGCAAATAACGTGTTAGCTTTAGGTTTATGTGGTTTTCGCATCGTCGCTAGAATGCCTTCCTCTGCATATACTTGAAACAAGGTAGGTTGCGGTTTCTTTTCTATGCTGCTGTGTACACACGGTATCCATTTATTGACCATCAACTTACAACTTATTAATTACTTTTAATATTTATTTCGATCGTAAAGTAATAATGCCAGATAATAATCCGTACTGCAAGGAGTCAATACTGAATTTACCATGCTGTACGGAATCAATGATGGACGTACCATGCGGCAAGGAATCAATGCTGAATTAACTTTGCTGCACAGAATCAATGATGAATTAACCACGTGACAAGGATGTAATGCTGAATTTACCAATCGTCAGGGGATTAATGGTGCATTAGCCATGCGCCAAGGAATCAACGTGGAATTAACCATGCTGAAAAAAATTAATGCTGAGTTGAACATGTGTAAGGAATTAACCATGCGACTAGGAATTAACGAAGAAAAATACCCTGGTGCACGATCCATGTAGCGTCACTGTAAGGAAAGTAACCAGACGCAGTAACAAAACGACTTGCTGGAAAAAATAAACGGGGCAAGAATCTCTACAATTTGGTGATTTGTTTTGTTGTTAACGAATATCAATTTTTGTGCTGATCGCTACAAATCAGAATACGGCTTCTATGGGAAATCAACATGTTCCATTATAAAGAGAACGGACACGCATCAATTAACATCTAGATGATTGGGCGCGCTGTTTGGATATCTTCTTTACGATGGTAGAAAAATGATCGATGCTTCCCTTTGAGCGTTCCCCCTTAGAACCTAGATATTTTCCAAGTTAGTAAAATGGAAAAATATCTTTTATGTTCAAATCTATATGTCGACATACAATAGTAAAAATATGTCTTATGGTTAGCTCAAGAGAGACTATGTCTTCTAATCGGCGTGCAACCTGTGTGATGGACCCACCGGCAGCATAACAATTATTTACGATTGCTCTAAACAAAGTTATGCAAATTTGGTTTTAATTTACTCGCACAGATGGGTCGGTTAGGTTTTTATGTAGCATGAATATATATTATTACTGCTATCAAACCATAGCACTATGTGGTTCAGGACCAATCATAGTCAGAAATCCGCATGGAAGCCGTGCATGTCTCTAATATAATGTAGCGAACCCCTCCACTTATGGTTAAGGAAGTGAAGCAGCATCAATCATATCTACTGCCGACCGTGCGATATAATTTAGCATAATTATAAACCATTGATGTAAATCCGTGCACAGTTAAGATAGGTTGACGTTTAGGTGACATCGAGGAACTGTATATGTTGGACTGTAATGGAACCCTTGACACACTTGCTTTCCCTTACAATTTAGCAAATGATCCTACGTACAACATTATTAACCACGAGGTTAGAAAGTCACTACGAGTAAGGGATGTGTTGAATGATAGCAGTTGTATTGTAGATGCATGTGTTAGAGGACGCCCCGATATTGGAGGGTCCGACATGGCAACCACCTTGCACACGGCCTATCAATACCAAAGCTCCCACCCCCTTCTACCCTTAAATAGAATGCATTTGTCCATACAATCGCATATATTGCAGCAAGCATTATTAGGGAATAATAAAAGCATTTGCGCCAAGGACTATAATTAATTATTAATTAAAACAATATTAGCCAGATTTATATCTATTAATTTATGGAATGCATGATCTTCAGAACAGGAATTGAGGAATAGAATCGATTCATTGATTGGCTGCATGGATTATGTCTATGAAGCCTCTCTGTGAATAACCCACGATCAACAAATTTCGGAAGCAAACTTGATTCTGCAGATAAGCGCTATTGCTATCGTAATTGTGATTGATTGATGAAAAATACAAATATTGGATTTCGAAAGCAGAGCTTTGAAGTGGAATGTTTCAGGTATAACCAAGAATAAAAGCGTGTCACAAACGACTCAAATAAGACTTTTGACCCTTTGTCGCACAAGTGGTCTGAATATTGACAAGACGATTAAACCATTCAGTGGACTTATTTATTACATCCTTATCATCTTAATTTGACAATTTGCAATAAGACCTCTGATGTTAATGCGATATTCAACATTTCGGTCTGTTATTTTATGTTCTTGGATCTCCATCAGATTAGCTTGCTTTCGATGACCCTAGAGTGACCCTATGCAAAGGCTTTATTCAAATAAATACTTCGGAATGACGTAGAGTGCAATGATGCTTATTGCAACATCAGAAAATTCAAGGGAAAGTCACCGTTTTACATTGCAGAGCTACAAAATCTCATCAAAATTTACACTATGCGGTTACTCAACTGTTTTTGATTCGAGAGCTCTATTGCCGCACAATATTGGAAATCATGGAACTTAAGTTTAAAGTGACTATTGAATACACCTATTTATAATGAGAAGGGACTGTTTCAACCCGGCAATGGATAGCTCATTTTGTTTGCACCGTAGAGCCAGGTGATTCCAATATTAATGCAATGTGCTTGCAATAGGCCAGTTATAAGCAAGTCAGCACACACCGCTTTAGGAGACAGCCACCCTTTTTATTTGTCGGCTTAAAGTGGTTGTTTATATCTAACATCTCTGGTCTGAGGTCGAACACGGTCAACGAAACGATACTGGTGGAGAGGAGGTGAACCAGACGTAATGATCATATGCATCCACTCTATTCCCGTGAATAACAAACCTATTCCTGGAAACCACGCAATTAATCGGCTACTAACAAAACCAACATGATATAATCAATAAGTGAGCTTTTATGAAATTGATTGATCTTATAAAAGCAGTAATTGGTACTTTAGCTTATTTTAGTAATATTAGCGATCATCGCACACGATGCTTAATCAGTCCAGTGAACGCTTTGAATACCACGTTCAGGAAATGACCTTTCATAGCAACTGCTATATCATCAGACAATCTGTATTTCATCAGCTTCTGTTAGTGGTAGCAGCACCGACTTATTTCCGACTTGCCCTGGTCGTCTGCTTTCATGGATAACCAATCGGGATGTGTATACTTCATCAAAAAGAAACCAATATCAGCTTCAACTCTCTCAGTTCTCATCGTGTATGTGGGGAGCGTTGAGCCGCTATATATTTGGCAATTTGCATATAATATGCATTTACGCTCGTAGATTGCTAACTTGATATTGGGGCCATCATATAAATGTAATAACTGAACATCGATTGCACAATAATAGTAGTAAGGGAGCACGTGATTATGGAGGCTATTATGGGGCCATACCATTCCTAAAAATTGCTATTATGGGGCCATGCCATTCCTAAAATTTGCGATTGAAAATATACTGTGTCATTTGCGATTGAAAATAGTCACGCTATTTAGAAAGGCAAGGTCATGACCGCAAAGTTGTATCAAACTGTACTATGTAAAACGCTGTTTTATGTAAAATCGTAACCGATAAACATATTTCTTTACAATTATATATGAAGTTGGTCGATTAGAATAACATACCTAAAATCTTTTATCAGGTGTATGAGCCCTTATTCCTTAGTAGATTTACCTTGAAAAATGTGAAACTGTTGCAGCATATGTGATGGGCATTATCAACTATCCATGCTAAATATTGGTACCTCTTCCAATGTACAAGTTTTGACAACAGCTGCCACATGATCGCTCGGATATATTTAACTGACTAGCTGTCCATCCCTTGACACTCATATGCAAAATGATCTTTATATTTTGCATGAGACGGAAGAAGACGACCGGCTTACTTCCGACTTGCTCTGACAGCCAGCTTTCAGCGATAACAGATGACTTTTGCAGGGAAGTCAATATACATAATCAACCTCAATGTCAGCAGGATATTGGGTCGGTCAACAAAACTAAAACGCTTCAAAACTAAACACATGGATCAAGAGATATTAAGAGAGCATGAAAGCTTGGGGTACAATTCCCGAAGAGTGCAGATGTAGGGAAAGTGACATAAAGCTGGCAGAACTGGTAAGTAATCATGAATCGCATTGATGAAAGGTGTGTTCCTTAAATATGCACTCTGTGATTAGTGGTTCTGCTTCTTGTCTCTGGTTAAATGGTATCTGTTAAATAATGATTAGTTGCGAGCATTTGTTACTAATGCGCGTTCTTTCACGCCAGTGTATTTTTCCTCTGGTGTCGTTGATAACAGGTAAGGGTTTACTACTTGTTTTATGTTGCAGTATCCATTGCCTCAAACGGCCTGTGAGGTGCCTTTAACTTAAAGACGATATGTCGCTGTCACACAAAACGAATAACAGCGGCTTACGGCCAGCAATTGGTGCGTGTTTGGAGCTTGAATTGGGCAATTACTGCTGCTGGTATTCTATTGTAATCCATCAAACAAAAAGATAATGCTATGGCAACTTATTTGCACCGCTGTAAAACTAACACGAAAGGAGATGACCGCACAATGCATTTATTGCCAACCATTAATAACTGCAACTTCCAGTCCCAGGTTGGTCCGATGAGTTGACCCATTAATTCCAATGACACTACATTACTTGCGCTATTATTTCCGATACGTCATTTTTGAAATGGTTTAGATTTGTCTTTATGTGACTGATCCTCTGCGATTTTAGGTACACGCCATGTCTTTATACCTTGTTATGTGTCCACTGCAAAGAATGTATTTTCATGTAAGTGGATATCCTTACATACTCTACGTACCAAATTAATGGCTTGGTGCTCGCACATACCGATAATATTCTCAGCAGCAGCTGCCAACGTGTTCAACGATGTCATACTTTGTGTCGTTTCTACAAAATTGCCAGTGGTTACACCACGATGCCCATGCATCCAGGGTTTATTTGGTGGATTGCGACTGTACCGTGTCTCGATATCTTTGAACGTTTCCGTTATATTATGCCCAAGCATCACGCCCATTTCCATACTCATCCCGCTTCCAATGATGATATCAAATGCTTGATATTTGAAGAATTTGCCAGAGAGAAAATGCTATTAGTCATTGGGATTTTTCACTGGAGATACCGGAAGATTTGCCGGTGACCACTTCTCAGTCATATCGTGTCATTTCTATGGAGAATCAATTTTTACGTAAAATGTTGCTTAGACATTGTTTGACATCATAAAGATACAGTACCAAGACGCCAAAATTTTCACTTTAATCATCATTTGATAGCTCAGCAGAGAGGGACAAACCAACTCATCGGGGTTATAGAAAGGGGATGATGATGATGTAATGATCTAGGCCCAACATGTTAATTTCATCTTGTCCCGTTTCCTATGTCTTGTGTGGCGGTAGGTTAAAGGTTCAATGCGTCCCAAATGAGCCGAATCTCAACCGATTTTTCGCAGATCTTTATATATGCAACTATTACAATAAGCATAATTAATTCTTATTAGAATAATTAATGCACCATTGATGATGATGTTCAAGTAAGTACTGACTGCAGTGCAATTTCACCAACAATGGATTATTAAGCATCGATGCAAATAAACGCGAAGAAGCTGCGCATGTATTATTTATAGATTAATAACCTTAATGATATTACCATGGCCGGTTCTAGATGGCATGAGACAGCAATCAAATGAGATTGCCATAGTAATAGAAAGTTATCATGTACAATTTATCGATCTCGCGTCATTAAACATAAGGATTAATGAAATATATGCATGAGACCAATCGCTTCTATACACTAATGCTTATTCAAATATAACAACTATTCCGGCAATGCTTCCATGCTTACACCGCACGTGAAACATGGATTGTCATTTATTACAACAATTGCGTCCCCAGAAATGGATTGCGGTCATTTAGATAAGCAATGTACACGTAAATGGAAAATTACCAAGCTCACTGTGCATCGAGAGCTCGGCCGGGAACAGTGCAGTGTACACTCTCTGTTACGCAAAGCTAAGCAGTCATTCTGTGTAGAAGAGATGGCGCATGCGACAGGAACCATACGACGCTGTATAAGATAACAAGAAGCCTCATGGGAGATAATGGCGGTGTAATTTTGCCAACGCATGACTCAAAGCTAGAATTGGCAGAGAAGTTTAGTGGGCTTTTCATCTCAAAGATCTCAGCTATCAGATCCTCCGTTCTACTGGCTGACAATGATAGCGGTCACAATATGTGTGCTGGCGAGATCCCTTTTGCAGGTCAACAATAAGCTGAGTTCTCCCCAGTCACAGAAGAGGAACTCCGGAAGATGCTGTCCCAAGTCCTGTGAGCTTGATGCAATTTCAACCTCGCTGCTCAAGCGGTGTGTTGACCCTATGCTTCCCATCATGATGACTATAATTTACAAGTCCCTCTCTGAGGCAACGGTTCCTGGAACATTCAAACGAGCTATTGTCCGCCCCCTCATTAAGAAACTAGGTCTAAACATCATCCCATCCATCAGCAGAACTTCACCATCACCATCGATGAGAAGACTATCATCCCAGCGTCTCAGAACCTGGGTGTTTACCAGGATAAGTCGCTCAACTTGGAGAACCTTGTACCATCCATCATCATAACATGCCATATATATATATACATATATATATATATATATATATAGATATATATAGATATATATATATATATATATATATATATATATATATATATATATATATATATATATATATATATATATATATATAAACATATATATATCTATATATATATATATATATATATATATATATATATATATATATATATATATATATAAACAAAAAATATATACATCCCTCCCTGACTTGACACGCTGTAAAGTAGATTCATTTGCAACCTTTGAGGTGCAGTGTTTAACGACACTAGTACCCAAGACAACACAAAAACTATTCGACAAAGTGCATGATCCGTTACAATCTTGTGCTTTTCCGATTACCCTGCTTCTAAACTCTAATATCAATCACTTACTTGCACCCTTTTAGCTCAAGTTTAACCTTGATATTCAATTAGTGTTTTATTGCCATTTAGAATGCAGCGAAACGTATAGTTGAATAAAGAGAATGAAGAAGACTCAGATAGAGAACTGGCTTGGATGGAGGAATATTCTGTCGTGTTCAACAGACCCTGCAGTGCATATGAAAACTGCTCGCATCAAATATATCTCGTTATCATGAAACCATGATAAGCGTTTTCAAACTGCAGACGTGCCTCTACATGCTGAGTATTTCTAGTTTTAACGAAAATCACTGCTAAAATGCTGCTAAACTAATTCATGACTTAACCCCCATGAACAACCAGTAGCGTTGAATTTCAAAGTATAATTTCTCTTGAGCTTGGGTGATATCATTTGGTTGATATGAAAATGATATCCATATATATACCCCAAGTCTGTTATATAATGTTCTATCGGGTGCAAGATCAACGGAATTTATTACATAATATCCCAAAGTCTCAGGTAACGTAAAAGAAAACACACTAAGAAATTAACCTCTATGATATACAAAATGCACAGTGGCCCGCTATAGTTGGCAATGGGTTTGATACCAAAAATGAACCCAATCTAAAATGATCCGCGGACCGCTTTTGCAATGTATAATTTCTCATACAAACCCATCGGTGGACTCACAGTATGCCGACTAACTTGCTACTACTGAATCATAAGACAGCAATAGCCTTTTTTCTAAGCACATCAACTCACTCCTTCCATTGTACGATGACTATATTTATAATTAGTAACTAGCTGGCAATATCAGTCATGAATTATGCTTTGAAATGCGAATCGGCTTTGTGCGAACGTAGCATTTTGTGTAACGGTTATGACCAGTACACCTTAGCATCAAATCAGTCCATGGGATCCCTTTGGGTGAACATATAATGGGTAGGCTCGACTTATAGCTGTCCTTATGCGTGGTCATATAAATGCCACTATATATTACAGCCGCTTACGAGGCATTAAGGATGTAGCCATTGGGTGCTTGACCCTTTCAGCGTGCACGATGCACACTGACTTTTAAGGGAAAATATAAGCTAAAGCAATCGTCACACCGTATATCTATCCACCACAATGACCCCATGTTATTGCTTAACGAGGAGGGGTGCTCGGCGTAATGATTAGATGCCATATAACCACTAATGGTTGCTTTGTTTTCATAAACCTGTTGACCTAATTGATTACCTCTTGTAGAAGTAAGTAATACTTCAAAATAGCCCTTTTATTCTTACGTGTAAATAAAAATATTATTCAAAGTAGCATACGTTAATGTGCGAGCTGTTTTAGTGTTTTAGCTTTTCGATGCCTTCGCTCATTATTCTCACACGCATAGCCATTTGTTGGACGGGTATGGCTTGTCAGACGGTTGTGGCGTGCTTGACGGGTATGGCTTGTCAGACAGATGTGGCGTGCTTGACGGGTATGGCTTGTCAGACGGTTGTTGCGTGCTTGACGGGTATGGCTTGTTGGACGGGCATGGCTTGTTTTGCAGATAGATGCACTAAAATCTTCCATATCAATTAAGATCTAAAAGCTGTCTAAAAGTTAGCTGATGAAAACAACGCAAAATTAATCTTCTGCCAATGATCTGACAATGTGTTTTTTATGACGCTGAGTAATTCTACCAAAGCTACAAAAATGTTTTCGTCTTTTCAGCAGGCATCATTAACTACCACCCTGTGTTATGCTTATATAAGTTTTTACGAGCATTATGGTAATTGTTATCTGCTTCAACAATTTTCCTGGTATATATACCAAATGATCTTTCTAATATGTATGATACAGAAGAAGCGAAATTGCTAACTTTTACTTTGACCAGTAGTCAGCTTGCTTTCAGTGAATATGGCTACCGTTTATGTAGACGTCATTCGACGAATACCAGTATTCAGCTGACTCTGTGTGTCTGTCAAGCCTTGAAGACCCTGTAGGAAAGTCCCTGACGAATAAAATCTGCCTCGAAGCTCACTAATGTCATATATCAATGTCTTTTTCACTGAATCATTGTGCAAAATATTCGCCCAGGAACAAAAACACCACGTGTCAACCTGGTACCGAATATAACTGCGCACTATCGGGTCTATTTAGCATTGAAATGTAATATTATTTCCAAATTCCCATTTAGTAAGTTGACGCCATAAGACACTGCTTTTACGTTCTGTTTCTGAGCAAAGTGATGTCACTCACAGCATCACTGATATATTGCACATTCATTAGATATATTTTCCACCCGTCTTGCTGTAATGGCAATAAGTCCATCCTTAAGATGGCATTTATATGCACACTTACCTTTCTATTATGCATGAGACGGAAGAAGACAACCGGTCCTAGTTCCGACTTGCCCTGAGAGTGTGCTTTTTGCAATAACATATGACGTTTGCACAGAAGTCTATTGACAGAATCGATCTCGGTGTCAGCGGACTAAATCCCCTGTGTAAATATCGTCATGCCACTATAAATGCATCCCTCAACAATGTTGATATGCCCTTATAGGGCACAAGCTCGATATTTGGTCGATTATCACAATTGAAATATTTCAAAACAGAAGCTTCAGGCACTATTCCAGAATCAAACAAACGAGGGCATAGTAACATAAGGCCCGAGGGGCTGCCAAAGAATCACGAATTCGCATTGATTGACTAGAACATATTCTCAAGTCATATTGATTTTGCAAAGCGAGGTTGTGGTTGCAACATTGTGTCGAGCTGTAATATGGGAAGACTTAGCAAACGGTTTGAAATTAGATAATTACTGGGGTTTATGAGGGTTAATTAGCGTTGTGCATTGCAGTTCTGATTACTCTCCTTAAAGACAATCAACATACGCACCCGTAAAAACACTTTTAACAAATTAACACCGGTTTGAGTAAACAATTTATATTGAAATATTGTTTGCACTTGTGAATAATCTGTGTGACACTTGTGTTTACATTAATGTTTACCGCTTCGTAACTCCAGTCAAAATTTGGAGAAAAGGCTTATTTGTATTTGTCATCTTTCATTTTAAAACACATAAGAACGTATAGACGTATTACAAATAATTCAAAATAGTTACGAGGGCGATGACCTCAATTAATTGCATTAATGCTTCCCTCTACCATGTTCATTCAAAGTTACCACTTTCAAAACAAAAGTTAAGCAACCTCTCTTAGAATTACCCTCGCAGCAGCCGACATTGATGATTGCGACAAATGTGCCGTTCCGATTCGCATGTGGGGGATGCACAGCAGCAAACACTGTTTCCATTTATTTTAATTTACGAAGTTGTGTTCGTCAAAGATTTGGTATGCTGATTTATGGTTCAGCTTATGGTCTCTGGTTATCTGGTGTCTACTTATTGTGATGAGTGATAAGTAGCGTGCTTTTGTTACTAATGCATATTTTTTACTCAGGTTTAATTATTTTCTGGTCATGCTCATTACTGGTGTTAATACCCAGGCGTCGTTAAGGCTCACTATGTCACTGTGTGTTTTTGCATGGCGTGTATTCTCTTGCAGTATCCTTACCCTCTAACTAGAGTTGCGATCACTGCTCTAAGCAATATGAGATGGTCGGGTTAGGGTCTCAATACCTTCAGCCAGATCCATTGCGTTGATTCCATTTACAAGATCTATGGTAGATTGCCTGTTCTTTCTATTTATGTTAATTATATGCAATACTTATCTAGAGATGCGTTCGGGGATACCCGGCGTAAACTGGGCAATCCTGGTCCAGTGTCAGTATTCTACAGCTGTATAATGATGACGCACAGAGCAACTGAAGGGCTTTATACACTCAACAATCCAGACAAGGTGTTGGCTTGTCCGCGTTAAACCCTAGCTTTATTTATCCTTGCAAATATACCAAAATTCAAAGGACAGCAGTTAGCAGATGACATCGCTGTAGACAAATACTGTAAATATTAGATACCTCTAGTATATCATAGCGCCCTTCCTACAACATGGTGGTACTGGAGTCTTCCAAGTCTAATTGAACTACAATACTTAGTTACCCTTTTTATTTTTGCTATCATATCAATCATAATAGTGTCAATTATTAATATTATTATCAGCATCGGATACAAGTAGATTTAATGAGCAGGTAGTGAAGCACATCAATCGCAGCGTTGGATACCGCCATGCATAATAACAAACAACACGCAAAGGAGTTTTCAGCATTCATTTGTTGCCGATGAAGATCAAAAGACATCATACACTCCAATGGTGTTTCTAATGACTTTTTTCAATAAGCATAGAACACGCTTAAATTCCGGCTATTAATGTATAGGCTGATGTATACAAAACGACAATGTTGAGGTAGATAAAGGACCTTGCTATGTTAGACATTTCATTATAACGAACATTGCTAAGCTAAGTGACCGCTATCAATGCCTGTGGGAGCTGTTGTAGTTATGAATGCCTAGGCATGTTATCATTTTGTTTCCATACTATTTATGGGTCATGAAGGCACATGTTGAACTATCCTCAGCATCGCTTTTTTAACCTTGATTTGTGAAAACAATGCCGGAAATTTGTTGCATTTGAATAAGATTTATTGAATACAATCGATAGGCCTCAGGCATAGTTTGCATTAAGCCGCATGTCGAATGACCCCCGATCAATACATTGCAAACGCTAACTTTCACTAGTAATGTTATTCCATTGTTTGCAAACACGCGGACACGCAAACGTTTTTTTGTATGGGGGACGAAGGCAACAATACATTGAACCATCTTTTACATCTAATTGCCAAACTACCCCCAAGGAAGCAATGCCAGTTTGTATTTGAATGGGGATTATTGGATAGAATTGGTTGGATTACACATAGCTTCCATTGAATGATACACCATTTATACAATATGCATGCAAACGTTATTTCACGATACGTGCTATTACTATAGCAAATGCAATTATTTGCTGTACTCTTGAATAAGTTGATTCGTTAAACCAAGGATTGAATTAAACAGATGTTCATTACATCAAGCCAAGAAAGACAATTAAATCGACCATACATACTAAAGTTGCATGCAAAGCGTATCAAACATGCATCATTAAGGATACAAGCTTAATCAATTTTAAATACTTTTTATGACTTTGGGCGGATTAATCGAAACCAAATCGGCAGCGAGTAACAGCAATAAAAGGCCCGTCAATATCCATCAACAAATAAACATAATATTGAATATTCATAAATGAACCTTTGGCGTAAGTCACTTGAGGTCCTGCTTGATTGGATTTTATTTGACATTCACATAGGATGTCATACGTCCCCCACCAGGCATCGCTAGGTAGGGACACTTCGTTGATTTGGCATGCTGCATATGTACTAAGATCAACATTTGCTGAGCTTATCTTTGATTTGTTAAAATCTAACAAGCGACTGAAACATATACACAGCAGCCATCACCCATATGCCTGTTATACATATTTCACTCCGACACCCGTCCAAATGAGCTTAGCACGCGGTCTGAAAGATAAGGAGGAAGCAGAAAAAAAGTAACTGTCAATAAAAGTGGGTTGTTGCAGACCAAAAGGCAACCAGCTCGCCGCCGATAGATTCATCCATATCCCCGCCCACACTTCAGCGTCAACATCTGCTGCAATGCTAGACCATCAGACGACAATCCTTAGAGAGAATAAATCGAAGTTAGCAATGCATACTTGATGAAAGACGGACGTCAGATAACCTTATTAGTGTAAAGGCTACGGAAAGAGGCGGCTGAAAGACTTGACGTCAAAACAGCCTCAGACTAATAGCAAACTTTTGCCATAACTTGCAAATAGGGCTACATCTGTCTCAATAACGCTGTCACGGTAGATCGCGGTTTATAACAACACAACAACTGGAAAAGATTCTTTGTGTTTACTTGCATCAATGTTTTGATAATCTATTGTCAGAAAAGAGTCATTAAAACAATAATTGCAAGTGTTTAAGCAAATATCCAAAAATCATGCATTAGATATGACAATAAGAAATTGTCCCATATATCACAACCTTTTGCTCACATAGATTGAGCTGCGTCTAGTTTGTGATGCTATGGATTTTTGACCTACCGTCACGCAGACGTCAGAAAATGGATCATTGGACATGGACATTTGGGAACTGTGATAGGCACCATTATCACCCCCGACCTTTTATCTACATCTTTTCTAAATGCAACGTTGACCCCAATGTTTCAGATTGCTTCATTAAAGCTAACATCTCTTCTTGTTGAGCTTGCAGCCTAGTTCCATTAATTGTCGTTTTGCATAGATTCGTATCGCTCAAGCCATTGGTATGGTGCAGAAGGCAATGGTGTTTACAGCATTATAAGATCATTCCAGGGCCAGTCGATAAACCACAGCGAAGGGTTTGCTGTTTGCTTTATTATGATACATGCTGTGGTTGGTCGGAATGGACCTATACAGCATTGAGAACATTCGCTGCTTATAACAATCGCCATCAATCCAATTGCTTTCGGTTACTAAAGACATAACAGCAAATAAGAAGGCCATCGCGTATATGGATGATTTGTGCGGGAATTTATGCTACACATGTTTGTCTCATTTAAGTGTATATAAAATGATAATGACGCCACTGCTGCTGTGACTGCTGCTGCTGCTGGTGCGGCTGCTGCTGCTGCTAATGATGATTCTGATGGCAATTAGAACGCATGGTATTTATGAGCACTAAACCATTACTCTTATATGCCAGACATGTAAGGAAATGCATTGATGCTAAATTCATTGCCTGCTACGAGTTACATGACATCCATGATGATGATGATGATGATGATGATGATGATCATTATGATCATGATGATCATGATGTAGATGGTAATCAAAATGGAGGCCATTTGTGAGCACAAAGTAATAACTCCTATATATGCCACTATGAGCTGTCGTTTAGACAGTCGTTCTTATCCACTGTAAAACTTGCAAATAAATTTTGTTCGAAATAACTTTCAATGGTAGTGATGAGTAAAGACACAGAGTGGTTCAAAACGACAGGGCTTGACACCCGAGCCACACAAACGTTGATGCGTAATGCGTCCATGCTGTCGTAATTGTAAGACGCAGGATAGCGCATCTACGTAATCTAAGACATTTTAGATGCGTTACGATACTGCAAGTTATGCAGAGTCATTCAACTTCACGGGTCTAATCATATCCCAACTCTCCCGAAAACAGGAGCAACATTACTTACTCATATTCGTATCATACGTCCCTCATATCGGACAGTAAATGCGAGAATGAATGATAAATTTACTGCTATTGCATCCGATACAGAGTATTGATTGTCAGTAAAGCAAGACAGTCACATGTCGAATCATCCTATGAGATGTAAAAAATCGCTACAATCAATATATTTATTGCCTGTATGTCTGCCCTAGGGTGAGTATACGTGGTCAATGCCGTGCGATCATTATTAACCAGCGTGGTGGTTTGTCAAAACGTTTTTTAAAATAAAATGTAATTTTTCGATTAACTCGTTGGCGTTGTCGCTTCGACTAAGCAGAAGACGCCTAGCCCTAAGACGATGGATTGACAGCTTTTCATGAAAGCGTCGCCTTAATTGACAAAGGTCAACAATGTGTATGCTGTCATTTTGTTTGTTATTATCTATAATGCTTTAAATAACAAACAGATAACAACATGATGCCAACAGGCATGCAAATGAAAGTACTATGAACTAGCATACATACAATCCTCAGCTGCAACCGCATACACAATATAGCAATAGTCCTTGTCATCTACTATACTAGTCATTTAAAAGTTTTCTCATCAAGTGTCCTAAATTGCACAAATGAGAGCGTATCGCTTTCTGAATATTATGCCAGGCCCAGAGCTGTTCATATTATGCAAATCCTGGGGCCGAACAGTGTAATTACACTGTGTATCAATAATAATAAAGAACCGTCACTAGTGAGCGGCTTATATTAGCGAATAGCACAATCCTAGAATTCATTGATTGGGCTTCGGGTGAAGAAATGTCATCAGTTTGATAGAAGGCGCCCATCGCTTTAGTATATATACATTTATCTAATGCTCTGCTCGGATTTAATACACTGTCATTGCTTGCCAGCAATTGTATAAGATTGGTCAGCTAAAAGGCGGTGATGTTGAGGAGGCGTGCAAGACGCAATGAACAGAAGAAGCTACCAATGGCTGTTAATTGATCCGCTGTGGCAAATGACGTGTTTTCGTAAGATGGATATCCTTATGGTGCAATGGCTAGATTGACATTATTCAAATAATGCTTAGAAACAATTAATTAGTATGGACGCATGTGCAATATATGTAAATACCCAAAATGAAGGTAATTATCATTCGAAGAGGAATTGATCAGGCAAAACATCACCAACATCAAGTCACTTTGCTTAGCACACAAAGTAACCAGATGCAGGAAAATTAACAAATAAATATCGTGGAATATCCGCTAATACCAGTGGGCTGTTACACAGTGGCATTGATCGCATATACTTCTGCTACATTTTTATATGAAGTTAGGTCACCGTCACACCATTGTGTTGCGTAACACAGATTGAGAGTTAATAAACCTGATAGCGACTATGATAATCGAGAGACCATAAATGCATTCAAGATCCCATGTGGTATTAAGCAGTGTTGCATATGTTGGATTGCTTGCGTTTATTAGTGTACGTTTGCGATTGTCTGTGTTCATTAGTGTCAGTTTGCGACGAACATTGTAGTGTAGAAAAAGGTTTCTAAGGGTAATCGGAATGTTTGAAGATGAGGAAAATTTTTATGCATCGAATGAGCACTCGCTATTGAAATTTTATTTGCCACAATGGGAAATATGTTTGGTGATTGCGTGCTGATTGAATTTGTTTGCAGCTTTACAATATCTTTCTGAAACCGCTGGAAAAGTCACGAATGTGTACATTATAACGCCACCTTTAATGCAATTACTTCCATGAAAATACCAAAATGATTCAATTTAGATACAATAAAAAACAAAATCGACACTTGGCCCTATCGTTTCCAACCCCATGCGTATTTAAAGTTAATTTTTTTCTACAACATGGCAACTATTCATGATTAAATAATTCACACCGTATCATAGTTATTTCAACATATGTGTCATTCTTGTGCATAGATTATTAAAGTAGGTACTATTCGCAGTGTCAAACCGTAGACATCTGATATCATGCTCAGTTACTTGTACCAGCAGTGAGTTGTACATGCTTTGCAAAATTAGGAAAATAAACCCTCCCAGTATTGCGATGACTTTTGCACAGCTATTATGTACCATCAATAATACCTCCTACATGGTAACAGCAACAATTGACGCCAGTGTTATCCTCGCTATTGAAAGAATCAAGTATTTAGACGCTCAATATGTTGGACATGATAATTTGAATATTGATGGGGCTGTGGTCGGAGGTCTATCAATACCCCCTCACTACCCAAACCTCCATATGTCTACTTTTTTTGAGGACCACATTGAAGGGTCATATGATTCCACTCTTATTGTGATCTGAAGCCTGTTTGTGTGATATCAACATTATTTTTACACATGAGGCAATCTAATCTGTATTTCATTGATACATGCAGGTGGCTAAATATGATTCCCATACATCGGTCGTCAATGTTCCCAAATAGAAAAAGTTAATGCCATGCCTCAATCAGTGTTATACAATTGTGAAACAATTTAATACCCTTTACCACCATATTATGAAAACATTATCTAAATGCATTTGGCATAACATGTATCTGTGGCTGTCGCATGGCAAGTCGTGGACAAGGATGCAAATAAATAATTGAATGTTAACGTTTGTACCAAAACGCTTGTGAATCATTATTGTGCATGATATTCAGTGCCAAACAATGACTAAATCATGAATATTAATAATCATTATTTGTATTGCCGGTCAAAGTATTCAGGGATGAACGTTCGGCCTATAAATAGCCCAACAGCATAAGGTACAGAGTATCAATGACCCACGCTATATTCAACGTCATTGCGGCATATGAAGTGCAATTATTCAGAACCTCCACACCGCATAAAATACTGCAGTTATGCTAAATAGCAAGGGGGAAATATTTAAACCATCCATGTTATGAACTTACTATAAATTGAGGGTTTAATTCTAGATACGATTATTATTTATGCCACAGTGAAACTGAAAAAATGTCGAATGTCGTAGTGACTTTGCTCTCTGTCCTATATAATTGTTCCTTATTGGCAGATTCTGAGCATCAATCCAAATCAAATCAATTCAAATCCAGAGCATGATCAAAAGACAACAACAGTTTGTAAATGAAACATTTATGACAAAAAAACTAGGGTAACTGTTATTCCGCCACTAGTTCCGTGTGTAGCAACAGTCCATTCGGCGTAACTCAATACATTTGACAATGATGATATACCTACTTGTTCTCAGCAACATTGTGCAACAAAAGATATCTGGGTATCTCTGGTGTTTTAAAAATGCAGACGTTAATTTATCTTTTTGTGTGTGACCATTGAATGTCACGATATATAGCGTCCTTGTTTGCGTTGCATAATTCTCATTGACGATAAATCGAGAGCAAATGCTGCATTGTGCTTGGATTTTACAAAAGTATTTGGTGCTATTTTCTATATATGTTCTCACACCCAGACTACCTAAATATCGGATGCGGGGTGCTAAACGCATTGATCAGATGCCGCTAGTAATTGGTGCCTCTGTGGTAAGGTTGATAGTGCTTTCGTGAAGTGGCTAAAATTCTGAGTAAATCCTAGAAACAAGTAATGCCTGAACATCTTTTTTCACGGCAGTGCAACATGAAGCATGCATCACTTGATCTTGAGCTTCATAAATTACTGTAATATTACACGATATATAGCAAAATCGCATGTGCTCATTTAGGCAAACATAGGGGAAAATACAACAGAGAGAAAGAGACATAAGGCCAGTTAATTAACCATGCTGCACGCAATCAATGCTCAACAATTCCACGATCCACGAAACACGAGTCATATATCACATTAAGGGATAGTAAAGTAAAGATAAATTGAACTGTTGCCAGGTATTAAACGAGGCAGAATTACCTGCAAATATGGCTCATACCAGTGGGCTTCCCCTCCCAGGCATTGATAGACAATTGTCAATGCTTTAGCTATATCTTACGTAAAGCACTTTTCACCGTCGCACAATTGTGTCAAGTGATATAGTGAAGCGCTCAGATAAAAAAATAGCATTCCTGAGAGTAGCTATGATGAATGATAAAATCATACATATTTAAGATTATGGACCTCCCTTTGGAGACTGCAGCTAGCTTGGTATGCTATATGGTTAGACGTCCAGGCGCTCCATTAAACCTATTTTGCAGACGACCTCCCGGTAGTTTTGAATATGGTGAATTGTTGTTTCGTATGAATAACAACATGTGTTGAACATTGCAGTTCAGAATACGGGGCCGTTGGGAAATCAACATATCCATAAATACAATGGTCATATGTCAATTTACTTCGGGTTGAATGAGCAGCCTGGACTGAAATTTTGTTTGCAATCGTCTGCCTGAAGTTTGCGGGATACATTGAGACCATACGTTCCCTTTTTTATCGGCTAGTATGTAAAAACAAAAAGCTCCCGTGCATTGTCTAAGTTATTTATTTACATCGGTGTGCAACCTTTGTTCCGCATACAGCAACAGCATAAGAATTAATCAATATTGCGAACAACGCATTTACGCGAATGGTGCTCTAAATCATCATTACTGGATCCAACCTAATTTATTAAGACGAATGTTGAATTTTCGATGTGTATGACATGCATGAGTACGACCTACGAGGCTTCAATACGATGTCAACAAAATAAATGCATAAAAATTGAAGGGACTAGGTGAGAGGGTATGAGATTGCAACTACCCTACGCACCATCTATCAACATTCTCAATACCTCGATTCCCAGCCCCATATGTCTATCGGTCCTGACGACCATGGAAAAGACATCAAAAGGTTCTTACTTGTCTTCATGTGAAGACTAAACTCAATATATGGAGAGTCGTTTCTGATCAGAAACCTACGCCCGGGAAGCAATATGGTTTCTATTTATGTATTATTCTATAGCCTTGATCAGCGACGTAAACATATTGACTGAAAATATATCCAAACAATGGGACTCTGTTTCACCTCGATTTCACATCGATCATAGCAACGTTAGTTATGAATCCAAAGCATATATATATATATATATATATATATATATATATATAGAGATATATATATATATATATATATATAGATATATATATATATATATATATATATATATATATATATATATATATATATATATATATATATATATATATATATATATATATATCTATATATATATATATATATATCTATATCTATATATATATCTATATCTCTATATATATATATATATATATATCTCTATATATATATATATATATCTCTATATCTATATATATATATATATATTATATATATATAAATGTTGGGTGTTGGTTCTTAGCGCTGGGTGATTCTCACTGAAACCATTCTTCGTATGTCCTTTTCTTGGCTACTATACCGCTTGCTGCTAAAGTCAGACCTATGATAAGAATACCACTTCCTGTCTATTGGCCTATGCAAAATATCATAACTTAAACAGCTTTCTAGCAATAGTATTAGGTCTATTTATTTCGCTACTCTACACAAGTAACCGTTTTTGTATATCATATATAGGACGGAAGTAGGGTGCCGACTCAATTACGACCGGGTCTGCTTTTCTGTTAGAGACAACAAATGGCATTTGTAAAGACGTCGACAGGCAGAAATCGTCTCCCATTTTTTTAATGCCGCCTAATATAATGTCAACATATGCAGGTTTTCTTCCTAGCAACCCTTTCCGATATTGGACTAAATGCCGATGTGTATGATTTGATTGTCAATGATGACATTTTTATTTTCAAACATGTTTGGTTATATTCATATACTAATGATTAGTAAAAGTGAAAGCAAACTCGATAAACCTTGATCCGGCAGTTTCTTCTCGCATGCATATTGCATGATTCCTCATCTTTACTGTGTGCAGCCTTTTTTTCCCACAAACGCAATTTGAAATCAATCTAGCAAATTTCCTTGGATTTTCTTTGCCATTTTTGTACTTCGAAATCACCATAAATACCGCTAGAGGGAGTTGAAGGTATGCATCATATGCGCTGAGCTACGCAGGCGTGGCGCTGGGATTGTCGGCACGGCGTCTTTCAAGCAAACATGACTTGTGTACTTTGTAAACGATAGTGGGTTGGTGCTGGAGGCGACGGAATACGCCATCGCAAGCTTTAAAAACATTTGAGATAATAATGTAGGTCATGATAACCGTAACATTTTCGTTATCACATTTAAGATAATAATGGCGGTCACATTAACCATGACATCTTCGTTATCACATATTTGAGATAATTATGCAAGTCACATTAACCATGATATCTTTGTTATCCAGTTTGAGATAATAATCTCAGTAGTGAAATAGAATTCCTTATATCGCACTTTCCCGCATACATGGTGGCATAAAATTACCTGTTTGTCATTGTTATTTGTTACCATTAACATCTTACAGATGTCGATTTAGTCCATTCACACGGAGTAAGCTGGTGTGTGGCAGTAAGCAGGGAAAACCATGATGTCTAGCAATCAACATGTAATGGGTGATTTCACGAAACCTGCGATGTTCGTGCCGTGAGTGACCTGACTATTCATAATGTCGACGAGTTTATCTCCATATTACAGATACGTAGCATATGCTGATTAAAACATTTGTTCGTGCATCTAATGAAGTAAAGATGCGCTCGTGTACACACAAAAACCAAACGCAGTACCTCGAAGCAAGCCCACCCGGACTTCCAAAAACCTTAGAATTGATTATCAATAGTTTTGCCTGGTAAAGGCCGGGTGTTTGTCATGTTGATGTATAATGCAGGGCCTGGTTTGGCGTCCGTTGTCTACCCAAGATATGGATCCGCTGTACAGTGGTTGTAAGTAAAGAAGGAGGATCAGAACGTTACGTCCTTTCATGTATAGATGTGCCGTATTGTCATGTTGCTAAACACGATCTATGCAATGAAATATATGCACATTTGAACATACACACTTATATCTATAGGCTGACGAGCCTTTCTGGGGTAGAATTACGTTCCAGTAAATCAAGTGTTTGATATCTGTTTTGAGGAGAAGAATTGGGATGGGCGTACTGATTCCTGCACCGAAATATCTAAAACAACATTAGCGCAATATCTCTTCATTTGCAGACATTAATTCAATAAGTAGACAAATGTAACATTTATTTTGAGCTGTTGCAATTAAATTATTCAGATTATTATGATAGCTATTGGGATAATTACTAGGTTTTCTCCTCCACATTCAACCTTCGAATACATGAGGTCTTTCAAATATTCATTACACCTCAAAATAATGCCACTTATGTTGTTTTGGTCATTAAATCCTTCGACGCTGTGCTGTATCAGTTACAAATTAAACATTTGCCTTCTGAGAACCGAAATGTCTCGATGCTGGACTATGATAAGTAATGCGCTTTTTTTGTATGGTAATATCCATTTGCAGACTAACGCTCTATAAAGGATAACAAGAAAAATGCCATCATCAGGCAATAAGCTTGGAGCTTGTATGAGTAATTTCCTAACGTTGATCGGTGAATCAGAATCGGCAAAACTACTTAAAGCCTGCTTGAAGGGCATTCCTGACGTCCATTCATCATGCCGATACAATCAGTGGCATGTTCTATGTAATTGACGAGAATACACTTATATAGCTACCGCAATATAATCTCGGATATATTTCATCAATTTTGCTGCATGGAAATAAGTCCATCCATACGATGGTTTACATATGAAAAGGATCTTTCCATTATGCATGAGACGGACCTGCTCACTTCCGTATTGACTTGACAATATTTCTACAGTGACGTCTGACGCCAAGTGTCATAAATCAATATCAACTTCAACAGACAGATTCGTGAGTGTTTTCCCGCTTCTTCAAAAGCAACGCAAGCAAAGCTGAAATGTTATTGATGTGCATTTCTAGTCTCTGTTCTTAAATAGAATAGTTATTGCACCATCAGTTACTGTATAATAATGCAAACAAATGCTATTACGTTTATTTTCTAAAGGATTAATAAGGCCAAAACATATATCAAAACAAAAAAACATATCATACTTTAATAAATATATAATCTTGTCGATATCCTAAAACATACGGCGATTTCATGATTTGATGTTAGCTTGGTTTTAAATTGTCAAATAGTGCAGAATGTAAGTAAGATTGATTCAGGCAGTTCATGTGTCTTGTGCGCATCAGTTATATTAGTGATGCTTGATCACAAATTACATTCTCACGATCAAGTATAATTTAGCATCTAAAAATAGATAAGTACAAACGTACCATTTTGGCGCTGGGCTTTACTTGCCCTTGTATAAAAGTATGAACTTAGCTGATATGTGATGTATGGTACTTTGTCATACCTATTCTTCCTTCACCAGACAAACAAATTTTAAAGAAACATCCAGAACGCATTGGCAAGACATTTAATTCCCTATAGAGATGCATTTTTAAGCCCGATATTTTACCTTTTATGCTTCATATAACGTTAAGCTTGATCCTCCCACTCATGATCCAAATCACCTTGATCGCTGAGCCAAATTATATTCCAAACCACCATGGTCATGGCAGACTAAAATAATTATGTTTCGCTAGATAGTTATGATAAAGGACTACATGTGGCTAAATTTACCCATAATTCACCCATATTCGCATGTTATGATGGCAATGACTACTTAAACCCAGAGAGTCGCGTATTTCGTGGCGCGTGCCTACTAGTGTATAGCCCAATAAGTATCACCTCTATTCGGCCACCGCTATAGACAGCATGTAATATATATGCATTTGACCAGTATTTGAACTATCTAAAATCATTCGATATTTGTGCAGTCTTATATTCTAGTCTTTCTGTTAGACATGACCCAGTCTATTGCTTCCAGAGAATACACATGGCATGTGCGCAGACATCAACGAGCAGAAATATATATCTACTACAACGGCCATATGACAGTTACTTCCTCAACTATGCGCATCTGCACTCGATGCCCACACATTTACTTGACTGTCCGCAACATAATAATGCAACATGATGACACACGGAATAATAAAAAAAATCATTGTATAAATAATGAACGGTAGATTTGTACATGCTAAAAATATCACATATTGTTGGCCATTCATATGATTTCAATATGTACACCTATCTTTTTTTGATAAACGTTTTCTTTACTTCGTAGATAATGTCTGCTTTGCACAATTTTCTTATTGCGGCACACATTGATTGCCGCGAGCCATCCATGGTGTTGTATATTACCTGTTCTGCAATTAAACCATTGAGTGAATGAACTGGGATGCCAAAAAGTAAAATACAATTTATATATCATCTGTAGGTTCATATGACTTTGGTTCAATTCTTGTAAATAAATAGCTTTACGAGAGATCAGTACTTTGTTAAACTGTTAGATAATGCTCATGATAAGATTATACTAATCAAGGGTCGCATTCACAGTAAATCTGCCTCGCACCTGACATCCTGGAGTCATACTGGTAGATGTTAAAGAACCATTATCCGACCGGTTGTATAAGCCCTCCCGGTAGTCTAGTAAACAAACATTCTCAAATAAATGAGGAAAATTTATTTGAGTATCATCTGGCGCAGGTTTATAAATTTTGGTTCATTCAGGTGTATTTAAGCAGGGTGTACACCCTGATATAACCATGAAATTGTTTTCACAAGCAATTTTCGAAACTAGTTATTTCTCACGAGCTGTGTCGTAGCGTGAAAAATTATACTCACTAATTCTTGCAAACAAATCGGATTGAGGTTTGTTGCGCTGAGTGTGATCCCTGTTTGCTCTTTTTACGGAAGTGTATCACTACGTCAAAATTCATCAGAAAATATTGGAAAGAGCTTCAGGGGAAAAGCAGTTGAAGCATCTACATCTCTACCAATATTTTAGATCAATACTCAGAACTGCAATGTTCGACGAAATTCGCTCGATGGTCAGGTAAATAAAATATGAGAATGCAAAATGAACTTGATAAACCCCTGAATTTAGCAATTTTTTCGCAAAAGCAACGTAGCATAACAGAGCCAAATTGAATGCTCCTGAGTATCTAATAATGTTCGCAATCGTATATTATTCATTCCTAATCTTTATCCTACTTAGTACAGCTTGCTACTCTTTTTCGACCATGTAGTCGCTTATATAAACCAAATAGTTGTGTACCCCGTCAGTCGATGCAAATCGTGTAAGCCCACGCATTTCAGCACACATTTAAGAATTCCGTCTGCAGGTCGATTTGTTGTAGCATGCAAAATACAAAGATTAATATGAAAATTGTGTGGCCCTATGTTTGCCATAATGCTTCTCAACTGTTATATTGGTTGTGATCAAATGAATCGACCATCAAGTAATTCCATTTTACCCAGCCCCCTCTCCCCCAATAAGGATGTTTTATTCGGCATTCTCTTTCCTTTCGATCCGAAACTTTGAATTAATTAAACTAAACAGACAACACGTTTAGTCGACACTAGATAATAAATGTAACCTGAAAAATGTGGGACATCTGGTATATTTTCTAAATGAGCTATGTATATATGAATTAAGGTTCTGGTGTTAACGCACAGATGCGTGATATATAAATTTCAACATTGTCCATTTAACTAATGGGAGCAGTTCAGCACCAAAAAGAGGGTATCCGTTCATAATTGATAAAATCATCAGTCCGTTGAATAGATATTGGTTTTCCCATGATCATGTTGCACGTGTGTCATGCGTTATCTCTGAAAGCATCCTGTCAATTCAAGTAGGAAGTAAACCTATCCTCTACTCTCGTCTCATGCATAATATGTTGATAACTAAGCATAAACAGAGCGTAAAAGGAACGACCTCAATGTCGTTTTAACGAGCTAGAAAACACACGACCAGGCGGTTGCTTATAATACATTGTAGTAGTGGTATTATTATTGCTCTCAATGGCAGCAGGTGGGGTCATAGTAACATGACAACCCAATTATTGGGCATCATGTAGTGCTGTAATTACCATTATCTGACGCAGCATTAAGCCAGTGAAACTGGGAGTCGCTTGTTTTCAAACCATACACCTAATCACTAATCGAATGTTTCTTCAGCATGCCAAGGCCGTTAGACAAAATGCTTTATTTCGCCCTAACCTTTACGAACTGTAAAGGATATATCTGATTAAATAAGTCAAGTGAAACGTAACTATATGCCATTACTGCAGCAAGCTGTTGCCAAATCGGATCGAATTGTTGGCGAATATATCTGGAACACAAAAGCTCATAGCAATGTTGCATTGGTGAATATGCTGATATGTCTGGACAAAACACTGCCTCTGCAATAGTGATATCTTAGAGTTGCTTGCATCGAGCAAAGCCTTTAAAAGTCAACGAATCGCATAGTAAGGCCGATCATACTTTATGGGAAATCGGTCAATCTAATCGTTTTTACTGCAGATTCTATGTACCTTGTTAATCAGTGTTTCAGTATTTATTCTATAAGAGATATCTACTTTCGTCCGAATAAACTTCTGGAGAACTAAAGCGACTAGACGTCCTACGAAGTTTTTATACGGCTGTCACGCACAACGAATTATAACGGCCTCATTAGGAAGTCATCTAACGATATGTACGTGTTTTCACCTTAATTCAGCCTATCGTTTCTGGTGGTACACCAGTTTCCACGTGTGCTCAAGTCTTAAAACGGACACATGCAATGGGTACCAATTTATAACCCCATGTGTATCACGCAAGGGGAAATTCGCAATATGCGTCCATATTGCAATATGTGCAAAGATTTCTGGACGCAAAAGGTGCTTAGGAGAGCTGTCAAGAATTGACAATTGTAAGGGAAGTCGACCATATTAAGACATATCTCGATTCTCTGTTGTTTTTTAAACATTTCAAACTTTATTGTTCACAAAAATATTGCTGGTCTGAATTGGAGTGTGAAATGGTTACAAGCGCCTGTCGGCTTGTCGTGTATGTGCATTAAAATATCTCATAGGGGATCTCCTTTATGTTTGGATGAAGATGTAGCTACATCCCTCTATAAACACAAATGTCTGCCGATAAAATTTACCGATCAAGTATTATGAATCGTTTGAAAACTGTATCTGAGGTGCGTGCGATACGAATTACACTGCACGAGAATAGCCGTTAGTGCATATAGAGTATCTCAACCGCTGCCGACAAGATGTGTTTATGCCATGTCATGTCTTATGTCTGACGAATTGAACACGTGATTATAACCAGTTGCGCAAACGCTAAATATATAAGTATGAACAGGAAAACAGTTAACTCGTGTGGGTGGTGTGGCTTTTGAGTACCTGGCCGGCCTGATGCTGTAGCAAATGTCGTTATCCTCCACATCACTCCTTGAGCTTTTGCAGGTTCAATACAACGGGAAGATTGTAAATTGGGAACGGAACGGACAATTGGGGCGTAGTGTCGTAAAAAGGATGATAATGACGTAATGAAGTAGTCCACAAGATGTGATAGTGCAAACGTCGGTAACACGCGGACTAGTTGTTCTAGAGCGTTTTAAGTAAGTGATTCAAGATTTTATGACTTTGACTTACACGAGTGGCGTTTTGCTGTAACACGTGCTTGAGGTCATTTATCATAATGCCGCTCGAGATTACTTGGCAGCTTACGATGTTTGAGTTATTTTGTATGCTTAAGCCGTTATGATTCCTTGCAGCAGGTCTTATGTAACTGTCACTACACTAGCTCCAAGAAATTTGAGGAATTGTGTACCGCTATGTTGACCATAATTCTTTCTATTTGTACACTACATAGGTTGTCATCCACTCGATCTTCTTCAATTCCGTTTTGACGAGTGATATCAAAGTAATATATTTATTTCCAACACCCTGGCTGTTTTCGCCAGGGGTTTACTAAGCACTATATAATGTACCGTTATAAGTTATATAGTCAATATGTCATAGCTCCTCAACATGCCGAAGTCATTCTGATTCACTTCTGGGCCATCTCACCGACCAGGCGCTGACAGGCTCTGACTGATGTCATGGGCGATTCGTAAGTAACCTTTCTTAGTTGATGGTAACTGAAAAAGTGAATAGGGCATTGTAGTGCCTAACAAATTAACCAGAGGCTTTTGCCATTTCCAATTCCGTTCGAGCACTCCAACGTGGCGTGCCGTGTGATTGGATGCGACTTGAGATGATTGCTTAGCTGTATGCCTTGATATTGGCATGAAATTACCAATTTACCGTAGTTATTTGGATGAAGTGCTATGGATAATCGACTTGATTAATTATCATGTCGACGAGTATATCTCCTTATAACAGACACGTAACATATGATCATTTAACAGTGATAATTTATAGACAACATAAAGACATAAAGTGAAGTACAAGTGCCGAGAATACACCTGTACAGCTTCCTCAATATAATCTCTCGGATATATTTAATCAAAGTTGCTGAACGGAAATGTGTCCATCCTTCCGACTTGACCTGACAATCTTTCTACAGTGACGTCAGACGTCAGGCGCCATTTATTTAAACATTGAGTACACAAAAAATACGGCAATGATATATCAGATGAATCCAAGTTTTATTCATATTGAATAGCTTAAAATGTTTTTGGCATCGCTTAAGCACCCATAGTACAGGGACAAGTGGCGATATATGGCTTAGTGCTTTGGTCAACATTCTCGCACAATATTTTAGAAAATGTCCCTGAACGATTAAGACTGTGTGGCAGTACTGTCTATCCATTCAATGAAGGAGCATTAATTTGTGTTGATGCATACTTATTTGAGACCTTTTCCACAAAAGGGTGCGGTCACAGAACAGCATTACTATTTAATCCTTTGTCCCCGTAACAGTGAAAATGATGACTGTTTAGAATACCATCTCCTGTCATTCGATAGATGAGGATATTTGGAAGGCGGATTGTTCTTAACATATGCTGCTTCTGTCATTTATTAAGAATTATTTAGAGCACAAAAGCGTGTGTATATCAATATAACCATTGTGAGTTGTTGCAGTGTGAAAGGTATTAGTAGTTGAGTTCATAAGATGGACCAACCGGCATTTGACGAATGTCTGCATAATATACCTATTGTTTTCCAACCTAACACAAAATGCGCGCTTATCATTATTGGCCATTGGGAGCAGTGTCATTAGTTTATGCTGTTGGGTATATGAGAGGGACCAGTCAGTATTTGACGAAAGCCTGATAACATACCCACTGCTTTCCAATCGAAAGGAAAACCTGCTATTTCTTTTTAGTCAGCATTTTTAGTCCGAAACTTCAATGACGTAAACAACTCATTATTGAGAATGCGTCATTCACAGTAAAGTTCTCTGTGATAACAACCCATCCCATTAAGTAACTTACAAAAGCTTATTGAATTGTGGATGATAATGTGATTATGCACTAGCATGCACCAACTCATACGCAAAACACATTAGTTAAATATATGAAGCCATACCGCGTTTCTAAGCTTCAAATGAAGCAGCGCGAAGTGAATTTGGGCAGTACATCAGGATAAACGCTGTGCAAGATTCAATCGATACGTTATCCGAATTGTTCAATAGATAAGCGTTTATGTAAAATGCTTACAAATTGTCAATGTACATCAAAGCCAACTCGCTGGGATGAGGAGGCATCGATGAGGTGCGTGTCCGTTTAGGTGTTGCATGATGCTGGCTGGTTAGAGCTGGACCTATTTATTGCGTAAGTGAGATCTAGCAAAATATCAAACTTATTATTTCTCTTATGTGTGCTTTCTAAACATATGTTGTACTGAATTAAATCTTAGCAGCGGTAAATAAGCCTACTACTGTTTATCACAGAATACAAAACTCGACACATTAACAATCAGATATCAATTTAACCCGCTCCTCTCACAAGTAATAAGCCCATCTTTCAGCTGATCTACATATGTAAATGGATGGACTTTTTAGCATGCATGTGACGAAAGTTTGGGTCTGGCTTACCGCCCACATGTCCCAGTCGGTTGCTCTCGGAGATTACTCATGGCATTTGTGGAGACATCAACGGGCAGAAGTCAATATCTTCTTCAACGGCCATTTTTTAAAACTTCTTCCTTAACGATGCGGATATGATCACGACGCTCTCACATTTACTTGTCTAGCTATTACCAAACATAATGATACGCTTTGATGACATGCAGAATAATAAACGGTGGACTTACGCAAGCTAAAAATAGCACATGTTTTAAGTCATTCATATGATTTCGGATGCCAATTGATACACCAATGTTCTTTAATAAGCGGCAAGTTTTAATAACTTTTTAGATCATGGCTGCTTTGCACAATTGTCTATCTGCGGCGCACATCGATTGCTACTAGCGACCAATGATGTCGTCTCTTACTTGTTTTACAGTCCAACCATTGGGACAATTTACTGGGATGCCAGAAATAAGCTTACGATTCAGAGATCATCTTTGAACCTTTCGATCCGCAAGTTTGACTAAAACTAAACTAAACAGGCAACAATCTTAATTGAAGATATTGCACAAGGCATTTAGTCGATGTAACCTGAAACTTGCGAGCTTTAGTTGACATCTGGTATATCTGCTAAATGAGCTATATATATATGAATTAAGGTGCTGGTGTTATCGTACAGATGCGTGATATATAAATTACAATATATGCGGGGATGAATTCGCTACACGGTCTTTTTATCTAATGGAACCAGTTCAGTGAAAAAAAACAGGGTACCCATTCATAATTGATAAAATCATCAGATTGTAACCTTATATAGGTCAATAGACTGTCGGACTATTAGGTGAGCGGTTATGGCTGGTGTACGAGGATTCAAGGATTATATTCATATGCGGCGCTATAACGCTGTTTGCTGATACACATAGTCCGTTTAAGTAGATATTGGTTTTCCCTTGATGACGTTGCACGAGTGCCATGTGTTATCTTTGAAAGCATCCTGTCAAGCCAAATCGGAAGTAAGCCCATCCTCTACTCTCGTCTCATGCATAATATGCTGATAACTTTGCATATACAGAGCGTAGAAGAGTCATCTTAACGAGCCAGTAAACACATGGCCCGGCGGTTGCTTATAACAATAGTGGTAGTGGTATTATTATTGCTCTCAAAGGCCGCCCGTGGAGCTGTAGTAACTTGAAATTAATAGGCATCATGTAATGCTGAAAGCACACGCGCCTTTTTGCTATCATCACATTGTTTTCTAAATGACGATAAGCTGACAATCCATACACCCATTCACCAGTTGAATGTTTCTTCAGCATGCCAAGGCTTATTGAAAATGTACCTACATGCAACTGCTGCAGAAAGCTGTTGACGAATCGGATCAAACTATTTTCAAATATATTTGGAACAAAATAACTTCTAACAATGTTGCAACCGTAAATATACTGATATTTCTGTACCAAATACTGGCTGTGAAATATTGATATATTACAGTTGCGTGTGTCCAGCAAAACTTTTAACAGTCAATGAATTGAATAATATGGCCTATGCTTGAAAAAAAGCATGTTTAGCGCATTCAAGAATTTTAAAATACAAGTGTCCGCGTCATTACTGCTTCAGTGGTTAAAATGGTTTTTGTTGAAATCCATTTATTGCAATGAGACCACCAAATGCTTCGTGTTCACCGATATCAGCATCATGGCCAACAGCCACGTACTCGCAAAATACGAAACGAAGTATTGATCGGGTCCAGTATCTGAGCATACATAATGATTTGGTTTTTTAACCCTTTCTAGAACATACGCTCCGTTGTCAGCTTACAATAGCTGAAAGTGCATATATTTTGTTTATTTATCACGTTCCGCTGCAATTTGACAATCATAAAGCAGTTTGGGAAAGCGATAGGACTCGACTTTACCGATAGCACTTAAAAACGTTATTATTGGAAATCGGTCAATCAAATCGCTTTTACTGCAAAATGTTGACATCTGTAGATAAAATGTACCTTGTTAATCAGAGATGGAAAATAGTAGGCATTTTATAAGAGATATCTACGTTCTTCAAAATACACTGTTATGCGAATCATATGAGGATATTTCATGGATATCACGCAAAATGAATCGAAGCGGCCTCATTAGGATGTCAGCAAGCGGTATGTGCGTGTTTGTACCTTAATTCAGCCTATCATTTCTGGTGGCACACCAGTGTCTACGTGTGCTCTAGCGTCAAAGCAGACAAATGCTATGGGTACAAATTTATAACCCTATGTGTATGAAGCAATGGAAATTCTCAGTATGTGCCCATCTTGTAATATCTGCAAGGAATACTTGACATAATATGTGTTGAAGTGGAAACCTTATAAAGATTTACCTTCCCTCACGAGTTGAATAATGTAATGGAAATCGATGGTATGTGTACAAGAGATAAATAACAGCAAAGTGAAAGCGTCTCAGCCGAGTCTGGTTTTTTTTTTCGAACCCATTTATATTTGCTGTTATTGTGCACAAAAATATTGCCTGTCTGAATTTGAGCTTAACGTGTGAATGAGAAGATCTCATGGAGTTTTTATAGCTACCATCAGCAGCAGCAGCAGCTTTAGATCCATCCCTCCATAAACACAAATGCCTAAGGATAACATTCATCGATAAAATATGACTCTGAATTTGGATGCGTTTGGCGAGCCCATGAATCGACAGTAAAATAATTCAAATAGCATGCACTGATGACATAAATGAAAAATCGGAATTCGTTCCATTGTTGGAATGCTACATTCTTGCAAATGCAGCACTGGAGGATTAAGTAGTAATTATAAGGCTACGAGACGATCTGCATGATTGCTTTGTGTAAGTCAGAGATAACGAATAACCGAAAATTATTAGGAAGACGATGAGCTGATTACATATATTTCTACGCTGTTTTGGCCTATTGGCGCAAGTTGAACGCCATTGTCCGCATCTGTTCTAGTCTGCGACCATAACAATGTATGGATTTATATTTGCACTGTCTGCAAATGAAGCCATAAAAACATATGGTACGAGCGCAGTTAGCAATATGATGAACTTATTGCCACAAGTAAATCACTGTAATTTCGGGTCCCAAGTGATTGGTCATGCGATTCGACCCGTGAAGTCCAATGCCACCATATAACTCCCATCATAGCTGCTCATGTGGAATATTTCACATCGCACAGATATGCTCTTCTTTGACTCAAATGAATCATCCAGATCTCGCTGCTGGCAAATTGTTCTTGCGACTTGAGTAGCAACCCATGTCTCATGTAACCATTCAGAACATGCATACACAAACATAATGGTAAAAAGAAAGCGTGAATTAGACCACTTGAGCAAACGCCTCATTTATCCGTATGGAAAGAAAAACAGTAAACACTCTGATGCGGTGTGTCTTCTTAGCATCAGACTAACTTGAAGTAGCAGCAAACGTCGTTGTCCTCAGCATCATTCCCTGCGCTGTTGCAAGTTCAGTCGAATGCAATGAAAGCAAATTGAGATTAATGTCGCAAAAAGGATGATAATGACATAATGAACTAGTCCAAACATGTGAACGTGCACAGAGCCCGTGTCTGACATCCAGTGGCAGAAGGTCACCGAAATGCACAGACCCAAATTTAGAATATATATGTCTGTTACATATCACAACATCTGTAGAACATTTTAGATAATATTCCATTGTATATTGTATCGCCGTATTTTCACTTATGTTGGGCCATAGAACAATCGGTCCTTAGTGCACCTGTAGCACATAAACACCGATAGCTGATGCGTATTCATTTAGTATACCTGACATATGAATTGATAACATGAACTGATATGCTTGCGTTAAATCATATTAAGATCAACGAAGCAGCAAATGATTGCAGGTAACTTAACAGCATGGGTTACCTATACATATGACGTTATCGTAGAAGACGCATACTGACTAAATGCTAGTTTATTATTCACAAAGTATGTCCGAGCTAATTTAAGGAAACACGAACATGTTGATTGCACAGAGGAAAAATATAATGCTTTCGATCGGCCAGAAGTAGGTTCTTGAGGCAAACGTTGGTCAAATACGGATTTGTTAATCTTATGCATTTATTCGAATAAACGTGCGCCTTCGCGATTTTATGTATGCACGAGCGGCTCTTTGCTGTTTCATTTTCTTCAGGTCTGTTAACATGAAGCTCGACAAGTTTCCGAAACTGGTGGAGGTCCAAAGTTAATATTCCCAATATACATTATTATCACTATCACCAATATGCAAATATAACACCTTAATTGTTATATATGGTTCGGCCAAGAACTTACATTGGTTAATTCATATCTCATTTGCAATGCACATTAGCGCTGTTAACCCTAGTCTGTTGTGCCATACTGCCTCATTTATGGGGACCCAATACCGATATCAGGCATGGATCATTCCGTGTCTGTTGTACATACCCTGAACTCCCTCAGTATACATGTTGCGTACTGTTTGTAACTTACCATTCAGGATATCACAATCGGCCACAGCCCTTGTAAATGACATTAAGGCACACTCTTTGTTTTGGTACACTCAAAAAACCACATACTAAGTATATTGCTTAGTCGAGATAAGCTTCTAGGTACTAAAACTTCTAAAGAATACAGGATTAAGCAGGTGAATCAATATTTACATTAAGTCAGTGAGATTCATGCAGCCGGGAAGGATCACGCACCATATTGCAGCCTCCCCATTGCTTGTTCAGTGGACGCAATACGTAGCGACAATTGATGATGCTGCATAAAGACTGCCAAATGGAAGTCGTTTATTCTAATGGCCCCACAGCAGATCCCATTCGTAATTTGTGTGTTCGAGCAAAAACCTTACAAACAGTAGGGAAAACCTCCTTCTAATCTGTTGTTTGCTATGCTTGCAATTAATGGAGCGAGCACAAGAATAATTTTACCCCTTATTTTACAAGTCGCTGCATGATATTGGCCAATGTGAATTCTGTTGTCTAATGACTGACTTACTATGATGGATATTCCTACACTAATTTATGCACGTGGAGTGTGGTGACATATTTTGTATCTTATATTGTTATTGAATAAAACAAAATTAAGGGGCCGATGATCTGTTTATTCAGTGTTCGATCAGTTATTATACTCTGAGTCTCCGAGAATGGCTGTGCCTATATCCCAACAGTGTCATGTTACTTAAGGAATATAGATGCATTAATAAACAGTTTACAGACCAATAAGCATTTAGACGCGATATTGCACATACAATTGAAGCGGATAGTTCGTTTTCAAATAAAGAATTTCAACTGTTAATGTTTACGTCTACTCTATGTACATGGGTCTAAGGGCTCATACGGGTTACTGCTTCCGAATTAGTGAAAATGGCGAGTGCAAGCGCTTAATGCTTAGAAAAAGTTGTTATATTATACAGCGTCGTAGCGCTACTACGACAAAGCCACAGGAGCTAAGTAAGGCGATTTTCGATACACATTAAGATCCTATCAATTATGAGTTCGGGAGGCCATTGATTACTTCGAATGGACGGCTGTCGCATAAGTCGTTTTCTGTTATATCACGCCAGCGAAGTTCAAATTGAAAGAGTTAAAATTCAACGTTGTTTGGTTTCACTTGAAACACGGATGCGTTTAACTCCTAGGATTGTACGTGACAAAGCTAGAAATGATATTACCTTTGGCGAAAACAATGAAAATAAAGCCAATCCTGTAACATCTAATGATCAAAGGACTCAGTCAGATGCAAGTTATATATGCCCAAAAACCTGGCTGCGTTAACAAACATATGAAAGATTTACATAATAAATATCTTGTCTAAACAATCTACGATGTTGCCCTTGATTTACAGCATTGCTAGTAATATATTGTCATCCGATTTAACGAGTTAAATAGCACGACAAATCACCTGCGAATCGGAGTGACGCGTATTTACCGGCGTTGATAAGTGCCTCATTGCCCCAATCTTCCTCCTATCAGCCCATTTGGTAGCAGAGGTAAATTTATTATATATCTCCTGTTTAACACGGTATTTTAGTCATGTGACCAACTTTTGTTCTCTCATACCATTCGTGAAGAAAAGTGAATTCATTATGGCTCTCTTGTTATTTACCTAGAATGTCAACTATTCACCCCAGGTATAACACGATCGATGCATATCGAGTATTTCCGTTGCATCATACAAAGGATTGAGCATCGACACCTTTGACATCTGTCCACTTTAAGGTTGGAACACATGTGGATAATGTTATCAGCATCAATGATAAGCTGAATTAAGATAAAAACACGTACATGTCTCTTGCCGACTTCCTAACGAGACCACTCAAATTCGTTCTGCCTATCACAATGCCCCCCCCCCCCCTGGTTCGGATCGTGTCACTTTTGTAATACTAAGTTTTCCAGCAGGGTTTTTATTTCTATCCCGCATTAGATCAATACTCTGCGAAACAATTGCACTGGTCAGTTCTTCACTGCTGCTTCTATGATCATTGTCTTTTGGGTTAATTAATAAAAATGTTGGTGACACTGCTCTTCTAATTCTGCACATATTCCGGGCGTTAAAGCTGCAAGTGGTTTCTGGGGTCATGTCTGATGTTCCGGCTCATGTATAATGTAAAGGTTGTTTTGCGTATGTAGGTCAGCTAAACGATGGACTTATAAGTACTGGAATGAGCGATATACTATAACTGACCGCAAGTTATATTCTCATCACAGCTTAGACATACTAAGCTGTGATGGGCCATTGTTAAGACAGCACACATCAGAACAATTTATTTTGCTGAATCTCGTAATCCCTATAATTGGGCTTGGTTGCAACCAGTGAGCATAATGTAACGCTAAAACAGACACGCCCTCCGTGCGCACCTCCTCATTTCCTTCTGATTGGACTTGATATAGAGTGACAGTGAAATGACGAGATGCGAGCGTTACCATTTTTCAAAACCTAGGCGAACCTATACCCAATCATATGTTAAGTACAGTTTGTCTAGCTGGTTAGACAAAAAATTAAATAGACATTCGGATATAAAACTCAACTGGGTAAAGCTAGGTGGTACACAAATTATTGCAGGAATGCCACCATTGTTTTTGTAATTTTTATCACCCAGTGAATTTTTCTCTTCAATGCTACATTTTCCATTTTGTGAATGTGATTGGTCGTCAATCGCAGCCAGTTAATATGATTTGTGATCAGCCGCTGACCAGAAAAGCAGTTAACGCTTCATTTGCATAGATTGTGTATTTATATCACTTGAGATTGGATTAGTGTGATATTCTGTTTTAGTATTACAAATAATTTATCGGAACAATTAGCAGATGTCACATTCTGCCTCATCAATCAAAGGAGACAATATTGCGTCATCTGATGGTTTACTCTGAACGAAATATGGCAGAGGTCAAGGGATTTGCATGCATCTGGGGCTATACTCAACTTAACAGCTTCTAATTATATAAACAGAAATATAACCGTGTTTGCCGTGTTGTATAATTTTGTAGGTTATTTGGTAAAACACTTTACAGAAAAGATGTCTTGGAACGAAAACATGAATTCCGCCTTGGGAATAACATGACACAACATGCCAGCACCACCTTTTGGGGGCATTCGATTAATTTACATCAGACAGCCAAATTATGAGAATCATAAATACAGTATGTGCATTATAATGCCAGCTTTGCCGTTTCTTCCTTGGCAGTTTCATCCCTAATGTTGGTATAGTAGTTGTTCTCAAGCAATGGTATTGTGTATTTGGAAGCCTGTGGCTAGTCAGCGTACAAATTTTTTAAATCGCATCCATGAATGACATCAATGCAAATTGAAATTCATGCCATTGCTGGATAGCAACATTCGTGCAAAAGCAGCGCTAGAGGATTAAGTAGTAATTATGAGACTAAGACATAACGTGCAAAGTTATATTGTGTGAGTCACAAAGAACGAATTACAGCAGCTGCATATATTTGTTTGTACGCTGATTCTGCCGATTAGTGTAAGTTGTACACTGTTGACCACATTTGTTCTAGTCTATGAGGATAATAATGTATGGCTACATATTTGCACTGCCTATAAATGACGCATTGGGAAGACATATGATGTGAGCGCAGTTTGATAAACACATTGCCCACAGTAAATCACTGCCATTTCCGGTCTCAGGTGATTGGCCATGCGATTCTACCCATGTAGACCAATGACACTATATAACATCCAAAAAGCCATTGTGAATGTGTTGTATCTCATAGATATGCCATTCTTTGTCTCAATCGAGTTACCACAATCTGGCAGTTGGCCAATTGTCCTTGTGACTTGAGTAGCGACCATATCTCTTTTAGCCATTCTGAACCTATTTGCGCGACTATAAAGGCAGAGAGCCGCTGTTGACAACAATCTGTTATACCTTCACTGCTTCAAATATCGCACGCCGAGATCTGGCGGTCCCAACTAGTCATCATCATCATCATCATCATCATCATCATCATCATCATCATCATCATCATCATCATCAACAACATCATCATCATCATCATCATCATCATCATCATCAACAACAACATCATTATCATCATCATCACCAACACCACCATCATCAACATCATCAACATCATCATCATCTTAATCAACATCATCTTAGGTTGACAGTCCGTGCTTCAACACTTCACGATAATCACACACATGTTGATCAAACACGGCAACTTCAGCCCGTTCTGTTAAGATACCTTGTACCTCTGCATGTCGGTTTTCAACAAGTTACCATTGTCTGGTTTGTATTGATTTTAACATATATTTAAGGAAATCACAATAGGCCACAGCCCTAAATGGCATTGACGCAATAACATCACAACGCTCTTTGCATTCATTCACCCACATACAGGTAGGCTTGTGGATATATGTCAAGCAAAAGAATTCACTGTTATAAGAAGAACATAGTCACCCCGTCCCGATAATGAACTACTACTGGGTATCAACGTTGGTAATGAATAGGACCAGGAACTAATTACATCTATCTGATATACGCATACTGGTAACCAAAAATCACGGCTAATAAGAACAGGCTGAATGGACAGTAACTAGTTCAGGCGAGGACTGGTTCTGACGATGTTACGGGTGAATCGTTAGCGAAGCTTCCTTAGTTGTAACGTAACTGAAATAGTGAAACAGACAAAGCAGCACGCAAAACTAATTAACCAAAGACTTTTGCCACTCCCATTTCAATTCGATTGCTCCAATGTGGCGCGCGTTCGAAATTAGATGCGACTGGAGTTGATGGCTGAGCAGCTCGCCTTGTGTAGTTTATCAGATTTTACTCACTTCATTCC
>CM067357.1:5154009-5207992 GCA_034190875.2 Urechis unicinctus
GCTCCGTTGGCGTTTCGTGGTATCCATTTGCTTTAATACGATTCTCAAGTCAACGTCTCAGCTTCTGTCTGATATTCCATTTATCCAAAGCGTCGTGTAATACTCAAGGGGGAAAACATCAAAGAGGACTTTACTCTTAGGCGGCTTGATGAGAAGCCACTCCAACGTTGGGATATTACTCTCTGGCTGATAATCGCCTTGCGTTGTGCCGTCTTTCAGCGGACGATGTGGTATATGATGCGACATCACGCGTTGTTGCTGACGAATAAAACACATAATGCGCGGGAAGTAGAGAAGACATTCGACGATACAATTTGTTGCGGTTATTTACTATTACATTGCCTTTCATAAGGACAATAGAGATCAAATATTAATGAAATTCGTATGATAAAAGCTGCAGCGTCTGAGCAAAGCCGTAATGCAAATACGTATTCTTGTTAAATCTTCGATGCCATTGGGAATACAAAATGCTAGTATATTGCTATTAAGATGCGATATTGCTCAGTCTGGAAACCCACCCGCCATTTGCAGTACCACTAACTGATATGTCCACGTATTTCGCTGTCTGATATGCATCCCTCCCACCATTGGCAGCATCGCATATAGCTGTGTCCGCATATAAGAAAATTAGGTTCCTAAATTTGATGTCTTCTACAAACCAGCACAAGCGAGTCGCTGCTAATGAATATGCAATGTGAATGATACCTGTAGTTGTTACGTTTCAAAGACCATTAGTAAATAAGTATACTTAAACGGAATTGAAACTACTGCATCAATTCATCATTTATCTACAACAGAAAATATGCAGTAGAAGCGGATCAACAGAGGTGAAGGTCGTCCCTCGGATTCGTTTGTGCGTCCTTTATACATCTGCCGGATGTGATCAGATAGCAATGTGTAATACACCAAGGATGTTGATCGAATTCACAATTGATAAACGCATCTCACACAGGGATGTGTATTCTTGCATCCTGCTACTGGAATAATTTACTATCAGTGAATTGTTTGAACAGCACATAGACGATACAGAGGAGTTAGGACTCAATGTAGATTAATATGAAATGGAGAAATAGAAAGGCAATGAATGGGTGTAGGAAGGCAGTGTGAGGAAGCAGAAATATATAATGAAAATCTTGGAAATATGAGAAGAGCAAAATAAGTAATGAGAACAAAGGCAGTGATATTGAGCTATGTGGCGATTTGAAGGCACAGAACGGCAATGTTAAAGAACTGGAAGGCAATGTGAAGGAACAGGAAGGCAATGTAAAGTAACAGGAAGGCAATGTAAAGTAACAGGAAGGCAATGTGAAGGAACAGGAAGGCAATGCGAAGGAACAGGAAGGCAATGTGAAGAAACAGGAAGGCAATGTGAAGGAACAGGAAGACAATGTGAAGAAACAGGAAGGCAATGTGAAGTAACAGGAAGGCAATGTGAAGTAACAGGAAGGCTATGTGAAGGAACAGGAAGGCAATGTGAAGGAACAGGAAGGCAATGTGAAGAAACAGGAAGACAATGTGAAGAAACAGGAAGGCAATGTGAAGGCACAGAAAGGCAATATGAAGGAACAGGAAGGCTATCAAGATATTCAGAAATAATGCGTTAAGAAGGGGAACATGAACGTGGCGAAATATGACGACAATTTAAAGCGATCGTTAGAAAGGGTCAATTAGGAAGTGCAGGAACGATAATGCAACACAGAAAAGTCAAACCATTGTGTGAAATAATTAAAAACGCAATGTCCGGGAATACAAAGGCCAGGAAGAGAAATGTATCATAGCCTATGTGAGTGAAGAAATATGCTTGGCTCAGAAAGGTTACGTGTAAGCTTACAAGGGCAAATACTAGTCCTGTTTGTACCGTCTTTAACGGCCTTAGTGCATTGACGTGTTATCCAATGCATATTCTTATCAAGTCACCTGAGATTAGATGTCTCTTTGAAGCTACTCCCCCGTGAGTATTACACGACGAGTTTGACGAATGGCGTGTCGCATAAGGGTCGTCTGAAATCAAAGTAAAACCATGAAACACTAACGGAGTATATGCCCTACACATACAAATGACATCAATATCTTGGGTAACTTAGTCTACTAGTGATTGTCAAAAAGACCTTAAACCTGAGAATTGACATTCTGTAGCTGAATGAACAGTAGTACATGCTTTGAATGCACACAGTTCGACATGCTCATTCATATTCACCAAGCGTAGCTTGATCAGAATTGAACTTGGTTCCGGTTTAGTTGAACATAAGAAAACCCATTGTTAATCAAATGCAGAGATCAGTTTTGCTTCTTTCAATGAGTAATCTATTATGTATGGACAATCTTATGAACCGTTCAGCAGATAGTGGAATGGTTTCAGACTCATATATGGGAGTACTATTAAGAGTACTACAAACCATCTAGGGATACTTATCCAGCTGAGAAATGCTACGACTTACCCGTTCTGCGAATAGCGGGAGGACTCCCTCTCAGACTGCATAAAAAGGGACACTTCAATAACAATTTACTGCCATTTCACATTTTAGGGGGCACCTAAGCAAGAGAATGTATCTGAGTTATGGTTTTGCCCCGAACTTTTCACTTCAATTGATATATTCGTGCTCTTTAATTTTTGCGAATGCCTCTAAAGAAGGAAAAGATAAGAGCTGGAAGTCATCTAATGCGGGGCAACTCAGTAGCGATATTTACAGGTAAAAGGTGGCTACTTTAATTTCAAGATGTACGAAGCCACGAGTAATGTTTATGAAACTGTAGTAACGGATGTAATGAGTGTTTGGCGAATAGGCCGGACATTTGATTATGCATTGTACACGAGCTTTTCTGCTGAAGGATATAGATATGAAAGTTGCCAGCATAACAAGTACACTATTGAGATGACTTGTAGCTAACCGTCTCTGCTTTTGGTTTAGGATTAATTTTGGTACCAGTGTATATCATGTATCTTTTCAATTTGTCGTGCCATTCTAGCACTGGCTCTTTTCAAATGTTGACATATTGAAAACACACACTCACACTGATACATCTATATATATATATATATATATATATATATATATATATATATATATATATATATATATATATATATATATATATATATATATATATATATATATATATATATATATATATATACATAAGTGTAAATATATATAAATATGTATATATATAAGCATATAAAATATATATATATATATACATATTATATATATATATAAATATATGTGTACATATATAAATATGTATATATATAAGCATGTGAAATATATATATATATAAATATGTACATATATATAAGCATATAAATATATATATATAAATATATATATATATATATATAAGCATATAATATATATATATAAATATATATATATATATTTATTCATATATATATATATTTATATATATATACACACATAGATTAATAGCAGACACTTGCATGTACAAACACACTAAGACACTGTAACACACCCTCTAACACTCGTGCACTGACGCACTAAACAAAAATATAATTATTCCACAACAAACCTACATGCGTCCACACATGCGAATACAGAACCAAAAAGTCACGTTGTATGTCGTTTCGTTCTCACTCGCTCACACTATGCATCACAATTGCAATAAATAACACGTCTCGCGCTACAGTAGAGTCGTTAAAGACTGTATCAGCCGAGAGTAATATCCCAATGCTAGAAAGGCTCCTTATCAAGCAGCTTAAGAGTAGGGTTCATTCTGAAGTTAATTCCCCGTATGTATATCACGACACCTTGGATAAATGGACTGCCAAACAGCAGCTGAGGATCTGAGTTAAGGGTTGCATGAAAGCAAAGTGAGCCATGACACGCCCCCACATACAATTCATCACGGGTGGCTCTAGGCCTCGAAATCTCTCAAATATCTATATCAATTTAGCTGTTGTGGGTTGTTGCCGTATCGCACATCTGAAGTGAATACGCTAAATTGCGTATTCTAATGATTTCAGGACCCGATTTGATAAATGGTACATTTCAGACTGTGCTCACCAGCCAGATGATAACACCTATGTATTGGTCCGTAGGTAATATACCTTTCAGATGTTTTTTGGTCTGTCAAACTGAAATGACAGTGTTAGAAATCCCCGTTATCACCAAATTAAAAATAATAATTTTGTTTCTTATGAAATGCTGGAGGTCGCTCTATGGTTCAAGATGCTTGTAATGTCCTGAGTTTTATAAGGTTTATGTATTGTTATGAGCAATAGTCTTCAACCTGAATCGCTTTTCAAGACTGAAAAAAAACAATTGTTCCTGCTTTTTTTTTGCAGCTTTTTGGTGGCATTGCACATTGACTATAAATATTGTCCCTGCCTCAAAGCTCTAATATTGCATAAATATGTATATATATATATATATATATATATATATATATATATATATATATATATATATATATATATATATATATATATATATATATAATATAATATATAATATATATATAATAAATATGTATATATATAAGCATATAATATATATATATATATAGTGTATATATATATAAATATGTATAAATATGTATATATAAGCATATATATATATATATATATATATATATATATATATATATATATATATATATATATATATATATATATATATATATATATATATATATATATATATATATATGTATATATATAAGATTAATATCCCAATGCTAGAAAGGCTCCTTATCAAGCAGCCTAAGAGTCGGGTTCTTTCTGAAGTTAATTCCCCGTATGTATATCACGACACCTTGGATAAATGGACTGCCAAACAGCAGCTGAGGATCTGAGTTAAAGGTTGCATGAAAGCCAAGTGAGCCAATATTGCCAAAGCTCTTATATTGCAATAATCGTCGAGTACGCTTATCATTAGTAGTGATAGGTTGTATTAATTTGGATCAGTAATCAACCACATTCTAGGTAGGTTTATTTGCGATCCCGATCATAATCTGCATTGATTACTCGAGTAGTATGGAAACTGACCATCAAAGAGCAACATAGATGGTTAGAAGACTCTTGTTGCCACGAATGGTAGTCTTTAGATTATGTATAAATGTATACTGAACGGTCGATTCTCTGTTAGTCGTCGATAATGTGATGCTTAATATACTGTTATACGTAATGTACATAACAAGCATTACACAAAAAGACGAGTATCACATTAAACATAATGGCGTGTATATCGTTGTTGGGCTGTATTTTACCTTTTGAAAATAACCAATCGTTCAGAAGCCAATTAAACGATCGAGGTTAACCGGTTCCAAACCGACACTATCCAAACTTTCGGGAATTACTTAGTAATCGTTGAATCACATGCAGTAAGACAAGACGTTTGCTAATACTGAATTTGATTGACGCTTAACCAAGGTGATATTTGCGTAATGTAAAATAAGCAGCGTCCTTGGAACTCATGCTCACGTTGTCACTGTGCATCATCAGAGTGCCTTTTATCTTGTTTACATTGCCTTTCTTCATTTTGTTTAGCGATTTCACGTAGCCTTTGTACATTTACATTGCCTCTTTTCTTCCTTTAGCGACTTTACGTTGCCTTTTAATTGCCTACATTGCGTTCTTTCTTCTTCGAGCGAATTGACTTTGCCTTTTAACTTGTTTACACTGCCTTTCTTTGACCGTCCTCACATTGCCCACAGTGCTGTAACGCTTCTTAGCGGTGTCTTTGTACTTGTTCACATTGCCTTTCAGCTTTTTGTCATAGCCGTTTTGCTCTTTTCCATTGCCTTGGTATTTGGGCGCGTTGCCTTTCTGATTTTTTATATTACTTTGATCTGAACTGAACATTTCTCCTTCCTCACATCGCCTTTTTATTTATTTACTCTGTCTTTATTCACAATGAATAGGATTTGTTGTTGCTTTTGTATTTCTTTGCATTATCTTTATTCAAATACTGATAAGGTGTTCTCTTTGTTTTTGTGTTCCTTTACATTGTCTGTATCCACATGCTGATTAGGTGCTTTTGTGTTACTTAACGTTGCCTATCACCGTTTCTAACATTTGATTTGTGTTTCTGTTGACCGTCGTTTCGCCTTTTATGTACTTATCCACATTTCTTTCCTTCTTCTCATCCTGCCTTTCTTTTTCTTATCACCGCCTTTGCATAGGTGCTTCCCACATTTCCATGATCTTCAAATTACATTTTGGCTGCCTCACACTGTTCAGTATTCTTAATGCGAATAAAAGTCTACTGCAGTAAATAATGCAATCCAATAGTCCATAATTTCAATAGTTGCTCATGATTCTAGGTAAGTGTGTCCATGAAAACATGACAACTACAGACACCTTCACTCACATCGTTTATTCATTTGCAGAGACTCGCTGATGCAGTTCACTTCCACTATCATCTTTAGGGGATGTTTATGTGTGGACATACCTATAAGTGTTATCGCTAATAGTGGGATGGATTCTTATCAGCGTAAATGTGAATTATGGGAGGGATACCTTTGATACAGAGAAATACCGCCATTTTACATTTCCGATGGCATCGTAGCTTTAATATAAACGACGACTCAAACATTGTCACTCCAAACATACAAATATATCTAACCTTCGAGCTCTTTCCTCTCGCGAATATCAAGCAAGATAAAGGAAAAGACAGGAGATGTTAGTCATCTGTGACGAGGGCGACTCATAGTTATTATAAGTTGCGAGGTTGAAAGGTAAAAAAACTGGTTAATTTAATTTCAAGATCCATTTAATTTTAAGTTTTAGAACGACGTGTCAATGGCAAAGTCTTTTTATATCTACTGTACACCAGGCTAATAACGTGCATTGTCATCGGCCTCAATGTGTAGGCTAAGCTGAAAATAATTGACGGCATGCAAAGATACCATTTTGCATTTAAAAGATAAATATCAAGAGAAATATTGCACCTCTGTACATAACAATGCTTTAGGTCTCTTAGCGTAAATACTCTCCGGCCTTAAACATAAAATTGCATCTAGTACGATTACTTAAAGCACACTACAGACAACATTATTTGCAATTATCTTATCTCCCGCGTTCTGAGAGTCAATCCTCATATCGTTTTTCAACACCTGCCTTGCACTTTTTACGTCAAATTTGTCCATAGTAATATTGGAGACTCGCTTTGGGATAGACACAGGTAATTTGAACAATGAGTAACCAAGAGAATGATTGACACCTCAATCATTCCTTCAATTAATAGATTTGGCTGGCAACACAGATCTGACGTGTCACCAACAAAGGCTGTTGCTTTTACCCGCATATTCTCTCCGAAGAATAATATTTGGGAGTAGGCCATTGCGTCACCAGTCAACATCACTTGTTTGGGAAAGCAGCGGGCGTTTGAATCAGATTTATGATGCTGTGTGCTTTAAAACCTCAACTGTTCCTGGCGAGAATAGAGAGCAACTAGGATCATGTATTATCATGAATAACACCATATTCTCCTGGAGTATTGGCCAACAAACCTGTTTGTATCACGTCACAGCACTCACATATATCAAAGAAAGAATGGACTGTTATCGAGAGTTGAAGTATGGTCTCCAGGTTTATATCTCTGGATGCATATTATTAGTTCAGTGAATGAACTATGCTTGCTCGCAACACAAGCCAAAAAACCTCTTAAACCAGAGTACTGTCTCTTGACCGTTGGTGGGAAAAACGCAGCAATTGTTCTTTATATCCAATGCGTGTGGACGTTCAAACAACAGGAAACTTCTTAACAACAATCATCGAGGCCATTTATTATTAAATAGTAATGATAGATCACTTACACAGGGTGATCTATGGATGGATCCAGGTGCGTTCCTTTTAGTTTATGGGAAATAGCAAGCAACCACCACTCTACTTGGTAAAATAATTTACAAAGCACTAAGAAACGATAACAAAAGCAATCATCGATGAAGAGCCCAAAAACACGAATTTGGCCTGAGCCTTTGAATTTCAGTCAGTTCCTACATTTTCAAGTGGTTGATTTATGGCCAGGCTTTGGACGATTCACGACCAAGTTGGATAGTAACTGGTTAAAAGAGGAGGGAATATTATTCATAATAGTATGAGTGTGTAAACCATTTATATACTCAGATGTGAAATTGTTGTAACTCAATAAAAGAACCAGATGGCTTTTGGAATAATGCATTTGTGCTTCACATACGGAAATGTGTCACTTACTTGTATTCTCATTACAAATATTGTCGTTCATTCATGTGCAGAAGTTACTACATCTGAGATATCCCGTGATGAAACGCAAGTGATATTCGCTAAATCTTCACCCCCGGCCCTCCCTTAACTGCATTGTTCCATAAAATGGCACTGGACATGTATTTTTCTGCTTTTGTACTTTGCATTAATACATTAAAGCTGTAGATAATGTCGACCAACAGACATCAACCTAAATGCTTTCCACTAAGCGCCTACTTTCCAGGTGACACGAGAAAGAGAGCAATACTATGCAATAATATCCTAGTGAAGTGAGGATATAGTACGTGATTGGGTTCAATGTGCTCCGTGTGGTTTGCTGTTCAGCTGTCGGCCAATTATAGGAATCAACAGAAAACCGGCAAGTAGGCTTTTATCGGTTCACCTTTAATTTACAGACTCGGCATTGTGACATATAAGTGATGTGTGAAAGCCTTCTATTGTGAAAAAGGCCTGATAAATCTGGCAAAACTATCTAAAATGTTCGTTTAGCGAACGAGATCTGGGTTCATCACAGTCACGTACAATAGGCTAGAATATATGAACACATGACTGGTCGTGCAAAATTGCCCCATTAAGGAGTACACCGTAAAACAATATGGCTGGTAGATTGGCGATGCAATCGTCTGTAAGGAAGTCGTACAAGGTAATGTGCATCGGGATCACTTTTGCATGCATCTCCAAACCCACACATGCATACACTCGCACACACCCAGTTAAAATTACTTAAAGCAAGTATGTATGTATGTATGCATGTATGTATGTAAGTATGTATGTGTGTATGTATGTATGTATGTATGTATGTATGTATGTATGTATGTATGTATGTATGTATGTATGTATGTATGTATGTCTGTATGTATGTATATGTATGTATGTATGTATGTATGTATGTATGTATGTATGTATGTATGTATGTATGTATGTATGTATGTATGTATGTATGTATGTATGTATGTATGTATGTATGTATGTATGTATGTATGTATGTATGTATGTATGTCTGTATGTATGCATGTATGTATGCATGTATGTATTTAAGTATACATGCATATATGTATGTATATATGCATGTATGTATGTATGTATGTATGTATTTGTGTATGTATGTATGTATGTATGTATGTATGTATGTATGTATGTATGTATGTATGTATGTATGTATGTCTGTCTGTATGTATGTATGTATGTATGTATGTATGTATGTATGTATGTATGTATGTCTGTATGTATGTATGTATGTATGTCTGTATGTATGTATGTATGTATGTATGTATGTATGTCTGTATGTATGTATGTATGTATGTATGTATGTATGTATGTATGTATGTATGTGTATGTATGTATGTATGAATGTATGTATGTACGTATGTATGTACGTATGTGTGTATTCATTTGTAAAACCATGTCTGGGGGCACAACGCTAAGCAATTATCGCCCTGTGAGCAAAATCTCCATGCCAGATAACTTCTCATAAAGCTGCCTAATATTTAGGTTTTTCTTTGAAACCCGTAATTTGGGTAAGATCAAATTTGGTGGCTGCAGTTACTTTTTCTATCCAATTTATTCGGGCTGCTTTGTCATGAGCTGGTTGAGACCTCAAGGTTTTTCCTGTGGTAAAATGTCACTGTTATTCTGATTCAATCTGCTATCTAAATTTCCAAGGCGCAAAAGCTTCGAATTCTGTTTCTGTTCCTAGCATATGTTTAGTATTGGCGTTAAGAAACAAAAAGCTACCCATCAGCTTAAAAATAGTCGCCGTTCAAGTACGATTTGGTTAAAACCAATTGAGTTTCCTAGAGTTTATTTCATGATTTTGAAGCGGAAAGTGTCTTTATGATCTGTCCGCGATGTTTCGTTGCTTGGGCAAATGTCTAGCCCATCTCTAGATTATATTTTCATCTCATAGGGTGTCAGTAAATATGCAAACAGCTGTCGACTATTGCTGGTTAGACCATTGATCTGTGCGCTCTTTGATTGATTTAGGGAAGAAATACGCTCTTTTCATCTATATTTTGAATTGATAACAAATTTGCTGACCTCGTTTTTTCCCCATTTGCTTTAATACGACTCTTTAGTGAGTTACTAAGCTACTGGCTGATATTCCATTTATCCAAGGCGTCGTGTTATACTCACGGGGGTTAACTTAAAGCACTTTACTTTTAGGCAGTTTGATGAGAAGAATCTCCGGCATTAGGATACTTCTCTCTGGCTTATTATCTCCTCGCGTTGCACAGTCTTAAACGGCTCTATTACAGTGGGTGACATTGTATCTGATGCGACTCCTCGTTTACATGCTGTCGAATAAAACATACAATGCTTTGACATGTGATAAAAAAACTGTGGATATTTCGGCTAGAGAAATAACTCAGGCATACTATGTCATAATTTGATGCGGTAATTCTCTATTGCATCAACGTTCATATGTTATATAGAGCTCAATTGAAAATTAAGTTTGTATGATGAAAGTTGCAGTGACTGAGCATAGCCGTCATGGAAATAGGATTTCTTGTTAAAGCTTCTATGCCATTTGGAATACAATATGCTAGTACGTTACTATTAAGCTATGTTATTTCTCAGTCTAGAATCCCACCCGCCATTTGCAGTACCACTTATAGATATGGCCACACTTTTCGCTGTCTGATATACATCCCTCCCACCATTGGCGACACGCATATAGCTGTGTCCACACATGAGATAATTAGGTTGCTAGATTTGATGACTTCTACAGGCCAGTAACAGCGAGTCGTTGCTAATGAATACGCAGTGTGAATGGCACCTGCAGTCGTTACATTTCACAGACATATGTATCTGGAACCATATGCAAATAAGTATACTTGGAACTGCTGTATTACCATAGATGAAGGTCGTCAGTCGGATTCCGTTATAAAGCTCCTGGATGTAATTAGATAGCTAGGTGTAATATATCAAGGATGTTGATAGCATTCACAATTAATAAACGCATATCTCACACAGGGATATGTATTCCTCCATCCTACTCTTGGAACAATTAATCGTTTGAACAGCACATTGGACATTCAGAGTAGTCAAAGCTTGGTGTAGATATTTAAAGAATGAAGAAATACAAAGGGAATGATTAAGCAGTGAAAGGAAGCAGATATATGAAATGAAGATCCTCGGAATATGGGAACAACGAAATAAGCAACGAGCAGAAGTACATATTATATTGGGCATTCATAGGCAAAGATTGCTTGTTGCTGCTTATGTAGTTCACTTCCAGCATACATCGTACAACAATATAACTGGTAGATTGGCGATGCAATTATCTGTAAGGATGTCATAAAAAGTAATTGTTTATCAGGATCACTTGTGCATGCATCTCCAAACCCACACATGCAGAGAACTGTTTGAACAGCACATAGGCCATTTATTTTAAAGTACAATGTTAAAGGGTAAAAGCTGGCTACTTTAATTTCAAGATGAACAGAAATGAATAACATTTAGAATGCCGTGGCAAAGGCTGTAAAGAGTTTTGACGAATTGACCGGGAATTTCATTTTCTAGTGTACACGAGCTTATCTGCCTCTGGATGACGATGTGAAGACGACGCGTTTAAAATATGCACCACTTAAATGGCTTGTAGCTTACCGTCTCTGCTTCTGGTTAATCTGGGTACCTGAGCACCGTTTATATTTTATCAATTATTTTTGCCTACCTAGCACATGTTGTGTTTCAAATGTAGTCATAATTAACACACAAACGCACAGAGAGACGTATACAGACACACACACATTCACACACACAAACACACAAACACACTAACACGCACACACATGCCGCCACACAGGCACACACAGATACATCCAAATACCCACACACACGTAAACACCCACATTAACACATGCACACATAGAGTGTATGTCAGTTTGTTCTCACTCGTCCACTTTCATTAGCATAGAATGCTCATCAAATAACACTTCACATGCTGCAGTAGAGTCGTTAAAGACGGTATCAGCCCCCGAGTAATATCCCAATGCTAGAGAGGCTTCCCATCATATCTGTTAGAAGTAGGGTTCTTTTTGAAGTTAATTCGCCGTGGGTATAACACGACACTTTGGATCAATAGACTATCAAACAGCAGCTAAGAATTCGACTTAAGGGTCGTATGAAAGCAAACGGAGACCATGAATCGCCTCCACATACAATTTTATCACGTCGGCGCAATGCCTCTAAATCGCTCATTCAAATATAGCAATTTAGGTGTTGTGGGTTGTTGCCGTAGTGTACATCGCAATCAATGTATTCATTGAATTGCGGATTGTAAGGCTTTCTTGTTGCTTTTGCATTTCTTTGCATTGTTTTTATTCACATACTGATTATGCTTTCTTGTTGCTTTTGTATTTCTTCACATCGCCTATCACTCTTTCTTACATTTGGTTTGTTTATTTTCATATTCCGTTACGTTTCTGTTCATCGTCGTTGCGCTTGATACAAATATTTTTCCGTATTTTTTTCTTTTGTTCTCACATTGCCTTTCTTGATCTTATCACCGCCTTTGCATTTGTGCTCGTTGATGCTTTTCTTTATTAATCCTGTTCCCCACATTCCTACTTCGTCATCTGCATCTAATCATTGCCTTTTTGTTTCATCATTCTTTATCTACCTACATTGAATTCTTGAATATTGCATTGCCCGTGTGCCTTTCATATCGTTGTGCATTTAAATGATACTTGTTTGCTTGTTCACCGTGCTATTAAACTTCTATAAGTTTCCAATATACTTCAACCAGTTATCATTTCGCAGGTCCACATTACTCGGACTGAGAGGAATTAATTGAAGTTAAATTGGTCCGGTTTGAGGAATTGATCGTTAATTGCCAAGTGACCAATTGATTTTGTTGTTCAAATAAATCTGTACGTGGGGTCCTGTTCAGTAACTGTGATACATATAAAATTCTATTGTGGAAAATCTTTTGGAAAAATAACAATCGCTCTTACTTTTGTAGCTATTTATGCATCGATTTCATTCACCAACCATGTCGTTACATCAATGCATTTGTCCATGGTTTTTATGACTGAAGGTATGCAGCAGATTTACCTGAAGTTACTTTTCCTGTAAACTGAATGCACAATGGTGGACACATCTGTGTAAGTTAGTAATTATGTAAACTTGTAAAGCTGTGTAAACTAGTAATTATGTTATGGATTGTAGCAATGGGCTGATATCTTAAAGTCACGCTGTGTGTTTGGTATACACGTTCGTTTAGTCAAGGGTAGACATTTAGAGAAGTCTATGAATGCTGATGCTATACATGCTCAGTCCTCTAGCCTAAATGTGAAGGCAAGGCTGATGTTGGGCCAACGCATACATAGAAATCATGTTGCATTTAAAAAATAAATATTGTCTCCCTGAGGACAATGCTCTCAGGCCTTAAATATTGTGCATTAATTGTGGATACTTTACTAAACGCAAACTACAGTCAACATTATTGGCGATCCTTTTATCTCCCGCTATCTGTACACTACGAAAGTTAATCTTCATATCGTTCGGAGGTGATATCTCGTCATTTGGTTTGTCATTTATGCACTTTATGATTTGATTTGTGACAAAAATCAATATTTGATTTTAATAGGATTTTCTTTCAACGCCTGTCTTACACTTGTTACGTCAAATATAAATTGACAAAGTGTGTAATTCAATGAGTTGGGGACTTGCTTTGTGATAGACACATGCATGCTTTACAGTTGTCATACTATTGATTGGTTAATTCTAACATGTTCAATAATGCGTTACTATTCGAATGGATCTTTGTAGTTTAGGAATTAGTTGCGAAGTACAGAACCGACGTGTCATCCGTTTGCTTCTACATATTCTCTCCATGGCACAATATTGTTGAATGAACCATTGCGTCACCAGTCAACATCACTTGTGTGGGAAAGATGCGGGCGTTTGCACCAAATTTACGTCAATGTCCATTGCGTATTATAAAAAACTCAACTGTTCCCGGCGAGAATAGACAGCAACTAGGATTATGAGTTATCATGCATAATGCCATATTCTCTCTGTGCGGGTTTAGCACCGCGTCCTCGTACAAATACATCACGTATTAGCGGGCAAACATGTTAGTGTAACGTCACAGCACGCATGTCCGGGCTTTTGATCGGGAGTGAGTTGTTTTTGACGGAGATAAAATGCCTGCCTCACTCGTTAAAGTCCCATAAAAGAATGGACAGTTGTCGAGAGCTGCATCCTGGTCTCAAGGTTTGTATATCTGAATGCATTTTATCAGTACAGTGAATTAACTGTGGCTGCCTTCAAATAATCCTCAATAAACTTCTTAAGTTAGCTTACTGTCTCTTGGTCCTTTACGTAGACACCCAGATATATCCCTGACATCCCTCATGCACCAGACATGTTACAAATGTTATTCGGACGATAAATAACAAGAAATCGATTAATAATATACACAACAATTGGTCATTCAAATTATGGTAGACGTTCCAACACGTCAAAGAGCTTCTAAACAACAATCATCGATGCCCATTATCATCCTATATTGATGAGTGATCACTTACGCGGTGCGATATATTGCTTCATCCAATTGCGTTAGTTAAGGTTTATGAGAAATAGCAATAAACCGCCATTGCACTTGGTTTAGTAATTTACAAAACACTAAGTAACAAAAACAAAAACCATATCCACCACCCATCATGTGGTTTCTTTCTAACTCGCCCACATGATGCATGTTTTTTCATTAGAATCGAAGAAGGAATGCGCACCAAGCAACGCGTCACACGCTACAGTATAGTCAGTACCAGTTAAGAGTAATATCCCAATGCTAGAAAGGTTCCTTATCAAGCAGCTTAAGAGTAGGGTTCATTCTGAAGTTAATTCCCCGTATGTATATCACGACACCTTGGATAAATGGACTGCCAAACAGCAGCTGAGGATCTGAGTAAAGGGTCGTATGAAAGCAAAGTGAGACCATGACACGCCCCCACATACAATGTATCATGGGCGGCTAAAGACATCGAAATCGCTTATACATATAAAGCAATTTATATGTTGTGGGTTGTTGCATTCACTGAATTGCGAAATCTAAGGATTTCAGGGCTCGGTTTTGAAAGATTGTAGATTTCAAATTGTGCTCACAATCATGAACATTATATCAATATTATACTTATCTGATGTTTTAATGGTAGTCAAACTCGTTGTCACGAAATTAATAGTATTATGAACCAATGTACCCCTGCAATCTGGTATCATTGTTCAGCACGGACCACTTGGTGCTATAAATGCGCACATTTCGATCTGCTAATTCATCTTCAGCAAGCATAGTTTGATCCGAATTGTGTTGGTTTCAACGTAAAGAAACCTAACCCAGAAATACAAAGGCAATGTGATGAAATAAATATGCTAGGTTTAGAACATGAAGGTACTGTGACATACCAGAAAGGCAACATGCAAACAGTTAGCCTTTCTTTACTGCATAATACGTCTGTAGTTGCACCCTCACACAGTTCATGTATTGCCTTCTGAAGGAGAGTTAAAAGTGCATTTAATCATGATACTGACTGAAAAAACCTTCATAGACTGGTTGCCTACAAGCATTTGGAAATGATACCCGTTAAATCGAGTCCAACCTGTGACCCCTGCTATTATATGAGGCCGTGGCTAATTACCATTGTCGCGTAATATGCGTTGTCACTTGCAAGTAAGAGATATTTCTGCATTCCCTATTCTTGTACATACTCTTTCAGCACCTCTGCTATATTCATCCCTAGTTGGCTCTCCACAGTTGTTCTTGTTCGTAAGTAAAAATGAAACTTTCTATTCTGAATCAATATGGCTGCCAATAATTGTGACACAAGTTCCAGCAGCTTTACTGTTCCAGCCGCTTGTTGTCAACGCAATATAATTTGTACATATTTTGTAATTCCCTCGTACAACTCAGACACCGCTTTTCATGAGGCAAGTATGATCATTTCATTGATTTACAGATGTGTAATTAAAAATGGGATATTGATTTTTACTATATGCAATGAAAGTGCAATGGACATTTCCTGAAAGCCACAGTTGCAACTTGCTTTGCTTTGTGGAATTGTGTAATATATTGACACTCAGAACAGTGTAGGAGTTTGTAAGCTATTAAAAGCAATTTTGTGACGTCGAGTGAATTGTATCTATCGCCAGCAGATGATACCTTTTATTGTTTGTCATAAACCGCTCGGAGCTTGGAATGCACTTAATACGCTTATTCAGCTTCACCATGCGTAGCTTGGTCTCAATGGGCGCTACGTACAGCGCTGTCATACCGCTTTTATCCAACAATTAATCGACTTACGTTTACCTATTTATTCAATGCAAATGTTTGCGGCGCTAATTTGACGGCCTTTGGCTATTAGTAATGAAGCATTTATCTATATTTCATACAAACATACTAACCTGCTTTTCCCCCATTGTCACATATCTACCAACAACATATCTACTTGGAAATTTATCCCACCAGGCAGGCGCAATTGTTTATATAAACCAGTCCGTTTCAAGTTATTTGGGCAAATGTATAATATCATTTGTCAGACCGAAGTTTGAATAGACAGAATACTGCAATTGTGGCGGAATCAGTTTTCATGTCTACATTTTGCTATGCCTTTTTTCAATTGATGCATTCTTGTACCATGCCGTCTGGATCATGTTAAGCTTCGCATCAGGATCATACACCAGAGATGCATTGTTATAAACGTCTCGATTCGATTTGTTGACGATCTCACGTTTTCTATGTATGCACTCCAATTGGTTACCGAAATGTTTCGATATACACTTCTGGTCTAGGGTAGAAAATAGAAGAATCAAATAGAGTTGATTTGTATAGTGTCTTGTATTAATCACATTTGGAACGTAATGTCTGCGCAGAGAGAGGGGGAGAGAGAGAGAGAGAGAGAGAGAGAGAGAGAGAGAGAGAGAGAGAGAGAGAGAGAGAGAGAGAGAGAGAGAGAGAGAGAGAGAGAGAGAGAGAGAGAGAGAGAGAGAGAGAGAGAGAGAGAAAGAGAGAGAGAGAGAAAGAGAGAAAGAGAGAGAGAGAAGGAGACAGACAAACAGACAGAGAGAGAGACAGACAGACAAACAGAGAGCCTTAGCTGCCTAGAAGGGTTTGAAAGCTCGATTTGATTCCTTGCTTACTGTTTTCTTCACTGACGTGTCAGTCGAATTGAACGTGCGGTTCTTGGTGGCAGAAGAGCACATGACAAAATAGTTCTTCTAAATTTAAGAGAATCTTTCTCAACACATTGAGTCTTACCCTGCACCCACAATTGAATACTTACGACATTCACCCTAGATGGAAGCTACTATTAAGAATATTTGTCTGAAGTGAAGCTTTCACATATCAATCAACTAGAACCATCTACAGGAGGATTACACAATAAGCATTTTTCAGCAATAGATAAATCCCATAAGATATTGTTTACAGGCAATGTTACAGTAAATTAATTCCGCTCAAAGCCTTCTCATCACCCGCGCTCTCTAAGCTGACATAGGCAGGTCTGTCATCTACTGATTTGATTTCGACTGTGGCTCCCTTTCACTCTCCTTGCTAAACATGCGTTACATAAACAAGCATTGAGCACCGATTTATATCAGTTAAAACTGTCTTGAAGATATTCCACCCGTAAATGTTGATGTTTAACGCCTTTTCATTAACCCCACTTATATATTGAGTCCTTGAAATGGACATTGTCTTTGCGTATTCCACCAGAGGTGATAACGTGTGATATAATCTATTTTAGGACGAAGCTATCTGATAAACAGTACTCGATTGCACCATGTACCTGGCAACATGGTATGTGGATGATGTGCTTAAAGAGTAATCCCAGGTATCAATTTATACGATGTCTCCCAGGAGCCATCTGATAAACAGTACTTAGCAGCTTGATGGCACCATGTACCTGGCAACATGGTATGTGGATGATGTGCGTAAAGAGTAATCCCAGGTATCAATTTATACGATGTCTCCCAGGAGCCATCCCTTGTATAGTTCCGTCGTCTATAACCTAGCATACGCATTCTCATTACGTAACTGACACTTTCATTGTGATGCACTGGACATCCAGCTATAAGTAGTCGAGGTCCTGCATATCAATTAGAGACCATCACTAATGTTCAGACATATAAATATTCCGTTTACGTTGGATATAAGATTGCTACATATAACAAATGGCCATCTTTACATTGTATGTAAAGCGCCACGATGTAATGCTGACCCTCTGTCAGCCATCATGAATGTGATAGCTACATCGAGAAACGCTGTGAGCGTCTCGGATCCGCCTGCGACGATCCTTACATTACTGGTAAACGCAATCAATTTGTACATTATAACTCATTCAAGTTGAAGTTTATATATATACATACATATATATATATATATATATATATATATATATATATATATATATATATATATATATATATATATATATATATATATATATATATATATATATATATAAATGCAAGGCAATCTCCTTTTTTAAATGGCAGCTTCAATATTAGACTGTTCATTAATTATTAAATGACTTTTTCTTGGTAAGTAAGCGATGCTGACATATCAACTTACGTTGCAAAAACAGATACTGCAGAAGCTTCCGGTCTACGAATTTAGGAAAAATATGCATTAAGTTACACGCCTGTATCATAGCAACGCTACGGTATCCTCCAATTAGATGACCGCTCGTTAATCGGGGTGCCAAAACGAAAAACTGAACGCCTGATCGACCATTAACAAGCAATTGCAACGAACTGGAACTATGGTGGCATCTCTTTCTTCAAACGTCGGTCTGACAAATATTTTTGCATGATGTCATTTGCCCAAATAACCCAACAAGGTTGCGCCTACCCAGGATGAGTATTTTTTACGATAAATATATGTGGATATGTCAGTAACAAGGTGGAAAGGCAGGTTCGTATGTTTTTAGAAAATTGTAGGAAATGCATATTTGTATTGGATAACTGGGTAAAGGAAAGGCAATTCATTGTTCATTCAATCTAACAAAGCTGATACATAAAGTGGATTTACAGTGGTCATGTTTTATTAAGTATGACAGCTCAGGAAGTAAAGTCCATTCAGTTGAAGCTACCCACAGTGAAGATGAATGAGCAGGTCGAATTGTACGCATTCAAAGCGGTCCGTGCTGAACAATCAAAGCAATCATCTGTTGGTGGCAGATTCAATTCACAAAATACCTTTTAATAACTAACATTCTTCTGCGCGGTTCTTAATTACATTTACATGATTGATGTGACAATGCCTGAACAGAGCTGTAATTACAATTATGTTTTCTTGTTAAATCTACGATGCCAATGGGAGGGCGTAATGGCTGCAAATTGCCATCAAAGTGTGCTATTTCTCGGCGTGGAAGGCTTCCGTCTCATTTGCAGTGTCCCTAATAGCTATGTTAGCACATAAAGACATGAAGTCACGTTAGTTGATTGCACATCATCTTGAAAATGAATATACAACATGAACGAAAACTGCCGGTAGTTGTTGCATTGAATGGCCATTCTTATCGAGTGTCCTGCGTATATATAAAATGGAACTTTAGTCGGATTTGTGTATTCTGTGAATGAATACACAATGTGAAGTAATTAAACATAAGCTGAAAGCTACGTGAACATTAGACAGGAATACGATGACGCACATTAGCAATGTGCGGAAGAACCGAGGCTGGTGGTTGGTTAATGTGTCAATAAAATAGCGATAACCAACATGACGCCCCCAGCAGTTGATTCGTCGATTACTGAGTAATATTAAAATGTATTTATACAACGCTATCTCAGATGATATGTTATATAAAGAGGAAGAACTAGAATATCTCAAATACAATATAAGAACTGAGTTACTAGATCTTCTCGTTGCTTCTGAGAGATTCATAAATATTCATAACTTGCAGTGAATAGCGACGCTCAAACAAATCGATCGTGAAACGAATGCGACATCCCCTTGTTATTACATAACAGCACATCAGCCTAACTCCGGTGACGTCATGAAATGTCGACATGTTGACCATGATGCACCTTGAAGCATTTATATACAATCCAACGATTCCCATAAGTTTTATGCGGCCTTTTATATATCATATACAGAACATACATATGTCCGAGAATAACTGTAGCTCCCACTGTATAATGCATTCCTAAATAGCTACGTGGCCAATGATTCACGGTGAGTGAGTGTGTGTGTGTGTGTGTGTGTGTGTGTGTGTGTGTGTGTGTGTGTGTGTGTGTGTGTGTGTGTGTGTGTGTGTGTGTGTGTGTGTGTGTGAGTGTGTGTGTGTGTGTGTGTGAGGGGATGGTGGCGTCGTTAATTGCATCATATGTCTGGTTTCACGGACTTACTCATGACGATCATTAACTGTACACCTCGTTGACTGCATGGTATTATAAGGGCCCTACGACTGATCGTCACAATCAGCATGCATTGATGTGGTGCCATGATTTGAGAATACTATCTTGCGAAATCAATGTTAAAAATACTGAGCTCTGTGAAAATGACAATCCGGAAGTCAGGAAATACACCACTTAAGAGCCGTGTTTTAATGACTACATCACGACTTGTACATTCCTATAAACGTGTGAGTGATGTCAAGTGTCTGGAAAAAAATACTGGATAATTTGTTAATGCAGGACATATGCTCCGTTGGCGTTTCGTGGTCTCCATTTGCTTTAATACGTTTCTTAAGTGAATGTCTCAGCTTCTGTCTGATATTCAATTTATCCAAAGCGTCGTGTAATACTCAAGGGGTTTAACATCAAAGAGGACATTATTCTTAGGCGGCTTGGTGAGAAGCCTCTCTAGCGTTGGGATATTACTCTCTGGCTGATAATCGCCTTGCGTTGTGCCGTCTTTCAGTGGGCGATGTGGTATATGATGCGACATCTCGCGTCGAAGCCGACGAATAAAACACATAATGCGCGGGAGACAGAGAAGACATTCGACGATACAATTTGGTGCGGTTATTTACTATTACATTGCCTTTCATAAGGACAATAGAGATCAAATATTAATGAAATTTATATGATTAAAGCTGTTGAATCTGAGCAAAGCCGTAATGCAAATAGGTTTTCTTGTTAAAGCTTCGATGCCATTGGGAATACAATATAGTAGTACGTTACATTATGATGCGATATTGCTCAGTCTGGAATCCCAACCGCCCTTTGCAGTACCACTAATAGATATGTCCACACATGTCGCTGTCTGATTTGCATCCCTCCCACTATTGGCAGCACCGCATATAGCTGTGTCCACACATGAGATAATTAGGTTCCTAGAGTCGCTGCTAATACATACGTTATGTGATGACACCTGTAGTTGTTACGTTTCACAAACATATGTATCTAGTACCATTAGTAAATTAGTATACTTAAACGGAATAGAAACTACTGCGTCAATTCATCATTTATCCACAAGAGAAAATATGCACCGGGTCAACAGAGGTGAAGGTCGTCAGTCGGATTCCAGGATTCCCGGATGCAATCAGATAGCAATGTGTAATACACAAAAGATGTTGATCGCATTCACAATTGATAAACGCATCTCACACAGGGATGTGTATTCTTGCATCCTGCTCCTGGAATAATTTACTATCAGCGAATTGCTTAACCAGCACATAGACGATACTGAGGAGGTAGAAGTCAATGTAGATAAATAGAGAAATAGAAAGGCAATGATTGGGTGTTGGAAGGCAGTGTGAGGAAGCAGAAATATGAAATGAAAATCTTGGAAATATGGGAAGAGCAGGATAAGTAACGAACACGAGTACATAGGTCGTGATATGGATCTATGCGGTGATATGAAAGAACAGAAAGGCAATGTGAAGGAACAGGAAGGCAAGGTGAAGAAACAGGAAGGCAATGTGAAGGAACAGGAAGGCAATGTGAAGAAACAGGAAGACAATGTGAAGAAACAGAGAGGCAATGAGAAGGGAACAGGAAGGCAATGTGAAGAAACAGGAAGGCAATGTGAAGGAACAGGAAGGCAATGTGAAGGAACAGGAAGGCAATGTGAAGGAACAGGAAGGCTATCTAGATATTCAGAAAGAATGCGTAAAGAAGGGGAACTTTGACCTGGTATCTAATGCGCATTCTCATCAAGTCACCTGAGATTAGATTTCTCTTTGAAGCTACCCCCCCCCCCCCGTGAGTATTATACGACGGTTTTGACGAATGGTCTGTCGCATACGGGTCGTCTGAAAGCATAGTAAAACCATGGAAGGCCAACGGAGTATATGCCCTAAACATACAAATTACTTCAATATCCTGCGTATCTTAGTCTACTAGTGATTGTCAAAAAGACCTTAAACCTGAGAATTAAAATTATTATTACAACACTAGGTAAGCTACAAACGATTACAATGATAAAGAACAGACCTTCAAGACTGCAAGATACAACTTATGCGGATGTAGTCTTTACTGCTGGTTTGATCAATAAAGTGCTACCAATAAAGCTATTTACCATCACGTTACTGTGACAACAATCCGTCCATTCTAATGGGTCGATTGCTAACCGATAATAATATGTGCAACAGCGTATATCTTCACATAATCCGAGTATGGTCTTTGTATGGACATCGTGTAATATTGATTAACACAATCTGCTCTCAGGCTCTCCCTGATTCATGATCACTTGTAAAAAGGCGCTGTAGTAAATCGGTTGTTTTGTCAATTTCACTGACATAACCAGTTGTGCAGAAGTTTGCCTTCAATTGGAAGCTTTGTCGTAACTGTGTATGAATTGTATCTGTCGGGAGCAGATGATTGATTTTATTGTTTAGCACGTACCGTTGGGTGCTTTGAATGCACACAATTCGACCCGCTCATTCATCTTCACCAAGCGTAGCTTGATCAGAATTGAACTTGGTTCCGGTTCTGTTGAAAATAATACTACATACCCATTTTAAATCAAATGCAGGGATCAGGTTTGCTGCTTTCAAGGAGTAATCTATTATGAATGGACAAACTTATGGACCGTTTAGCAGATAGTGGAATGGTTTCAGACCCATACATGGGTAGATATACCTATAAGGATTATTGCAAACATCAAGGGATGCCTATCTAGTTGAGAAATGCTAAGACTTACTCGTTCTGCAAAAATAGCGAGAGGACTTCCTTTCAGACTGCATAAAAAGAGACAATTTACTGCCATTACACATTTCAGGCGGCACCTAAGCAAGAAAATGTCTCAGTTACGGTTTTGCCCCGACCTTTTCACTTCAATTGATATATTTGTGCTCTTTACTTTTGCAAATGCCTCTAAAACGGAAAAAGATAAGAACTGGAAGTCATCTGGTGTAGGGCAACTCAGTAGCAATATTTACAGGTAGCTACATTAATTTCAAGATGTACGAAGCCATGAGTAGTGTTTATAATTCTGTGGTAACGGATGTAATGAGTGTTTGGCGAAAATGCGGACATTTGATTATGCATTGTACCCGAGCCAATCTGTCTCAAGATATAGATATGAAAGTTGCCAGCATAGCAAGTACATGATTGAGATGACTAGCAGCTTATCGTCTCTATTTTTGGTTTTGGATTAATTTTGGTACCAGTACATATTTTGTATCTTTTCAATTTGTCTTACCATTCTAGCAGATTCTTTTTTCAAATGTTGACATATTGATAACACACACACACACACACACACACACACACACACACACACACACACACACACACACACACACACACACACACACACACACACACACACACACACACACACACACACACACACACACACACACACACACACACACACACACACACACACACACACATACACACAAACACACACATACACACACACACACATGCACACACACATATATATATATATATATATATATATATATCTATATATATATATATATATATATATATATATATATATATATATATATATATATATATATATACATATATATATATATATATACAGAGAATAATAGCAGAAACTCGCACACACAAACACACTAATACACCCTGACACGCACTAACACTCGTGAACTGACGCACACACAAATACATAAACATGCCACCACACACAAACACACCTACATGCGTCCACACATGCGAATACAGAACCAAAAAGTCACGTTTTGTGTTGTTTCATTCTTACTCGCCCACAGTATGCACGTTTATTCATCACAATTGCAATAAATTACACGTCATGTGCTACAGTAGAGTCGTTAGAGACGGTAGCAGCCCAGAGTAATATTCCAATGCTAGAAAGGCTCCTCATCAAGCAGCCTAAGAGTATGGTTCATTCTGAAGTTAATTCCCCGTATGTATATCACGACACCTTGTATAAATGGACTGACAAACAGCAGCTGAGGATCTGAGTTAATGGTCGTATGAAAGCAAAGTGGGACCATGAAACTCCCCCACATAAAATTCATCACGGGTGGTTCTAGGCCTTAAAATCGCTAATACCTATGTAGCAATTTAGCTGGTGAGGGTTGTTGCCGTTTCGCACATCGAAAGTGTATACGCTGAATTGCGGATTCTTAGGATTTCAGGACTCTGTTTTGATAAATGATAAATTACAGACTGTGCTCGCCAGCCAGATCATCACATCTATTTAGTCTGTTAACTTCTTTAACACTGCAAGAGGCAGATGAGCTTCGTGTGTTCCTATGTACAAACTGATTGGTACTCATGTATTTTTTATTTTTTATTGCTTAATTAATATATCTTTTTGTAAACTTTGATTTGCGAATAAATGATATATATATATATATATTGGTCGGTCGGAAATCCTCGTTATCACCCAATTAATATAATAATATTCTTATGTATTGCTGGAGGGTTCTCTATGGTTTAAAATGTTTGTAATGTCCTGAATTTGATATAGCTTATGTATTGTTAAGATCAAAAGTCTTTAACCTGAATTATTATCCAAGACTGAAACAAACCAATGTTTCTACCATTTTAGCAGCTTTTTGCTGGCAATGCATATTGACGACAAATATTGTATATCGTAGTTGGAGATAGACACATGGAATTGCATGGAATAGCAAGGGTTGTATTTTACCTTTCACTAGGTAATCGACATTTTCGTTAGACTGTTTGTAAATAAAACCTATCTATAAGAAGCCAATTAAACGATCGAGGTTAAGCGGTTCCAATATTTTAGAAATAAAGTTGCACCTATTTATGTGGCTTATCATCAAACCGACACAATCCAAACATTCGGGAATTGACGAAGCACATGCGGTAAGACAACACGTTTGATAAGGCTGAATTTGATTGACTCTTTGGAACTTTACCAATGCCTGCTCATATTTTCATTGTGCATCAACAGAGTGCCTTTGTACTTGTTTACATTGCCTCTCTTCTTCTTTGAACGACTTAACGTTGCCTTTTAAATTACTGACATTTCGTTCCTTCTTCTTTGAGCGAATTGACTTTGCCTTTTAACTTGTTTACATTGCCTTTCTTCTCCTTTGACCAACTTCACATTGCCAACAGTGCTGTAGCGCTTATTAGCAGAGTCTTTGTACTTGCCTTTCAGCTTCTTGTCATAGCCGTTTATCTCTTTTCCATGGCCTTGGTATTTGTGCAATTGCCTTTCGTGCTGCGTTTTGATATTACTTTAAACTGAACGGAACATTTCTCCTTCCTCACATCCCCAATTTATTTAGTCTTTATTCACATAGTGGTTAGGAATTCTCGTTGCTTTTGTTTTTATTTGCATTGTTTTTATTCAAATACTGATAAGACATTCTCGTTGCTTTTATGCTTCTTTACGTTGTCGTTAGTCACATACCGATAAGGCTTTCTCAATTCGTTTGTGTTAACTGCAGTAAATAATTCAATCCAATAGTCCACAATTTTTATAGTTGCTCATGCTACTAGGTATGTGTGTTCATAAAATCATGACACTACAGGCACCTTCACTCACATCGTTTATTCATTTGCAGAGACTCGCTGATGCAGTTCACTTCCATTATCATCTTTAGGGGATGTTTATGTGTGGACATACCTGTTAGTTGTACCACAAATAGCTAAATGGATTCCTATTGGAACGAGGACATATCTATCAGCGTAAATGTATATTATGGGAGGGATACCTTTGACACAGAGAAATACCGCCATTTTACATTTCCGATGGCATCGTAAATGACGGCTCAAACATTGTCACTTCAAACATACAAATATGTCTAACCTTCGAACTCTTTCCTCAAGATAAAGGAAAAGACGAGCTGTTAGTCATCTGTGACGTGTGCGACTCATAGTTATTATAAGTTGCGAGATTGAAAGATAAAAAAAACCCGGTTATTTTTTTAGTTCCGGATTCATGAATAAGTTTTATAATGCCATGGCAATGGATATGATAATTTTAGACAAATGAGCAAAGTCTTTGTATATTTATTGTATAGCGAGCCAATCTGCCTCAGGATCGCAATATGACGGTTGCGTGCTTTAAAAGTCCACTACTTACTTAATTTGTAGCTTTTAGTATCCTCTTTTGGTCATCATTCATTTCGAAAACTCACTTTTTGTCAAATGTAATGGCATAAATAGCTTATTTGGAGCATACGTATCAGATGACGTCAAACTCATTTTACCAACAAGCACGCTCACTAACACACAAACACATGCACAAATACATCCACAAGTACACTAACACTTAGACACACACATGCACACATCCCTACATCCCTCCACCCTAAAACGCACACATACTTACCTAAAAGTAACATTGCATGACTGATTTGATTCTCTAGGAAGTTAAACCCTCGTGAGCATTAAGGAACTCACTTATGGAATCAAAGTGAGACTATCTTCATGCGTGCGTCCTCCACATACAAATTATAATGGGTAACTCAAGACCTGCATAGAGATAAATATATCTATTATGAGCGTTTAACAAATGCAATATAGTAATGAATATTGTAATAATGATAAAAGCTCCTACATTAATAACAATTTATGCATACGATTTTAATCTCAAACCATGGCGTTGCATCGATGCATTTGTCCATATTTTTTATAACTGAAAGTATTAAGAACATTTGCCTGATTTTAGATTGCCTGCTAAACTGAACTTAATTGTGTAATTATGGCATGGCTGTGTAAACTAGTAATTATGATATAAATAGGCTGACACCTTAAACATGTATTGTCATCAGCCTCAATGTGTAGGCTAGGCTGAAAATAAATGACGGGCATGCAAAGATATCATTTTGCATTTAAAAGATAAATATCAAGAGAAATATTGCACCTCTGTACTTAACAATGCTTTAGGTCTCTTAGCATAAATACTCTCCGGCATTAAACATAAAATTGCATCTAGTACGATTACTTAAAGCAAACTACAGACAATATTATTTGCGATCATCTTATCTCCCAATTTCTGAGAATAAATGCTCACTTCGTTTTTCAACACCTATCTTTCACTTGTTACGTCAAATATAAATTGTAAATTTTGCCCATAATAATGTTGGAGACTCGCTTTGTGATAGACACATGGTTTGCAGTTGTCCTTTAAGTTAAATAATCAACTATTTAGGAACAATGCGTTACTAAGCGAATGATTTACACCTCAATCATTCCTTGAAGTTAATGAATTTGGTTGGCAACACAGATCTGACGAGTCATCCACAACGGCAATTGCTTTTGCCCGCATATTCTCTCCAAAGAATAATATTTGGGAGTAGGCCATTGCGTCACCAGGTCAACATTACTTGTTTGGGAAAGCAGCTGGCGTTGCATCAGATTGATGTCACTGTGTACTTTAAATAACCTTCTGGCGAGAATAGAAAGCAACTAGTTTTATATATTATCATGAATAACATTATAACTGCGTATTAGCGGCGTATTAGCCGGCAGACCTGTTAGTATCACGTCACAGCACGTATGTGGAGGCTTTTGAGTGGGAGTGATTTGTTTCTGTTTATTTGTATTTGATTACTGGGTAAAGGAAATGCAATCCATTGTTCATTCAATGTAACCAAACTGATACATAAAGTGGATTTACAGTGGTCATGTTTTATAAGCTATGACAGAACAGGAAATGAAGTCCATTCAGATGAAGCTGCGCAATGTGGAGATGAATGAGCAGGTCGAATTGTACGCATTCAAAGAATCAAGCAGTCCGTGCTGAACAATCAAAGCAATCATCTGTTGGTGGCAGATACAATTCACAAAATACCTTTTAATAACTAACATTCTTCTGCGCGGTTCTTATTTACATTTACATGAACAGAGCTGTAATTGCAAATATGTTTTCTTGTTAAATCTACGATGCCATTGGGAATACAAAATGGTAGTACATTACTTTTGAGATGCTTTATTTTTCAGTCTAGAATTCCACCCGCCCTTTGCAGTAAAACTAATGGTACCACTAATAGATATGTCCACACATTACGCTGTGTGATATGCATCCCTCTCACCATTGGCAGCACCGCATATAGCTGTGTCCACACATTAGAAAATTAGGATGCTAGATTTAAAGTCTTCAACAAGCCAGAACCAGCGAGTCGCTACAAATGAATACGCAGTGTGAATGACACTTGTAGTTGTTACGTTTCACAGACATATGTATCTAGCACCATTAGTAAATAAGTATACTTAATCATTTATCCACAACAGAACATATGCAGTAGAAAGCAAATCACCAGAGGTGAAGGGCGTCAGTCGGATTCGTTTGTGCTCCCGGATGTGATAAGATAGCAATATGTAATACACCAAGAATGTTGATCGCATTCACATTTGATGAACGCATCTCACATAGGGATGTGTATTCATGCATCATGCTCCAGGAATAATTTACTATCAGCGAATTGTTTGATCAGCACATAGACGATACAGAGGAGGTAGAATGTAATGTAGGTAAATAGAAAATAGAGAAATAGAAAGGCAATGATTGGGTGTTGGAAGGCAGTGTGAGGAAGCAGAAATATGAAATGAAAATCTTGGAAATATGGGAAGAGCAAAATAAGCAACGAGTACACAGATATTGATATGAAGCTATGAGGCGATATGAAGGAACAGGAAGGCAATGTGAAGAAACAGAAAGGCAATGTGAAGAAACAGGAAGGCAATGTGAAGAAACAGGAAGGTAATTATGAAGGAACAGAAAGGCTATCTAGATATTCAGAAAGAATGCGTGAAGAAGGGAAACATGAACGTGGCGAAATATAACGACAATATAAAGCGATCGTTAGAAAGCGTCAAATGTGAAGTGTAGGAAGGAAAAGCAACACAGAGAAGCCTAACCATTGTGTGAAAGAATTAAGAACGCAATGTCCGGGAATACAAAGGCCAGGAAAAGAAATACATAGCCAATGTGAGTGAAGAAATATGCTTGCCTTAGTACTTAAGGTTATGTAAAAAAAGGGCAACGTACTGGAGGAATCTGGGAAATACTTTAACGGCTTAAGTGCATTGACGTGTTATCTAATGCGCATTCTCATCAAGTCATCTTAGATCAGATTTCTCTTTGAAGCTACTCCCCCGTGAGTATTACACGATGGTTTTGACGAATGGTCTGTCGCATAAGGGTTGTCTGAAAGGAAAGTAAAGCCATGAAACGCCAACGGAGTATATGCCCTACACATACAAATTACTTCAGTATCTTGGTTATCTTAGTCTACTAGTGATTGTCAAAAAGACCTTAAACCTGAAGCTGAATGAATAGTAGCATATTTTACCCTTAAACGATATTACAACCCAAGGTAAACTTAAATCGATCACAATGATAAAGAACAGATCTACAAGACTGCAAGATACAACTTATGCGGATGTAGTCTTAACTGCTGGTTTGATCAATGTAGTGCTACCAATAAAGCTATTTACCATCAGGTTACTGTGACAACAATCCATCCATTCTAATGGGTCGATTGCTACCCGATAATTGTGTAGAATTTTGCCTTCAATTGGAAGCTTTGTCGTCACTGTATATGAATTGTATCTGTCGTGAGCAGACGACTGGTTTGATTGTTAAGCACGTACCGTTGGGTGCTTTGAATGCACACAATTCGACATGCTCATTCATATTCACCAAGTGTAGATTGATCAGAAATGAACTTGGTTCCTGTTCTGTTGAACATAATATAACATACCCATTGTAAATCAAATGCAGAGATCATTTTTGCTGCTTTCAAGGAGTAATCTATTATGTATGGACGAATTTATGAACCGTTCAGCAGATAGTAGAATGGTTTCGGAGCCATAAATGGGCGGGTATACCTATTAGGAGTACTGCAAATAATCAAGGGATACCTATCTAGCTGAGAAATGCTAAGACTTACTCGTTCTGCGAATAACGGGAGGAATCCCTTTCTGACTAAGCAAAAAAGGGATACCTTATGACCGAATTGTCATTGGCACATGGCTCGGCAATTACGTTTTGATGCTTACGGTAAATGCTCATGCTACCGCGTTAATTCATGGGCAAATCTGGCCACTATTGTACACGAGCCAATCTACCTCAGGATTCAGCTTAACAAGTACACTATTGAGATGAATTGTAGCTTACCGTATCTGCTTTCGGTTATGAATTAATTTTAGTACAAGTTCATCCCTTGTATTTTATCAATTTGTCTTGCCAACAAGGCAGATGCTTATTTCAAATGCAGACATATTGAAAAACACACATGCACACTGATATGCACACATACACTGAAAAAGCAGACATTCCCACACACAAACACACTTACACACCCTAACACTCACACACACACACTAACACTCGCGCACTGACGCACACACAAGAACATAAACATGCCACCACACACAAACACACCTACATGCGCACATAAATACGCATAAAGAACCAAATGTGACGTTGTAAGTCGTTTCATTTTCACTCGCCCCCATAATGCACATTTATTCATCACAGTTGCAATAAATAACACGTCACGCGCTACAGTTGAGTCGTTAGAGTCGGTATCAGGCCAGAGTAATATCCCAATGCTAGAAAGGCTCCTCATCAAGCAGCCTAAGAGTAGGGTTCTTTCTGAGGTTAATTCCCCTTGGGTATATCAGTATATCAAGTGAGACCATGACACGCCCCCCCCCATACAATTCATCACGGGTGCCTCTAGGCTTTGAAATCGCTCATACGTATGTATCAATTTAGCTGATGTGGGTTGCTGCCGTATCGCACATCGCAAGTGTATGAGCTTATTTGCGGGTACTAAGGATTTCAGGACTCGGTTTTGATATATGGTAGATTTTACACTGTACTCACCAGCCAGATCATCACATCTATGTATTGGTCCGTAGGTCATATACCTTTCTGATATTTGTTGTCTGTCGGAAATCCTCGTTATCACCAAATTTAAAATAATAATTTATTATATAATGCTGGAGGTTGCTGTATGGTTCAAAATGTTTGTAATGTCCTGAATTTGATATAGCTTTGCATATTGACAACAAATATTATCCCTGCCTCAGAACTCTTATATTGCAATAATCGTCGAGTACGCTTATCATTAGTAGTGATAGGTTGTATTGTATATTGGATCAGTAATCAACCACATTCTAGGTAGGTTTATTTGCGATCCCGATCATAATCTGCATTGATTACTCGAGTAGTATGGAATCTGACCATCAAAGAACATACATCAACATAGATGGTTAGAAGTCTATGGTTGCCACGAAACTAATCCGTCAATTTTTGTTGAACTTGTGTGGTGCGAATGATTGGATGTCTTAATTTACTATTGTTAATCGAGTTTTGCTGTCACATCCATTTATATTATCTACATCTATAACACATATATGGCAGCCATCGACTGTGATGTGACATCCACTGTTATCGTTACATAAATAACATACACGATCATTTCATGGATTTATGGGATATTAATTGTTAGAATCTGCTTTGAGAATGTAACTGGTCACTCTCCAAAAGAAAGTCGCTATTGTAAATCTGGTTGTTTTGCGGGAGTTTTATTGTTCAGCACGGACCCCTCGGTGCTGTCAAGGAACACAATTCGACCTGCTCATTCAAGCATAGCTGGATCTGAATTGAATTTGTGTTTGGCGCTGTTCGATCTGATATGACCACTGTCAATCAAGAATATAGATCAAATTCACTTCTTTGTGTTATTTGTTTACATTCGTTTACCCAGTCATCCATCACAAATGCTTGTTGCGCTGAGGCAAAAGTACCTTTTGTGTTAGGATCGTCTTGAAGAGCAGAGGGAAATTCCACTTGATGATAGAAATGGAGTCATTAAAATGGACATTCCTTTTACGTATTCTACTCATGAGGCCACATGTATGGTGACAACAGCGGCTGATGTAATTTCCTTAGGAACGATGTGATGAAATAAACATATACTGAATAGTCGATCCTCTGTCAGTCGTCGAGAACGTGTTACTTAACATGCTGTCGTTACTTAACAAGCATTACACAATGAGACGAGTATCACAGTAGACATAATGGCGTGTATATCGTTGTTGAAGATCGACTCATGGAATGGCATGGAATAACAAGGGTTGTATTTCACCTTTTACTAGGTAATCGACATTTTCGTTTGACGGTTTATCAATCCAACCAATCTTTCAGAAGGCAATTAAACGATCAAGGTTAACCGGTTCCAATATTGTATAAAAACGTTTCACCTATTTGTGTGGCTTATTATCAAACCCCTACAATCCAAACATTTAAGACTTACTTAGTAATCGGCGAATCACATGCAGTAAGACAACATGAATTTGACGCCTAATGAATGTGGTATTTGCACCATGAAAAGTAAACAGCGTCTTTGGAACTTCACCAATGCATGCTCACAGTGTTACTGTGCATCATCAGAGTGCCGTTTTAACTTGTCAACATTGACTTTCTTTCTTCATTTTTTTAGCGATTTCTCGTTGCCTTTGTACTTTTGTTCGTTGCTTCTCTTCTTCTTTGAGCGAATTAACTTACTGCTTCTTTAGCCGACTTCACATTGCCCACAGTGCTGTAGCGCCTCTTCGCGCAGTTTGTGTACATGTTCACATTGCCTTTCTGCTTTTTGATATTACTCTGAACTGATCTGAACATTTCTCTTTCCTTACATCGCCTTTTTAATTCTTTGCATTGTCTTTATTCACATACTTATAAGGCTTTACTGGTGCTTTTGGGTTTCTTTATGTTGTCTTTATTCACATAATGATTAGGCTTTCTAGTTGCCTTTGTAAGTCTTTACATTGATTTTATTCAAGTACTGAATAGGCTTCCTTGGTGCTTTTGTATTATTTAGATAGTCTTTATTCAAATACTAATAGGCTTTCCCGTTGCTTTTATGTTTCTCTACGTTGTCTTTATTCACATACTAATAAGGCATTCTCGTTGGTTTTGTGTTCCTTTACATTGTCTGTATCCACATGCTGATTATGTGCTTTTGTGTTACTTTACTTTGCCTACCACCGTTTCTAACATATGATTTGTGCTTCAATTGATCGTCGTTTTGCCTTTTATATACGTATCCACATTTCTTTCCTCATTTTTATCCTGCCTTTCTGTTTCTTATCGCCGTCTATGCATAGGTGCTTCCCACATTTGCAGGATCTTCACTTTACATTTCTGCGTTCTCACACTACTTTCCTGCATCTGGTCATTGCCTTTGCATTTCTTCATTCTTTATTTATCCCTAATCGCCTTTTTGATGTGCAACGTTGCCTTTCATTTCGTTGCACATCGAAATTATATTTGTGTACTTGTTTACTTTGTTATTAAAAATCTTTACGTTGCCAAAATAATATCATTCCACAAATCTATATATCTCGAACTAAAAGCATTAAATTTATGAGCTAGAAATGAAATGGGTCCGGTTGGGAAATTTATTAAGAGTATCTGCCTTAATTGCCCCAGTGACTTATTAATGTGGTTGTTCAGAAACAAATGGAGGCAGGGTTTTGGTTAATTTTAATTTCGGATCCAAGAATAAGTTTTATAATGCCGTGGCAATGGATGTGATAAGTTTTGTTTATCTACTGTACACCGAGCCAATCTGCTTCAGTATCGCAATATGACGGTTGCGCGCTTAACAAGTCCACTACTAACTTAATTTGTAGCTTATAGTATCCTATTTTGGTCATCATTCATTTCATTACCAGCGCACTATTTGGTGTTTTGGAAATCAAAATTAAACACTATTTATCAATTTCAAATTTTCATCCATGCCAAGCATCGTCAAATGTATTGGCATAAATAGCTTATTTGGAGCATGCGTATCAGATGACGTCAAGCTCATTTAACTAGCAATCACGCTCACTAACACCCAAACACATACTTATTTACACACATGCACAAATGCATCCAGAAGTATACTTACACACATAGGCACACATCCATACATGCCCCCCTCTTACACGCACACATACTCAACAAAAAGTAACGTTGCATGGCTGATTTGATTCGCCTTTTTTCATTTGAATAGAATCGAGAATACCCATTAAATAACACAGCATGCTCTCCAGTAGAACCGCTGATAATCGTTCAGCATAAGACAATTATCAGTGTAATATCCCAATATCAATGAGGCTTCACTTCATGCCGCCTAAGAGCAAGGTTCTCTTGAAAGTTAAACCCTCGTGAGCATTACAAGGCACCTTGAATAAATGGAATACCTTACAGCATCCAAGGAAGTCACTTAATGGTCGTATGGGATCAAAGTGAGAATATCTACATACGTGCGTCTTCCACATACAAATTATAATGGATAACTCAAGACCTTCATAGAGATTAATATACACACCCACACACATGCGCAGACACATACGGACATGCAAACCGAAAAGGTGACGTTGTTTGTAGTAACTTTCTAACTCGCCCACATGATGCACTTTTTGTCATTAGAATCGCATCAAGCAACGCGTCACGCGCTACAGTAGAAACAGTATCAGTCAAGAGTAATATCCCAATGTCAGAGAAGGTCCTTATCAAGCCGCCTTAGAGTAGGGTTCTTTCTGTAACTAATTCCCCGTGTGTGTAACACGACACCTTGGATAAATGGACTTTCAAACAGTAGCTGAGGATCTGAGTAAATGGTCGTATGAAAGCAAAGCGGGATCATAGCACGCCCCCACATACAATGTATCATGGGTGGCACAAGGACTCGAAACATGTCTCCATTTTACTATGCCACTTTTCAATTGATGCATTCTTGTGCGTTGCCGTCTGGATCATGTTATGCTTCACGTCAGGATCATACACCAGGGATGCATTGTTGAAAACGTCTCGATTCGTTTTGTTGTTGATCTCATGTTTGCTATTAATGCACTTAAATGGGTTACAGAAATGTTTCGATGTACACTTCTGGTATAGGGTAGCAAATAGAAGAATCCAATAGAGTTGATTTGTATGGTGGCTAATATAAATCCCACTTGGAACGCATAGTCTAAGCAGAGAGAGAGAGAGAGAGAGAGAGAGAGAGGGAGAGAGAGAGAGAGAGAGAGAGAGAGAGGGAGGGAGAGAGAGAAAGTCTTAGCTGCCTAGTAGGGTTTGAAAGCTCGATTTGATTCCTTGCTTACTGTTTTCTTCACCGACGTGTCAGTCGAATTGAACGTGCGGTTCTTGGTGGCAGAAGAGCAACATGAATGCGTTGTCTTGGGACAAAATAGTCCTTCTAAATTTAAGAGAATCTTTCTCAACCGTTGAGTCTTACCCTGCACTCGCAATTGATTACTTATGACCTTCACCCTAGATGGAAGCTACAAATAAGAATATTTGTCTGAACTGAAGCTTTCACATATCAATCAACTAGAACCACCTACAAGAGGATTACACAATAAGCATTTTTCAGCAATAGATAAATCCCATAAGATGTTGTTTACAGGCAATGTTACCGTAAATTAATTCCGCTCAAAGCCTTCTCATCACCCGTGTTCTCTAAGCTGACAGAGTCAGGTCTGTCATCTACTGATTTGATTTGGACTGGGGCTCCCTTGACACTGAAAGGCGTCGGCTTTTTCCTTTCACTCTCCTTGCCATGCTAAACATGCGTTACATTAGCAAGCATTGAGCACCGATTTATGGCTGTTAAAACTCTCTTGAAGATATTCCACTTGTAAATATTGATGGTTAACGACTTTACAATAACCCCACTTTATATATTGAAATGGACATTCTCTTTGAGTATTCCACAAAAGGTGATAACATCTGATAAAATCTATTCAAGAACGACGTCATCTGATAAACAGTACTTAGCGCCTTGATTGCACCATGTACCTGGTAACATGGTATGTGGATGATGTGCGTAAAGAGTAAACCCTGGTATCTATTTATACGATGTCTCCCAAGAGCCATCCCTTGTATAGTTCCGTCGTCTTTAACCTAGCATACGCATTCTCATTACGTAACTGACACTTTCATTGTGATGCACTGGACATCCAGCTATAAGAAGGCGAGGTCCTGCATATCAATTAAAGACCAACACTGATGTTCAGACATATAAATATTCTGTTTACGTTGGATACAAGATTGCTACAGATAACAAATGGCCATCTTTACATTGTATGTTAAGCTCCACGATATACTGCTGACCCTCTGTCAGCCATCATGAATGTGATAGTTACATCGAGGAAGGCTGTGAGCGTCACGAATCCGCCTGCGACGCACCTTACATGACTAGTAAACGCAATCAATTTGTACATTGCAATTCATTTAAGTTGAAGGACGAAACTAGCAGTTTTCTCAACTAGAGCACAAGGCTAGAACTGACAGATTGTTGCCCAGTCTGCTTGTCTTAAGCGCAGATGAGGCCCACGTGTACCTATATTTTACATATATACATATATATATAAATATATATATATATACCTAAATGCATATATCTAAATATATATATATATATATATGTTATATATATACGTATATATATAATATATATATATATATATATATATATATATATATATATATATATATATATATATCTCTCTATATATATATATATATATATATATATATATATATATATATATATATATATATAGATGCAAGACAATGTAATCTCCTTTTTTAAATTGCGGCTTCAATATTAGATTTTTGCTCAGTCTACTTGTCTTAAGCGCAGATGAGGCCCACGTGTACCTATCAATATGTTTACATATATACATATATATATATATATAAGAATATATATATACCTACATGCATATATATCTGATATATATATATATATATATATATATATATATATATATATATATATATATATATATATATATATATATATATATATATATATAAATAACATTCATCTGCGCGGTTCTTAATTACATTTGCTTGATTGAAGTGACAATGCCTGAACAGAGATGTAATTACAATTATGCTTTCTTGTTAAATCTACGATGCCATAGGGAAGGCGTAATGGCTGCAAATTGCCATTAAAGTGTGCTATTTCTCGGCGTGGTAGGCTTCCGCCTCATTTGCAGTGCCCCTAATAGCTATGTTAGCACATACAGGCATGAAGTCACGTGAGTTGATGGCACATCATCTTGACAATGAATATACAACATGAAAGTTGTTGTCGGTAGTTGTTGAATTGAATGGCCATTCTTATCGAGTGTCCTGCGTATATATGAAATGGAGCATCAGTCGGATCTGTGTATTCTGTGAATGAATACACAATGTGAAGTAATTCAACATAAGCTGAAGGCGACGTGAACATAAGACAGGAATAAGATTTGCAATGTGTGGAAGAGCCGAGACTGGTGGTTGGTTAATGTGTCAACAAAATAGCGATAACAAACATGACGCCCCCAGCAGTTGATTCGTCGATTACTGAGTAATATTAAAATGTATTTATACAACGCTATCTCAGATGATATGTTATATAAAGAGGAAGAACTAGAATATCTCAAATACAATATAAGAACTGAGTTACTAGATCTTCTCGTTGCTTCTGAGAGATTCATAAATATTCATAACTTGCAGTGAATAGCGACGCTCAAACAAATCGATCGTGAAACGAATGCGACATCCCCTTGTTATTACATAACAGCACATCAGCCTAACTCCGGTGACGTCATGAAATGTCGACATGATGACCATGATGCACCTTGAAGCATTTATATACAAGCCAACGATTCCCTTTTATATATCATATACAGAGCAAACGCATGTCTGAGAATGCTGATCCGAAATTATTATGCATTCCTAAATAGCTACGTGGCCAATGATTCACGGTGAGTGTGTGTGTGTGGGGGGGGGGGGGGGGGCTGGGGGATGGGGGCGTTGTTAACTGCATCATATGTCTGGTTTCACGGACTTACTCATGACGAGCATTTACTGTACACCTCGTTGACTGCATGGTATTATAAGGGCCCTAGGACTGATCGTTGTAGCAACAATCACCATGCATTGATGTGGTCCCATAATTTGTGAATACAATCTGACGAAATCAATGTTAAAAATACTGAGCTCTGTGACAGTGACAATCCGGAATTCAGGAAATACACCACTTAAGAGCCGTGTTTTAATGACTACACCACGACTTGTACATTCCTAAAAACGTGTGAATGATGTCAAGTGTCTGGAAAAGACACCCCGATAATTTGTATTTGCACGACATATGCTGCGTTGGCGTTTCGTGGTCTCCATTAGCTTTTAATACTACTCTTAAGTGAATGTCTCAGCTTTTGTCCGATATTCCATTTATCCAAGGCGTCGTGTAATACTCAAGGGGTTTAACATCAAAGAGGACATTACTCGTAGGCGTTGTCATATTACTCTCTGGCTGATAATCGCCTTGCGTTGTGCCGTCTTTCAGCGGGCGATATGGTATCTGATGCGCCATCTCGAGTCGATGCCGACGAATAAAACGTATAATGTGCGGGAACCAGAGCAGACATTGGACAATACAATTTGGTTCGGTTATTCGCTATTACATTATCTTTCATAAGGACAATAGAGATCAAATATGAATGAAATTTATATGATTAAAGCTGTTGAATCTGAGCAAAGCCATAATGCAAATAGGTTTTCTTGTTAAAGCTTCGATGCCATTGGGAATACAAAATGGCAGTACATTACTTTTGAGATAGGTAATTGCTCAGTCAGTAATCCAACTCGCCATTTGTAGTACCACTTATAGATATGTCCACTTATCAGGTTCCTAGATTTGATGTCTTCTACAAGCCAGCACTAGCAAGTCGCTGCTAATGAGTACGCAGTGTGAATGACACCTTCAGATGTTACGTTATACGGACATATGTAACTTGTACCATTAGTAAATACATTATTTTTCACAACAGATAATATGCACTAGAAGCGGATCACCAGAGGTGAAGGTCGTCAGTCGGATTAGTTTGTGCGTCCGTTCTTAACCTCCCGGATGTGATTAGATAACAATGTGTCATACACCAACGATGTTGATCGCATTCACAATACATAACCGCATATGTCACATAGTGATATGTATCCTTGCATCCTGCTACTGGAATAATTTACTATCAGCGAATTGTCTGAACAGCACATAGACGATACAGAGGAGGTAGAACTCAATGTAGATAAATAGAAAATAGAGAAATAGAAAGGCAATGATTGGGTGTTGGAAGGCAGTGTGGGGAAGCAGAAATATGAAATGGAAAACTTGGAAATATGGGAGGAGCAAAGTAAGCAACGAGCACAAGTACAAAGGTAATGATATGGAGCTGTGTGGCGATATGAAGGAATAGAAAGGCAATGTGAAGAAGTAGGATGGCAATGTGAAGAAACAGAGAGGCAATGTGAAGGAACAGGTAGGTAGTGTGAAGAAACAGGGAGGCAATGTGAAGAAACAAGGAGGCAATGTGAAGGAACAGGTAGAGAGTGTGAAGAAACAGGGAGGCAATGTGAAGAAACAGGGAGGCAATGTGAAGGAACAGGAAGGCAATGTGAAGAAACAGGGAGGCAATGTGAAGGAACAGGAAGGCAATGTGAAAAAACAGGGAGGCAACGTGAAGGAATAGGAAGGCAATGTGAAGAAACAGGAAGGCAATGTGAAGGAACAGGGAGGCAATGTGAAGAAACAGGGAGGCAATGTGAAGAAACAGGAAGGCAATGTGAAGGAACAGGAGGCTATCTATTTATTCAGAAAGAATGCATAGAGAAGGGAAACAAGAAGGTGATGAAATATAACGACAATATAAAGTGATCGTTAGAAAGCGTCAAATGTGAAGTGAACATTGTGCGAAAGAATTAACAACCGAAAAAGCAGGGAATACAAAGGCCAGGAGAAGTAATGCATAGCCAATGTGAGTGAAGAAATATGCTTGGCTCGGAAAGGTAACGTGTAAACTTACAAAGAAAAATTATTGGAATACTACAGTGCATTGTCCTGTTATCTAATGTGCATTCTCATCAAGACACCTGAGATTAGATTTCTCTTTGAAGCTACTCCCCTGTTAGTATTACACGACGGTTTTGACGAATGGTCTGTCGCATAAGGGTCGTCTGAAAGCAAAGTAAAACCATGAAATGCCAACGAATAGTAGTACATTCTTTCCTAAAACGATATTACAACCCTAGGTAAACGTCAAACGATTACAATGATTAAAAGATGACCATGACAAATGTGATTGATGCTATCTGTATATTATTTAAAACTTAACTGGGCAGTCTACCTGTCAGATGTTAGGTACACACTTGTCCGGGTGGGTTGTTTAGCTGATATTACTTATGCATATATACAAGCACCATCAATAATATCCATATATTGATATCTTGCCATCCTGTATTGTGTAAAAATATCCGTTTCATGTTCAGGATAGCCAGAGTTGAACAAGGGATAGATAATCTTGAGTTAGTCGATGATATTGGTTGGTCCAATTGATTACAATGACAATGGCCAATATTTCTCTCGACGAATATTCTCAATCCATATGTGGTGTCCAGTCATTAAACCAAGTTTGCCATTCCACGATGTTTGTGCACCTGGAATGGTACATAGGCGGAACCAAATATCGTATATTTGAATAGACTCAGTTAATCCAAGATCTCACCGCATCCAATGAATTTGATGGCTATATACTCTGTGTAAATCCGGGATTAGCAATCAGGTCTCGGACAGTTACTCCGTGCCAGAGCACCAATTATGCTAATCTTTGATTAGAGGACAGAAAGTTTGAAAAATGCTGCAGATAACTAAGCACAGTTGGTAATGTAGGAATGTAGGTAAATACATATCTGATACATATCTAGTTATAGACAAACCTATCCAACGTAACAATACTTATTGCCAACAACATTATGATACATATGTGGTTATATTTAATTTCTATTTGTTTTGTGACCTTCTGTATTCTAGTGTTTACCCTCAATCACATAGAACAGAGACATATTGCTTATCACTACAACCTTCCACTCCAACGGCGGCCATTGGCAGCGACATTGCAAGATAAGAGCATTATGATTACACTCATTGTTCATAACGGTGATTCTCTTAGATAAAGAACGACATTTGTCTCTTTGCATCATTGCACGCGCGGGAGATGTGGCTATTTGTGATAGTGATCATAACGAATTTGTCATGAAAACAATATTTCCGAGATCTGAGGAGTCAACAGGCAACAGGAAATGGCGCGAAAGCTGAGAGCTCTCTGGACTGCTGTCAATGAAGCTATTTGATATGGGATAACTTTGACATAAACTTCTGTTGTCAGCTACTTTCCCGGGTTGATTATCCAGCCCAAGTTTGACCATTGCGATAGTACCACTGACATAGAAACTATTGAACTAACAGTTAAAACATAAACAGGAGAAACTCATTGATCCACCCAATCCATATCTATACAGTAGATATCCTTTCCACAACTTTCAACATCAGTTTTTTTCCTCTGCTTGTTTTTTCTTCTTTTCTCCAGCCTAGGTTTTTCGGGCTTTTCTCCGGAACGGTTGGACATATCAACATGGAATTGTGGGGAATGATAGATCAAGTTAGGACACAACTACCGATTCAGTTTGACGCGCATGCGCAGTGTTGGAGGCTTATGGTATCGATTTTTCGTCGATTTTTTTCTCAATTTTCTGTAACTATCTCCTCCATAACTACTGCATTTACGAACATATGAATTACATGGTTGTAACAAGCAATTATCGTAGCATGGAATAGACGGAAAAAAAAATAGTTTTCACTTTTTGTACTTTGTATAATGACATATGTTTCAGAGTACCTATCGCGATTTTTGCTACGAGTTCTCTCCTCGCTGATATCTCTGAAACGGCTGTATTTACGCACATGAAATTTCGTCAGTATTTAGAACTTGGCCTCGTGATAATGATGGTTAACAGTATTTTAAGCATTCACCGTAACAAAAAACGGTTAAAAGGACGTTTAGTTTGAATGTTTTCTACTGCGTCAGCCAAGCGTGCAGGCTGTCTGCAGGTCATGTCTAAGTAGGCCAAACCTTAAGTAATCGACCAGAGGCAATCATCGCTTCTCTCGCTTTGCATTGACTTGGCTAAGGGGTCATGTCAAAACATCTGCTAAGGGGTCATGTCAATACATCTAAGCGGCAGCAGCTTGTGACATCTATCTGAAAATAGTGCGCGTTACCAGCTCCCCTCGCTGACATCTATCGTAAACGTGTGCGGCGCATAGGGTGCCTTAACACCAACCTTACGTTATGTTAACAAGGCGCAATCACAGTCCCGATTGCTGAACTAATAGGTTAAGTATTCATTTTGTTTACAGATAACATTTATTCGTGTAATATTGTTGATACCGTATTGCTGGTCGTCCAGGCTTTCCGTTGGAAGACATGCCATTGGCGCTTATGCCAAATCGAGTTTTCTTACTAGAAGGACGGACTGACTGACAGATCCTGTGTCTCGTCCTTTACTCTTGATTGCGACCTTTGAACTTCATATCGGTCAGACCAGAGACTGCTGTCTCTGTTAAAGGACGAAACGCATGTCTTGATCACTTAGAAATGGAGCCATGTTGATTTTGTAGTCAATAAGGGTAGCTGTTATGCGCTGGGTCTTGATTATTTGCTCTTGACCAATACAGTTAGTCTTTCTTTACTACACAATGTATTGCCTTCTGAAAGAGAGTTAAAAGTGCATTTAATCGAGATTCTGACTGAAAAAAATTTCATAGACTGGCTGCCTACAAGCATCTGGAAATGATATCCATGAACTGGAGTCCAACCTGTGACCCCTGCTATTGTATGAGGCCGTGGCTAATTACCATTGTCGCGTAATATGCGTTGCCACTTGCAAGAAAGGGATATTTCTGCATTCCCTGTTCTTGTACACACTCTTTCAGCACTTCTGCTATATTCATCCCTCCTCCATTGCTCATGTTCTTAAGAAGAAATGAAACTTTCCAATCTGAATCAATATGGCTAATAATTGTGACACAAGTTCCAGCAGCTTTATTGTTCCAGCAGCTTGTTGTCAACGCAACATAATTTTTACATATTTTGTAATTCCCTCGTTCAACTAAGACAACGCTTTTCATGTGGCAAGTATGATCATTTCAGTGATTTACAGAAGTGTAATTAAAGAATGGGATATTGATTTTTACTATATGCCAAGAAAGTGCAATGGACATTTCCTGAAAGCCACAATTGCAACTTGCTTTGCTTTGTGGAAATGTGTAATATATTGACACTCAGAGCAGGGTAGGAGTTTGTTAGCTATTTAAAGCAATTTCGTGACGTCGTGTGAATTGTATCTATCGCCAGCAGATAATACCTTTTATTGTTAGTCATAAACCATTCGTAGCTTGGAATGCACTTAATACGCTCATTCAGCTTCACCATGCGATGCTTGGTCTCGATGGGCGCTACTTATAGCGCTGTCATACGTAGAGACCCATTTCGACGCTTTTATCCAACAATTAATCGACTTACGTTTACCCTTTTATTCAATGCAAATGTTTGCTGCGCTAATTCGACGGGCTCTGGCTATTTGTAATTAAGCATTTATCTATATTTCATACAAAGATACTAACCTGCTTTCCCCCCATTGTCGCATATCTATTAACAACATATCTACTTGGAAATTTATCACACCAGGCAGGCGCAATTATTTATATTAATCAGTCCGTTTAAAGCAATTTGAGTAAATGTATAATATCATTTGTCAGACCGAAGTTTGAAGAGACAGAATACTGCAATTGTGGCGTAGTCAGTTTTCATGTCTACATTTAACTATGCCACTTTTCAATTGATGCATTCTTGTACCATGCCGTCTGGATCACGTTATGCTTTCACGTCAGCATCATACACCAGAGATGCATTGTTGCTAAAGTCTCGAATCGTATTGTTGTTGATCTCACGTTTTTTGTTATATATGCACTCAAATTGGCAACAGAAATGCTTCGATGTACGCTTCTGGTCTTGGGTAGAAAATAGAAGAATCAAATAGAGTTGATTTGTGTAGTGGCTTGTATAAATCACACTTGGAACGCGTCGTCTGCGCTGAGAGAGAGAGAGAGGGAGAGAGAGAGAGAAAGAGTCTCAGCTGCCTAGAAGGGTTTGAAAGCTCGATTTGATTCCTTGCTTACTGTTTTCTTCAGTCGAATTGAACGTGCGGTTCTTGGTGGCAGAAGAGCAACATGAATGCGTTGTCTTGGGACAAAATGGCTCTTCTAAATTTAAGAGAATATTTTTTCAACCCTTATATATATATATATATATATATATATATATATATATATATATATATATATATATATATATATATATATATATATATATATATATACTCACAATTGCAACCATTTTGGACAATATCGACAAAACCGACCATTTTGGGTCATTCGATTATTTCGCTTTTTGGAGCTCAAATTATGTGATATCACGGATGCAAAACATTATACATCTGCCTTGTACAGCTTTCAGTTAATATATTCATTCAAAACTTATTTTAGAAGATTATAAAAATCCTAGGCCAAAATGGTTGTACCAAAATAGTCATGATAGTTTTGTCATGCAAAAAAACCAACCATTTTGGAACTTTTTTTATAAAACCAACCATTTTGGCCTTTTTATATAACCAACCATTTTGACCATTTTACATATCTACCCATATTGGCGATTAGAATAAACAAATGAGCCGACCAGCCCTTTTTGCCTTCCGATATTACCAACATTTATTATCCCAACCAACCTACTACTGACAGACCATCGTTTATACAACCTTGGGTTACAAAGCTTAGTCAATGAAAAAGCTTAGGTCAAAGAAACCATAAACGACTTAAATTTAATTCCTACACACAAGCTTGCACAAAGTATTGCGCGTTTTTAGGTCTTTCGGGAACCGAAAGAAACTTTTTTCGATTTCGCATTGTTTAAACATAATTCGAACTGTACATTCACAATATTCAACGAGCCATGAAGAAAAAAGTGAAGCTAAATTATCGGCGCGATTCCACGAAATGCTGACGCAATGTGTTGGTCCGAAAAGTTCCGAACCTTGCCGAGCGGCAGGTGTACCGATCGAACGGAGAAAATATGCATTAAAGTCACCTATTTTAAGGAAGGGAGTTCTTCAACGTACCCGTTATTAATTTGGTTACAAGTTTATACTTAGGTACTGCGAGTTTTAACAAGAATTAGTGATACCAAACATTCTGAAGATTGTCGTCTCTAATATTGGAGCACGGACGATTCCAAGTCAAAAATGCACGTAGGTCATATATTTTAACGTATTTATATTCTGATTCATGGATAATTAAACTGCCATCATTGAAGTAATTGCTGTAACTATTATACATTTCGATTGCTCTGGGCAGATTAATGTTATTTAACCACTCTGAACACTGTAATCTGTATGTCAACGATGTCGGACAACATCCCTCGTCCCTTGACTCGGGAGAGTCCAAACAGCTGTCACTATTTGTCTCCGTGCGACATGGCGACAGTTTTGCCGCACTTGGCCAAAGTTGCAAAATCCGCTTAAATTTGGTGCAACAAAACATCAAGGTGTAAACTTAAATCAGTTCCAATTAAATGAAAGAAGAAGTGTTTATATATAGTAAATGAAAGGCGAATAAGATATGGTAATTTGAGAGAAAATGACTTTCGACTGAAGCTATTTGGGTGTTTCCCAAATCGGTCGCGTTGACAGGCTTCTGTGAAGTTCTGATCTGCTAGCTAGCTATACACTGAATGACACGGACCAGTGGAGGCAGCATCACATAGCGTTATGAACCCATTTCTCGCTCTTATATTATATGGTTCAATAATTTATTTTCGAATTGTTAAATATTAACTGCAATAATGCAAACCAGCCGAGAAGTTTAGGCAACAGGACACAAAGTATGTGCATGTCATATAATGATGTGTCCAATTGCATATGTTCATGCATCTATTCACAATTTGCTTCATCAAGTGTCAAATTGATTAATTGTGCATTCTTTATTACATGTTTTATCTGTTCATGAAAGAGCATCATTGTCTTGCCTTACATTATATTTATTTTGAGAATTAAACTGAATCCCATCTTTTAGTGTGAACGATATAAATCCCCTCAGGACACCATGATTAAAACATGGATTAAACAATCTTTAAGCTTTAAATATATCACCTTTATTCAGTTTGCCACATAATAACATGTAGTAACAAAATGAAAAAAAACCAGCAGCATCTGCAGGCAATGTGCTGAAGGATTTCTTAAGGTCAGGAGTAGGCAGAGGATGAATTTAATTTGTTGATGATTAAACTTTGATTGCTGTTCACTTGCCTATCTAGGGTCACTTAAATTCTACAAAAAATGTATCCACAATAAAGGCATTCAGAGTTGATTCAGCTGAATAAATTGACTTAATGGACTGAATGTATTGACCTCATAAGGGTTAACAATATAAGGAAATCAATTATCAGGATATCATTATCAAGCAAAGCATATCTACAGATAAATTTGAACATGATCAGCAGGAACTTTGACAACAGCGTCTTATGTTGCACTATCAGTAATAACTTTCAATCGGGCCAGTCTTGGTGGGTTTCCATTAGGACACAATTAGTAAATCCATACAACAGCTTGTCCATATGATTCAGCTAAAGATGATTCTCCTGCTGTGCCCCAGCTATAGTTGCACATTCTGTTACACACACAAAGTTAACTTGTCAAACTGCCAATCAGTCTTATATCATAAGAACTAAAGGAAGTCTATGTAAAACATTACACAACATTAATTCTTACCAACCTGATAAGGTTGAGTATCAATACAACATGTCACATGAATCAATCTCTTGTAATTAAGTAAAGGAAGTAAAAAACTAATCCCTCTCGTGTGGCAGAAACTGAATCTACATTTGAATATAAACTAATAGAATATTGGTAAAACACATCATAAGCCTGATATTATCAATATGCACTGCAATTATATAACCAATAACAAACCGCCCACCCATCAATAATTAATGTTATCTTCATTCATTGACCACTGATGGCAACTTTAACATTCTCTTTCTGGGTATCCAGATAACAGGCATTGACTAGTGACCACCAGGAAGGTTGCTATGGAGCTTAGCATTGATAAATATACTAGAATTCAATGCTTGACTGCTCCCCTGGGTTGGCTATGGTGCACTTCCTTCTGTCACTTAATAAAATGGTGTCTCATCCACATAAGCCAGCTCTCTTCACCCTTAACCCGAGGTCACATTTACAATTGTACACATCTGAAAATCAGTATATAGTGAATATGAGGACATACATATCTGATGTTCATCTGGAGTTGATTATGTGACAAAGCCAGATGTTCAGAATAAGTCTACCAGCCCAGAGAGCTTAGTTCAGTCATCAGTAACAGGGCTGGAACTTAACTAAAATGGCCACCCGTCCTGACGTGTCCTGGTGACGGGTGGCCATTTTACATGTTAACTGGCCTCAAGAAATACTACCCCTCCAAACAAAAATGATGCCATGTTAGGAGAACCCCAGGTCGGTGACATACTGGGCTGGTGACAAGAACCCCAGGTCAGTGTAACAACTGGCTGGTAATAAAAAGAACCCCAGGTCTGTGTCATGCTGGGCTGGCGATGAGGAGGTGATATGAATTGCAGATAAATACAGAGCAGATTAGGTGTACAACAATGAGACACTATACACAGGTGCATACATCATAACTGCAAGACCATCAATCAGGACCAGGTGGAGCTTAACAGTCATACTGGGTAAACAGAACTTCTGATAAAAAAACTTCTACATTAACAGATTGTTGAAGCCATACCCCACACACAACAAATACAGATAATACTCATTGTTTCGGTCATTTTGGTCATTCTGATGGTTTTAACAAAAATTACATTTAGACATAATATGTCTTTTTAAGCCCCAGTGATTGATATATCTCAACAGAATATGATAAACAAGAGAAGCCACAGCATTGACGAAGTCACAAAATTGGTGAAGCCACAGTATTGGTGAAGCCACAGTATTGGTGAAGCCACAATATTGGTGAAGCCACAGTATTGTTGAAGCCACAATATTGATGAAGTTTTAATATTGCTGAAGCCACAATATTGGTGAAGTCACAACACAGCTAAAGCCACAACATTGGTGAAGCCACTGGTAAAGCCAAAATATTGGTAAAGCCACAACACTGGTGACGCGACAACATTGGTGAAGCCAAAATTTGGATGAAGGGATAACATTGATGAAGCTACAACATTGGTGAAACCAAAATACTGATGAAGCCACAACACTGGTGAAGCCACAAAATTGGTGAAGTCACAATATTGATGAAGCCACAATATTGGTGAAACCACAACACTGGTGAAGCCAAAATATTGATGAAGCCACATTATTGGAAAAGGAACAGTATTGATGAAGCCACAATACTGATGAAGTCAAAATATTGATGAAGCCAAAGAATGGGTGAAGCCACAATATTGATGAAGTCAAAATATTGATGCAGCCACAACATTGGTAACTCCTCAAAACTTGTGAAGCCAAATATTGATGAAGCCACAGTATTGGAGAAGCCACAGTATAGGTAAAGGCCACAATATTGAGGGAGCCACAGTATTAGTGAAGCCACAACATTGGTGAAGCCACAATATTGATGTCACAATATTGATGAAGCCACAATATCATTGAATCCACAACACTGGTGAGGCCACAACAATGTTGAAGCTAAAATATTGTTGAAGTCACAACATTGGTTAAAACAAAACACTGGTAGAGCCACAACTTTGGTGATGCCACATTATTTGTGAAGCCACAATATTGGTAAAGCCACAACACTTGTGAAGCCACAACATTGGTGAAACCAAAATATTTATGGAGACACAACACTGGTGAAACCACAGTATTGGTGAAGCCACAACACTGGTGAAGCCACAGTATTTGTGAAGCCTCAATATTGGTAAGGCCACAACACTGGTGAAGCCACAACATTGGTGAAGCCAAAATATTGATGAAGCTACAGTATTGAAGAAGCCACAGAATTTGTAAAGCCACAATATTGATGAAGCCACAATATTGGTGAAGCCAAAGTATTAGTGAAGCCACAATATTGGTGAAGCCAAAGTATTGGTGAAGCCACAACATTGGTGAAGCCACAGTATTGGTGAAGCCACAATATTGAGGTCACAATATTGATGAAGCCACAATATCATTGAATCCACAACACTGGTGAAGCCACAACACTGTTGAAGCCAAGAAATTGATGAAGCCACAGTATTGGTGAAGCCACAATATTGGTTCAGTCACGATATTGATGATGCCACAGTATTGGAAAAGCCACAGATGTGTAAAGCCACAATATTGATGAAGTCACAATATTGATGAAGCCACAGTATTAATAGAGCCACAACATTGGTGAAGCCAAAGTATTGGTGAAGCCACAATATTGATGTCACAATATTGATGAAGCCACAATATGATTGAATCCATAACACTGGTGAGGCCACAACAATGTTGAAGATAAAATGTTATGAAGCCATAGCATTGGGGATGCCACAGTATTTGTAAAGCAACAATATTGGTAAAGCCACAATATTGGTGAAGTCACAATATTGATGAAGCCACAATATCATTAAATCCACAACACTGATGAAGCCACAACAATGTTGAAGCCGAAATATTAATGTAGCCACAGTATTGGTGAAGCAACAACATTAGTGAAAACACAACACTGGTGAAGCCACATTGGTGATGCCACAGTATTTGCAAAGCCACAATAATGGTAAAGCCACAACACTGGTGAAGCCACAACATTGGTGAAGCCAAAATATTGATGAAGCAACAGTATTGGTGAAGCCACAACATTGGTGAAAACACAACACTGGTGAAGCCACAACATTGGTGATGCCACAGTATTTGTGAAGCCTCAATATTGGTAAAGCCTCAATATTGGTAAAGCCACAACACTGGTGAAGCCACAACACTGGTGAAGCCAAAATATTGATGAAGCCACAGAATTAGTGAAGCCACAACATTGGTGAAAACACAACACTAGTGAAGCCACAACATTGGTGATGCCACAGTATTTGTGAAGCCTCAATATTGGTAAAGCCACAACACTGGTTAAGTCATAACATTAGTGAAGCCACAATATTGGTGAAGCCACAATATTGTAAAGCCACAAAACTGATGAAACCACAATATTGATGAAGTTGTGAATTTACCATTAACATAAAATTTGTTTTCATGGTGGTTAAGCACATGGACCTTAATATTGCACATGCAACTCATTATGTAGAATAGTGAGGAGGTCATGTGGCTTCATCTACATTACTGTCAGTAATGTAGATGAAGCCACATGACCTCCTCACTATTCTTATCTTTAACTATTCATTTATATCAAATCACCAAATGTCATGAAATGAAAAGACTAAAGAATATTTCTCTTCACTTAGCAAGAGCCTAGTGGCCCTACAGCAAGACATGGCTCCATTTGATATGAGGAGGTGTCTTGCAGAGATAGATGAGCATAATTGAGATGTTTGGACAGCTGATACTGTTGCCCATCTTGAAAAATAAATTTCCTAAATTGGGCAGATTAACCAACACAGAGGATATTAATCTCCAATATGATTCAATTTAGATACTGGGTCCATAATATTAAACCCAGAACAGGAGGTAAAGCAGTTAATCACTACCAGATTGTGAGTGCTGCTGAGCAAAATGTCATCACAAACACCTAGTCAATCTCACTGCCTAACAATAAAGACAGAAGACCTATGGCTATTGAACTCTGCTGCTTTTGACAGCATTTAATCATAGCTTTAATAGTATATCTTTGTATTCAATGACACACCAGGGCTGAATAATAACTCCCAAACCCACTTGTCTAGCAACAACAGTCAATCCCCAAGTATGCAAAAAGTTTTAGCATTTAAGCCTAATTTTTTAAGTTATTAAGAAATGATTCACCCTAACACCCATGAGCTAATAATAACTTAGCTACATATTCCTGGAACAAGCAATTTTAATTTGCTCTTATTTAGCAAGTAAGAGGTCAAGAGCCATAAAGCTATGAGTTAAAGTTTGCAAGATTTGGTCAATGTGAAGTTGCAAGCTTGCATTATAAGAAAACGTGCCATCAAGAATTATTCCCCATTGAGTAAATCACTCAGGAACAAAAGGTCATGCAGCCCTGATATTTACTTTGTAAGTGATCATCAATATAAGAGTGGTTCATGTTTAATTTGAGACAGGTATTCCCTATTTGGTTAACATAGCTAAGAAATATTTTTTCAATAATGTCACAATCAATATATGAGTGACTTACATTATTAAGAAAATGTGACACCAAATGTTTACAAGCAGACAGATTGTTTGACAGGGCAAAACTGTACTGTGTCATGTGTGATTTGGGATTTCAGATATGCTTAATACCCCTATCAACACTAGATCAGATGCACAGCTTTTAAGACTAACTGACAGATGACCATGGCATTTATAGCTTATACATGACATATTCAAATGATGTGATTGTACTATTGATCATTGAACATTTGACAACAATTTTACTACCAATATTGATGTGGCAGATACCCTGACAAAAGAGGCTCTGGACTTCAAAAACCCACCTAGGTTCTAATTATTTGGCAAGCCACTGTTGAACTTGGCTGGCAGCTAAAACTAGCACAGTTTGTTTTGGATAGCTATTATTGAGATACAGATAGGATCATTCTCCTGACTTATTGATAACAAAAGTTGTGACTATCATATAACACATAATCAAATTTATAGGAATGTAATAAAGAATTCATGTTTTAGTGTATTACAATGATACATAATATTAGCAGATCATGCTATTTCCAAGTACTTTAGAAGGTAGGTTAAAGGTCACATTACTGATGCAAGTAAGTATATTATTCAAGAATGTTGAAAGCAAATTATCAATCTTCAACCTTTGAAAAAAACATTGAAAGAGTAACCCCACCCCACTAACACACTACCACCAGAGTAGTTTATAACTTATATGGTGTACTATGACACTAGACTAGGGGTGGCTAGTGTCATAGTCCACCATACAACATTGTTAGTTACAGGGCATAAAGTCTGAAGTCTGTTTGGGTTATTGTGATACCGGAGCGGATTAGGCAATGTTTACATCTGACAGATGACAGCAAAAGCCGTAGGCAATAGTCGATACGGTTAAATGAACGTTAGGAAATACATTTAAAAAAAATCATTGGTAATCGATAGATCTATCCAACCAAACTGCAGGCATCTAGTCACATTAACATGGTATCTGGGTATTGTTGGCCCTTGGAATGGTGTTCGTGATCGGAAAGTGTGAGTGTGAACGGTAGAGGCTAGAGCCCACGAGCGGAACTGCCCGGTGAAGCAGGTGAAGCTCGCTAACCACTGTAAACTACGGGTATTTCGTAATTTGTCGTACATGAAATTTCTTTCCGCAACAATAACGTTCATTGTTACATGAATGATATTCAATCTATAAACGTTAGAATCATACTGACCGAGCGAGAATCACATGGAAACAGTGCGTGTAAAATTGTCATGGCTGACCGATCGTCTTGTTTTATGTCCGCTCGTGTACCGGAAATTGCACGAGGTATGGCAGGCTGGAATAGTTACAATCCCAAAATATACCTTCAGATTGAGCCCGCGGGTGCGTTAGTGGGAACATTTGGATTTTACGACACGAGCAAACTGATAACACAGAACAATCTTTTTAATTAATCACTTGATAAAAACAGTCCGTTGATACGATATGCTTTCATTGATTACTCGAAACTTTACACATCATAGATCGAAAAAAAACCGGTATTTCATTTCAGTGAGATTCTCAATACATTTTAAATGCTGATCTGCTTCTAGAATTCCCAGCTTAAGTACTACATTTGTTCTTATTTATCTAAATTAAACATTACCAGACGGATATGTACTGAGAAAAAATCACCCAAAATGAGTTGACAAAGACTTACAACCACGGATTTCCCAGTAAAATCGCCATTTTTTTTATATCCGTCAGTAAAGATATTTGAGCGTGTGCCGCCCGTTATCCTTTAATCTGCTGATTTATATATTCATTCAAAATTTGTATGTTTTTCATTTCAAGTGATAATTTAAAACAAAGAATTGTTCATTGAAGTTAAAAGTCACACAAATCATGAATATAAGTTTGGAGCAAATATACATCGAACAAAGCCATATAATGACCGATTATTCAACATGGCCAAAATGGTCGTTTTGGCCAAAATGTAAATTCAGGCAAATGCATTTAACGCCAAGAAAAAGTGGATAGTTATCCCGAATAATAAGATTCCAACCTTAGGAGGAGTAGAAGCAAATAAAGTTACGATTTTGTGAGGAAGCGCAGCTGTGTAAGCCTATGGGATGACGCTGACTATTTTGGCCTAAGATCATCGGCCAAAATGTAAGTATGGGCCAAGATGGTTGGTGAATTGTAC
>CM067357.1:5210592-5238092 GCA_034190875.2 Urechis unicinctus
TTTATATATATACATGCATACATATATACATGCATACATATATGTATGTAGACATGCATGCATGCGTGCATACATTCATGCGTGCATACATACATACATACATACATACATACATACATACATACATACATACATACATACATACATACATACATACATACATACATACATACATACATACATACATACATACATACATACATACATACATACATACATACATACATACATACATACATACATACATACATACATACATACATACATACATACATACATACATACATACATACATTTATGCATACATATAAACATACATACTTACATGCATGCACGCATGCACGCATTCATGCATACATACATACATACATACATACATGTATTCATGGTTGCATGCATGCATATATTAATGCATCCATAAGCGCATATATACACACATACATTAATACATACATACCGAGAGACAGACAAACAGACATACTTACCGTCTTATGTACTCAGTCAATAACCCCGCCCATCTCGTAGCATGTGATATGACGACAAGAGCGGAACCGAAGCCATTAATAATTGACGTGCACCATTAAGCCGGCGCACGTGGAAACGGGGTAGACTCGATACACACGCTTTGTTACCTTGCCCGTTAAGGCGCTCTCAATAAACAGGGAAGTTGGGCCTGTGGCGCGGGTATATGGGGGCATTGGGAAGGGGAGTGGGTGGTAGGAGTATGTATAGGGTGCGGGGTAGACTGGTAGGACATTCATTCGCAGCAGCTTAAGACCAGGGGGATACCCTCCTATGCGCGGTCAGATACCGCGCGTCAAATCTGCAGCAACCCGCTCAGCTAGATACATAGCGTGTTTATTGCCTGGCGGTCACTGTGGACGGCAGTTCACCTCACCAACAAAGTCGCTGCATTCTTGAAAAATATCAATGCTGTGTGTTCCACTTCTCTGACGGATTTTACCTTGGAATACAAGGGCAGTTGGCTGTTGATATGGGGCAACTGAATGCAAGGCCACACAGCAGTTCCACCACCAGGCAGCCAAATTGCTTGACGACGCCATCATCGGTGACGACGCGGATGCCTTATACAGCTTGCTACTGGAAAGCTCTTTCACGAAAACACCACATTAACCAATCTATGCTTCTCCACCATGCATCTAGTCTTGGACATGTCACTTGTGTCCAAGCCTTGCTGCAGTACGGCGCTGATGCCAATGGAATCTCAAGTAGCGGTCGAACTCCCCTGCACTGCGCGGTAACCTCAGAAAGCAACGTCACTTCCTGTATCAGTCACCTTATTCAACATGGCGCGCTTGTGAACCACATGGGCGGAAGTCATTGTCGAAAGACAGCGTTGCACGTGGCCGTAGAACATGGTTGCGTGGAAGCCATTACTAAGTTACTCGAATGTGGAATATCTGTGAATGTAGTCTCGGAATGTGATAAAGGAATATCTCCTCTGTTATTGGCGGCCCAGCTGGATGACTGCACAGTATTCCAACTCCTCCTAGAATCGGGGGCTGACTTGAGGAAATGTTGGATATGGAAGTCGACTCTAATGCCCCCTCTTGACTTAATCACACACCGAATGATTGTCAGTGACGAATACAATCCCGCACGTGCCGCCATCTTCCGGCTGCTTCTACAAGCGGATGGAAATTTGACCTTGACTTTGTGTTTAATGCCTCAAGGTCAGCAAACGAAAGTTGGAGCTTTGAGGACGCTCTGCTGCTTGAGGACGATATTAGAGCGACTGAAAGTTCACTACGGCAAGCAAGCTCACGAATTTCTCGCCGTCCTGTTTTTAAGTGGCTACAAACCCAAGGGCGAATCTGTGGCCTTTCTTCATAATTTCGATTCATCTTCATTCGGGATGCTGAAGTTTTTCATGGCGACTGTGGCGACTTTAAAGCAACTCTGTGTCAAAGTGATTCGGAAACGCATACAGAAAAATGTGTTGTATGGGTCAAGTTGTCTTGAGAAGTGTCCAGATAATATTCTCGATCTCATTACTATGGCTCACATTCCTCAACCTGACTTGATATGGTTGTGATACATAAGTTGCGTATACAAACCTCTATTCAGTAACATCTGCAAACCTCTTTTCTTTTATTTCGACAACATTTGTGACAACTGGAACCCTCTTATTGCACTCTTCGGATGATGAAACCAACATGATGTATCAAATTTCCAACTAAGGCGACGTATGGCCATGGAGACGGATCAATGGATTAAGTTCTTAATGTCTTAGAATGTGCGTTATTGTATGGTAATAACCATTAATTATCGTTCATAACACGCCGTCCTGAGCCGCGTGTACTAAACTTGAAGCTACAAGATAATGGATCGACTTGCGCTCGGATAAGTTATTGGACATATTATAGACGAGACAACGACGTTGATCACGTTCGTCCTCACAGTCACTTGAACAGTTCAACATAAGTTCATTTTGATCCTCAAGCAGTCCATTGAACAGGTTGACATCAGACGGTGTTGATCTTCAAACAGTCTTTTTTACCGACTGACATCAGTCTGTGGTCATCTTCAAACAGTCCATATAAATGTTTGACATCAGTCCGTGTCTATCCTCAATCAGTCTATTGGACTGAATAACATCATTTTCCGTGATTGTCGACCGTCCATCAATATCGATTTTCTATGCAACGGTTTAAATGTGAAGATAATGTGAAGTTAAATGCATCTTAAAGTGCTGCATGTTTGTTTGTTTGGCCCCACATCGCCTCTTCATTACCACTCTGTCTGTAACATTTTTCAAGCGAATGGTTAGGGAAAGTTAACTTTTTGTCTGCGGGGGAGGGTCGGGTAGGGGAATGAGGGCGGTTTTTTTGACTCTCATTAGGGGAAGATTAGTCCTTTATTGTAGGGTAAATCACATGGTCAATTGTCTTACCGCAAAGGTGTCAGACAAATATTGCTTCTATTTGGGAGAAGGGCAAGTCTTTTTCTTTGAAGGACAAGCTAACTGGTGAGCAACAGCTGACTATCTCCAATATAGGATGTCATAGGTCCAATATAAACCGTGCGTCGAATCCTCAACATGCCTACCTACCTACCTACCTACCTACCTACCTACCTACCTACCTACCTACCTACCTACCTACCTACCTACCTACCTACCTACCTACCTACCTACCTACCTACCTACCTACCTACCTACCTACCTACCTACCTACCTACCTACCTACCTACCTACCTACCTACCTACCTACCTACCTACCTACCTACCTACCTACCTACCTACCTACCCACCTACCCACCTACCCACCTACCTACCTACCTACCTACCTACCAACCCACACACCCACACACACCCACGCATCCACGCACCCACACACCCACCCACCCCCACCCCCACCGACCTACCTATCCACCTACCTACCTACCTACCTTCCTACCTACCTACCTACCTACCTACCTACCTACCTACCTGCCTACCTACCTACTTACCTACCTACCTACCTACCTACCTACCTACCTACCTACCTACCTGCCTGCCTGCCTACTTACATACCTACCTACCTGTCTGTCTATCTATCTGTCTGCATGCTGAAGGTATGTGAAGGCGCCACCTGCAGGCTGAGTGTTGCTTTGCAGCTAATCAGATGAATCTATATATTTAACATACGCCAAGCCCCTAGACGTTGGATGTGCTTTTCTTGGTTTCATGGTAGCGATCCCTGTGTGTGAAACTATAAACCTTTCGCCTTGGATTACAAGCATGTATAATGAGATATTGGTTGGTATGATGACACTAGCACAGGGGTATGATAACTTATTCGTGTTGATAATTTTAACTGCATTGCTGAGCTAAATTATTCATTAGCATGAAGTGAGACACATTGTTAGAATCTGTTCGCGTGGTGTGTTAACAAGTAGTTTGATTTTCGTTGTGCCACTGCGCGTAGTGACCCTTAGCCATCCAGGTAACTCTTCTCTTTCACAATGATAGTGACCGAAGGCAAATTAAACATATAAATCAACACCGTTGCTTTGTTACCGCCGGCATGTGTAAGACGAAACCGCCTGTAAACAAACCAGTCGTATCAAGACGGTTTCCACCCTGTCGTGCTGCTTGGTCCAAAAGCAAACGTGTTTTGATGAGGAAGAATCGAACCTACTTTTTAGTTACAATCTCTGATGTGATATAATTATAAATAGCATGATTGTGATTAACATTTTGGTCATGTGACCCTATAAGACAAGTTATATTAAGCGGTGGCTCCATCTATGATATGTTCCTCTGATCCAGTGCACCTTTGATGTACATTTCTCAGGCAACCTATGCCAAAATGACACTATTGGATAGCCCTCATTCAAACAGCGTAGTCTGAGCCTGGTACCCCCCCCCCCCCTAACGCCCTCCATCATCACCAAACCCCATCTTATTCATTATGATTGTTTTATAATTATTTCAATGATGACACCCAGACGAGTTTCATTACATGACAGCCCCATTTGGCACCTGTGTTAAAAACGATGGAAACTACAGAGAGCACCCTCCCCCCCCCCCCACACTGGTGCTTTAAATATGTTTCTTCCTGTAGCATTCATTTGAGTGGTAACACATGCTTTAAATAATTTATCGAATCCAACCAACAATGGCCGAGCTGATAGTCACTGAAGCGCTCCGAATGTCGACCAGATAGCGGGTATTCAGTGATTAATGCATATATTGCTAAGGGAGCGTCTATTATTTGCATGCTTTGTGGGACCATGTTGCAAAAATAATCGAGTCAAGAGAATTACCACTCATAAGTTCGAACTATGCCGTGATTTGACATGGAACACTAGGACACATTTATTGAGATGCCAACGCTATCGTAACAAAACCTGCTTCCATATAATAATGTATAAGCATACTACCTAACAAGAAAACCTCACCAGGTGAAGTCTTGGTTTGCTCTTTGTGCTCTTTCAAACACATATACAATGCTAAAGTGTCCTTCACTATGATAGTGTTGGCTTGATTGATTGATTGATTAATAAACCAATAATTACAAACCTATAATGTAATAATAGGTCACATAAAGCAAAATGCCATTAACCAGTGGACCATATAGATATAACTAAATCACTAATTTGTGTTAATTGGTAATGATACGGACAATGGATTAGTGACCGAACAATCTACTCCTTGGGTCTCATTTTCATTTCAGTGTGTTTAAGTGAATAATAAAATCCCCGGAATGCATACCACGTGACAGTGTCTGCATGAGTCGTCTGGTTTCCGGGGGTGGCATAATACCCATTCAGGTTACCGTCATGGCAATGGCGGAACCACCATCCTCCTCGGAAATGTACAGCACAGTTGCTTCCATATGTATCATGGTCTTCGTCAAAAGTTGTAAACTGCATTCCAGTTATCATACCGGATCCTGAAGTCATATATCATTGGCTCAAAGTTAATCTTAGTCGATGAAGCTTGCTAAAGTATAATGTACTAAAAGCAAAGTTAATATCAAAATATCAATGCTATGTGATTCAACTGTTCGGTGTTGTTCTGTTATGAACTTCCGCATATCATTTACTATTTGGTTTGAGATATTGCCGCCAAGTATAAGGTCCAGCTTAATTTAAATATCATGTGCACCTGTTTGACACAACAGGATGGGATGTCTACATTGCTGACTATCAGTTCTTTTGAAAACGCACACTTAATGTTTGAGTCGGTTTAATTATTTTCCCTTTCTACTACAATTGGAATACATACTTCAGTTACTTATGAAGCAATCTCTGTAGATATCATCATTAAGCTTGTTAATTGACAAAATAGGATAAACTGCAATTGCACTTTATTACGATGGCAGCATCTTAAATTCTCATTTAAGCAACACACATTCGGCCGTCAAACCGAAAGTCTGGATCTGTGCTGCGTAAACAGGTATCAGTAATCATACGAGATTGAATCTGAAACTTTATAAAACATCCTAGTCATCAATGCGTTGATATTGATATCGCTCACAGCAAAATAGTGAAAGGAGTTCGTACCTGCAGAACCGGAGTACGCGCTGATATTCAACTGAAAGAAAGTTGAATGGGGACCAACATAAAATTCTCCATATTTTGCAAAGGCGGAAATTTCATCAGCATCTGTTAAATCCACTCGCAGTTCTTGTGGCTTTGACCCAGTGAGAGAGTGGATGAAATCATTTCCTGAAATGTACAATGTTCAATGATACAACAAATATCTGTTTATATTCAGGTTAAGATCAAGGTTGAAATTGTGCCGTACAATGACAATGATTACTTAGATGGCAATCTTAATCAATGTAATGATCTTTATCTTACCCAGCCAAAATTCGCCTGCTAAATCTCCAAATCCTCTCCTGTATGAAATCCAGTCACGGTAAAAATTGATGGACCCATCTTGTCTTCTTTGAAATACATGGTTGGTGAAATGATTGTTTATATTATAAATTCCAATTCAATCTCATGCTATTTTTCGACAAAGAACTATTTAGCACTCACCAGCCATCCACCCCCGTCTGTATCCATGTCACAGTAGACTTGAATAACATAGGGCTGTCCGGCCAGGAACTGGTATATGTTGTAGACACCAGACTCTCTCCACCCACGATTGTACACATCTCTGCAATCTTCTGGGTAGTACCTTGGTCCGCCACCTGGTTAAAATACTATTGAGTTTTATCAGGCAACATAACTATTGATCAAATCCAGTAAACAGAATCGACATAGCCCATTCATCCATCAATAAATATTACCGGGTTCTTGTTCACCAAGACCGCCGCCATTGAATCTGATCTCATCAACGGATTCCTGTATTTCTTGCAAAGACGGCTTTAGACTAAACGCAGCCTCACAAGCGGGACATCGCTCAACTGAACTTCGCTTAGTTGACTGCCCCTGTTACGGTTATAATAATGCATTGGTACATTAAAAAAAAAGTCAATACTTGACACTTCTCATTTGTTTATTGACCAGAGGGTTTTTATCTGACTCAATATATGAAAATATTGGCATTTGTTGCCATAGTTACCATAGATGAAATGGGCAACCAAAGCAAGAGCACAGCAAGATGAACATACATCAGTCTGCAACCAAGCCACCATCGTGTGTTTAAATAAAAAATTTTCACACTATCAACATTTATCTTCAATGACTGTTGTGAGTTGAATATTAGATTCCAAGTTTTAAACGGCCCTTGCTTCTGCTCAGATGTTGGTACGATGAGCACTTTCTTACAACTAAGATCTAAAATGGTGATTTACGGGGTTAAATAATGAAAAGGGCTGGAGTGGAATCTTAGATTCGTAGTAACATCCACATTCAATGTTCCACTATTTACATCTTCATTGAATGGAAAGCTATAGGTCTGCCAATTAAGATACGAAAATGACTATCACTGTTCGATATTATGATCCAGTCTAAACGCGAGTAGTGAGATCAAATAATTTATAGCTACACTAAGAGGGCTCGCCCCAACAAGCAGCGTGGTGATTCTAAAAATGAGTAATTACACGCCCGTCACCAAGTGAGGCTGTCATGAAAAGCACATGGCGCTGTTGATCCAACAGCTGGGGCTCAGCGTCGGTTAAAGATATGGAGTCGACTGATTGGTCTATGTAACCACGCCTCGGAAGTAATCAGAGAATTCCATGTGGTTTCAAGAGACGCAATGACAAAACAACACGCGGCTCATAGGAGGCACGAGTGAGAACTCTTAGTGTAGCTATAAACTGTTTGGTGAGATTTGCAAGAAATGTGAAGTTAGATACTTGACCTACATTGCTGCCGCTTTTAAAACATTTGCTTCCCTAAGGAGAAAATGAAGAAGCCCCAACAAATTTCTTGTTTATCCGGCTATCACACTTAAATCGATGTCACATTAAAACATACAAACTCACCCAGTTGACTGTTTCCCGCCCCAGGTGTTTCGCAGTCCCATTTTGATAGCAAATTCCAACCACCAACAGAACCCACACAAGCAGCTATGAACTTGGCAATGTGAGTTTGCTTCCTTGTTGAGTCGATGTTCAACAACCACAGCCATGTGCAGCGAGGCAATTGGAGAGAGCGCTTTGTGAGGCTTTTAAAGGTTGCAAAGCTAGTTTTGCTAAGCTTAAGGATACACTGACAGAATGCTCCGGAAAGGTTATTCTGATTCGCTAATTACATTTGGGGAAGTACAATAATGTCGAACTAATTCAGTTAGCTTCGCATGGGGACGTGTAAGTCATCTCGTTAAACATGGGATCATTTCAGGAGTACCTCAATGCATAGAGAGCTTAGACTTGTTTGTGATATGCAGTGTGAGTAATCCTTAACGATCCACGACAAGCCAGCATAGCGAATAAATACCCTTCACACATCGTGTTGACATGCATACAAGTGCCAAAATGTGATTCTTGGAAATGAGGCGTGCCTCTTCTGTCAAACTGTCTCCAATTATTTTCGAAAGTAGGGTGTGGCGAGATGTTTATCATCCGACAGGGGATAGATATATATATATATATATATAGATATATATATAGATATATATAGAGATATAGATATAGATAGATAGAGAGAGAGAGAGAGAGAGATATAGAGAGAGAGATATATATAGATAGATAGAGAGAGATCTATCTAGAGATATAGAGAGAGAGATAGAGACAGAGAGGGAGAGGGATAGATAGAGAGAGGGAGATATATACATAGATCTCTAGACAGACATCTAGAGATCTAGAGAGATATAGAGAGAGAGAGATCTCTCTTTTTCTCTATCTCTCTCTAGAGAGATCTGAGAGGGATGATATCTCTATAGAATTATCTATAAAAATATATATACATCTATTATACATATCTATCCCATCTATATATAGAGGAGATATATTTATTAATATATTCATATATATATATTCTATACATATAATATATATATATATATATATATATATATATATATATATATATTTATAAATACATAAATATATCGATATATATATACAACCTTACATACACACCCTCACACACACGTACTCATCTACACATTCCTATGCTCGGTTGGTCGTCTCTATCTCGCGTTATCACCTCATCAGAGTCTCCACTGCCCTATGACCCGACACCACATCATATACCAGACACAACACGCCGCATATCTAGTCACAAAACTGTCTGCAGACAAGAGCGTGATTCAAGTTAAGCCAATGAGGTAGTAGCCGCAGAGTGACACGCTATATAACTAGGCTCTAAGGAAGCTAAACGCAAAGGGTTAAATCACTTTATTTAACAACAGCACAGTAAATTAAGGGGATGATATCGTGCACGTTCACGTTTCCTCGGGAATACAGTGAAACATTGATCAGCCTTCTACGTTGGACATTAAATTCGAGTCTTGGTGGCGTCTAAATAAGATCAAATATAACTGAAATTACCAGGTGGTGATGACTGGAGGAATAAGTGAGCGCTATCAATACCAGATTGAAGTGGCAGGTAAAACAGTAGATATCATTGAAATACTATTCCATATCAATGTTACGCAATTCGCGCCTTTTTAATCGATGCAGGTCATTCAAATCAACCCGCAAGATGTGTCGTGTTCAGAGGGGAGGAGCATGCAGACAGCAACAATATCATAACGTACCTAGGTCGTCATTATGGTTTAGAGCCAGGAGAAGGCTTCACCAGCGAGCAGCAGACAGTGTCAAGAGCCTTCATTAATATAGTGGAAAAACACATGAGTTGGTACGAATGATGATGATCGAAAATATAAGCTCCTCTTTTCAATGAATACAAATATGATATTCCCTAGATATACCAAATCTATTCAAATTGATTATTGTGTCGAATCAGCTCTTATATCAAGTTTGGTTACGAAATTGAGCAAGCAAAAAAATATGAAATGCAGATAGTCGAGATCTACTTTAAATACTGTTTTGTGGACAATGTACAGGAGCTCATAAATATATATTTGTATCTGAATACCCCATTCCGTTAATTTGCTATTATCTGGTTATTATGTGTAGGTTGTGTAGCAGGCTGTTTATATGAATGCAACCATACAGTCTTGTTGCAGGACCTACTTCCTTCCACGATACTGCTACCAACCCGACCTGATTGCTAAAGTGTTTCGTTTGACGCTTCCTTGGCCTCTCAGACAATTGCTGACAAGCAGGCTCTCAAAATCGGTTGGTCAAATCACGAACGTTTCCCGATGCCATTACCCGCGCAGCGAGCCGATGGATTATTACTTCAGTCGATATAATTACTTAGGCAACCACCTATGGAAGCTCCCATAGGAGTCGTAATAGCGGAATGGTCTTAGAAGAAGTGGTCGTTGTAGCGACGATGTGGTCGCTCTAGAGGGGTAGTCGCTGATTGGTGTTCCGTTGTAGATCTTCTCTGCGCTCAGGAATTCGGCATTTTGGATTCTAGCGGCAAATTATGTTAAAAAGTTGAAGACATCAAATAAAATGATTTCTTGAGAACTTGGTGGTTTCTTGATAAATGATCCGATTATTGATTTCTGAATTTGAACCATAGTTAGTTTGCTTAATATTGGCTCTATGTTTAAAAAGTGATTTCATTCTGAGGCTGTCGGAAATTAATACCATGCAACTTAATCAATTTTAGGTGATATGTTTTCCACTGCTTGGTCGATCTGTACCAGGTATTACAACGTGATACAGTACAAGGTATAGGCAGAAAATCAGAGCAGGCTGTTGCCGACTTAGGACGAGATGACATCCGAGCGATTTCTAGCTTTCTGTCCGACAAGAAAATAATGTTTGGAGATAAAATCACACAGGTAAATCAACCTATTCGAGCCATTGTTGAGATTCTAAAGACGCTGAAATTGGGCAGGTGGGATGAGACTAATATATTTTGAAAAATGTTATGTGGTGAAGCTTAATCGGCCTCTTATCAGTCCAGTTCAAGGCAATTTTTATACAATATTGAACATCATTGATCATTAGGACCAATAGTCCATGAAGAGACGCTTTGTTGAATACGACTTCCGCCTGATAAAGCCATGTTGACGTACAGACTAAGGTGACGTAGTTTTGTGTCTGTTCCAGTTGGATTGCTGTCTGTTCGGTCATCTCAGTCAGATCATCTTCGTTGACTTCCCCTTCCCACACAAAGAGTGTCTCTCGAGAGAATGTCATAACGTAGTCGAATATGTCAACCGAGTGAAAGATCAGTTATGGCCCGACTGGGAAAGCATTATGCAATCCGTGAATTATAAGTTTTAATTTTAAGTTAAAAGAATATTTTGTAATCAAGCTTTTATGAATTGGCCACGACTAAGATTAAACATCTTCATACCCAAACATTATGGGTTTGTGTGCTCAGCAGCTGAGATGGTCTTTTTGTTTGTCCTCTACAATAGGCTGTACCACTGTGCTAGGCATCTCCCCGGGCACAGAACCAGCCTTTGGATCTTTGAACAGCCATCTTAGCTTAAACTCATTATAGATACCTGGCATGATTTTTACAGTGGCTTCGCTGAACAAGATGTATGTGTCTGACACAGGACTCTTGTAAATATCAGGGCTGTTGATGTCAAACAAGATGTTCTATGCTTTGTGATTCGTGTGACCCCCTGCACCTGCTACAGTCCTAAAAAACATAAGAAAAGGTGGGGTTGGATGATTAACAATAGGTGTTAACCGCCATATTTGCATAACAATATTACTCCACTACGTTGATAGGCAAAGAAACCTCATTTCTACAGGTTCCATGGTGTTCATAACTTAACAACTCTCGTATCCGCGCTGTAGATATATGGGATTTCAGCCCGTCAACCATTAAGGCATAGATACTTCTGTGACCACAGTCCACACAACGACACCAATCAATGTCATCAGCTGCAGTGACAGTGAGACAGTGACAATAACATCGCGACAGAAACGCATCGCTAGTAACACAGTTACAAAAACAGTGATACTGTAACTGCACTAACACAATGACAGTAACACTCTGCCAGTGGCAGTAGCAGTGACAGTAATCTTGTCGATGACATTAACACTGAGCTGGTGGCCATAACAATGCGTCAGTGACAGTAACTCAGTGACAATAATGCAGCTACAGTAAATATAGTGACTATTGCAAAGTGACAGAGAATCCCATTAGACCCAACTGCAACAGTAGACTTCAACTCTGATTCACACACGGTTGGATTATTTGTCAGTGTGCATGTCTATTGATGTATGATGGATGGTGTCATGCCTGATTCTTGTACGAGTATGGTGTTGGATAATTATCGTATTAGCTTATCTGTACATTTACGTCATTCAATCAATAACCAGGGCATATGTCACGCGCTGCATTCAACCGTTTTGTTCAAAGTAATCACATTTAAACTTGGACTGTTAAGCCCAAAGACCAACAATTAACCATGTTGATCCTATAGCTAACCATTGCAAAACCGTTACAGACACCTTCCCTATCTGTACACGATCTTCATGAGCGCACACTTGGGCGGGTACTGTCAACCTACCCCTCATGAACGAGTCAGCTGAACTGCACGCCGTCGGCGATGGGAACATTGATGAGTTATCTGAAAGCGTTCAGATTATTTGCGAACCTCTCATTGATGAGCGATCATGGGACATTGATAGAGTTTGCAAACTTCGAATTATTGAGGTTACTGAAAGCTTTGATAGAGTTAGCAAAGCTCACATCGATGAGATCCTTAAAGCTTTGAATGTGTTTGCAAACCTCGCACTGATAGAAAGCTTTGTTTGGGAACGCAAATCTCGCATTGATGAGTTATCTGAAAGAGTTGTTCGAGTTCGCAAACCTTACATGAATGAGTTTTCACGCAGTTGAAATTGTGCTCGCCAGCAACGCATAGATGAGCTACCTGCAAGCATTGATAGAATTCACAAACCTCACATTTACGAGCTATCTTAATGCGTTGATAGAGTTTGCAAGCTTGACATTTATAAGTTGTCTTAATAAGCATATACAATTAGTTTATGTCCTTTCTTACCCCTACAATGCTAATTGTCGGTATCGTTCATAATCTCATCTGATGTCTACATGTTTCATGAGCCCCATTATCATTTTAAACATTTGAAAAAACCAAAGGTATGTTGCATCACATACCATTGTTACCTCTAACAACTCGGTTCCCGCAGGTTTACGCGTGACATGACGACCTACACGCTCCTCATCATCCCCGTCCTGGAGGAGGGCGCCACCGTCGTGAACGACTCCCAAGGGAGTAGGTCCACCCTTCCCGCAAGACTTACGAGATTTGGCTTTTTGAGGGAATTTTGTTTTCTAAGCAAATGTATACTTTATGTGAACTCTCTATATCGATGTGTAAATAGTCTTACTGCAAGCAGAAAATTATATTTAAGTACAGTTAGTGGATCTCAAAGTATATGTTGACTAACATTGTACGCCCATGTGAGGTTGCATATTAACGGTAGAACTCGTCTTTTCTTCCCTAACTGAACGTGATACGTATTCGTCCGAGGCCACGAGATCCAGCGAAGTTAGCAACCCCAAACTGAGTCATCCACTTTTCGGTATTTGCCACTTTGCTGTCGCCAGGCGCAGAGGAGCCTGTGCGAAGGGACTGGGCGATAATCGATGCTACGCTGGACGATATCCCGCTTTTGTGCGCGAGGGGTGAATACATGAATAAATGCTGCATATGTACACGCATTTTGACACCACATAGATGATATCCAACCCCAGTGCATACACCCCATAATTACTAAACGTCACATGACGTCGTGGTGCGTGACCTACTTTCAGATACCTACGAAGACGGCTTCTACTTTCTGGGTGGGTACTCTGCATCCGGGGTAAGTCTTCTACACCTCTCAACCCAACTCGTTGCATTTCAGGATTAGACCATGGTGCGGCTTATAAAACACGACCTGCTCAACTTAACCAATTTATTCATACGTTAGTCTTCTCGTGTGAAACCAGACAAGACTGGCGGGGGTGAGCAAGGTTGACGGCTATGATGGAGTTCGCTCGCTGTACTTTAAAGACATACTTGTGTACGGCGTAGCGGTCCCTCCGACTGGAGTGCTCGTGAACGACCAACCCTGGCTGAATTACGACTATAATGCAAGCAGAAGGGTAAGATCTTCTCAAACTTTATATATACACACGCACACACACACACACACACACACACACACACACACACACACACACACACACACACACACACACACACACACACACACACATATATATATATATATATAAATATATATATATATATATATATAAACATTTGTATATATATATATATATATATATTTATATATATACATATATATTTATATATATACATATATATATATTTATATGCATGTAAATATACATACATATATATCTGGATATATATTGGATAATAAATATATATACTAATAAATACCTATGTTATAATGATATATATATACAAACACACACATATATATATATATATATATATATATATATATATATATATATATATATATATATATATATATATATATATATTATATATATATATATATATATATATATATATATATATATATATATATATACATGTATCTGATAAGTGACGTGTGGAATGCCTGTTGTTTTCAGGTACTTCATTTTTACGACCTTCAAATACAATTAACGTCTGAATTTATTGTTTCTTGGTAGATGATGTTCAAATGTTCAATATTCATGTCATGATAGGATTTCCTTTTTGAGCAGCAGCAAGCAACATGGCATTTTCTGCTGCAAGGGGCTGCTCATAACTGATTCACCAGTCCCTAAATTATCGGGAGTCTCCTTGCGCCAAAAACATAGTTCTAAAAATTACTACTCAATACAAGTAAACATTCGAGTCAAATTCTGCACGTGGTTTTACATCGCAATCAGTTCGCTGCAAGCTCCGCGAAAACAGTTTTCGTCATATGATTGTAATTATCGATGCTAATATTAGAATCTTCGCATTCATGTTCAACTGTTGGGTTGAAGAATTAAGAGCAAAATAAATAAAAGAAATCATGTGTACACAAACGGCGTGGGCACGGAAGGGGGTGGGGTAAGATATTCGAAAATGGGTCTCATCCAGTCTCTAGCATCTCTGAAGATGAATTAGGATCGAAAAGGGTGTTTATGTTAATATTTCAAGAAGCGACCGTTAATGCCATTGGAAAATTGGGTGAATGCAATGGATAATTTAAGGTCTTCGAATATAATTCCTCTGTAATAAAAAATAATGAGGCTCTAAAGTAATTGTTTTAATAAACAGGGGGGGAAATTATGGTGTGAATACATAACCAAAGTTCACTTTATTTTAAGTTCTGGAAAATATTGACACATGGAAAAATCTAATTACCATGGACAAAATATATTTTATGGTTGGTGGTCATATAGTAAACTGAAGTGGGCTGAAATTGTAGGAGTTATGACCTTGCAACTAGTTTGATGTGAAAGATAAAATATGGTTAGAGTTTTTAAATGGGCTTTAATTTTAAGCCAGGTGCATATAAGAAATGATATAAACAAAAAATACATTGCTCACAGCAAAGGTGGGGAAAAACAGCCACCACAACATGTAAAGTTTGCACATTTAAATAAACTGTAAGTTTGCAAGGAACAGAGTCACAAAAGGAAGTGATAATCATCCCTATCTGCATAGGAAATAGTTAAAAGTCATGTGATCTCCATGTGGGGTGGTAAGCTGTTGACCAACAGATCACATGAACATCATTCAAGTTCAGAGTGAGAGAAAGCCAAACATTACCACATTAACAATCACTATGTCTCCCAACTATACTAAAAGACAGATATATGAAGCCTAAGACGAATGTCAACACATGAACACCTCCATAAAAACAATTTAATTAAGAGCATATTGAATCTGTATTTCTTAACAATTTAATGACCAATCATATTATCATGCTATTCTAATTTACCAATTAGTGTGACTGTGTCTGTAAATTATGATACTGTAAGCAGCAAACAAGGAATGGCTTTCTTTGCTGGTAACTGATGATGTAGCCATTACAAGGACTTTCATGAAGAAAGGTACTCATTTCCTCAACTCGTCAGTGGCATCTTAAGCAAGAGAGGAAATTGGACCATCGAGTTTCAAAGAAAGAATACTGACAGAACTTCCCATGGTACAGTGTTCGAAGGGCCCTTCTCACCATAGAAGTCGAGTCTTGAATGCTCTTCCTGCACTCTTCAGTCATTGTTTGTACCCTAGATCGTACATTGGTGTGATCATCAGGATACATTTCTTTTACACTTTTGTTACCGGGTGATGGAGTTTCTAGTACACTGCTAGGGCATTTTTGGCATTATAGCGACTGCAGCCGCGAAACAAATTGATGTAGGTTCTCTGCAGAGCCACATTATTCAGAAGGCTTCCTGTCCACCCGGCATGAAAAGGACAGATCATAGGGTCTTAACCTGGACAAGGTTATCTTCTTTGGAGTCTGAAATTTTGAAGCATGGACACAAACAAATGAATACTATTTTTATAGAATAAAATTGTACAGTCATTGTAAATTATGAATCGTCACTCAGTAAGGAAGAACAGTTTTGTTCAAGCAGTGTTTGTTACCAACACTTCCAACAAATATGCTTTAATTTATGAGAGTGCATGCTAGAGACCCAGAACCAGACTAGTGGACCCCAGGTGACAGGGCAGTCAACATGAATGCCCATGTGCATCCTAGTTTGAATACAGCGTATGTAAATGCCGGTAGAAATCACCTAAAAATTGCAACACTGCCATTTCTCCCTCCGTACCCCCTCTGACCCCGCGTCAACCACACTGGCATATGCTACAATTCTTATGATCTCATTGATGATCTCTATGACTCTCCAATTAATAACCAAACTAATACGTGTAAATACTATGAACCTAAATGTTATCAAGAGCTAAGCAATAATTATCTAAATAACCTAGCATATTTTTATGTTTACTGTCGAGGATTATCAGCCAATAGGGAGACCTTTAAAGAATTAATATGTGATCTCCATGGTAAAACATTTGCATTCGGATTTTTAGGTGTAACGGAATTGTACAACTGCAAGGATGAAAATAGATTGATGCTTCCGGGATACCATAGCCTCATATCCCGCAATCGTACAGATGATTTTAGAGGAGTAGGTTTATTTATAAAGGATCATATTGCTTTCCGAATACGGGAAGATTTGTCAGTTTTTATTCCTCATGTCATCGAAACGCTCTTTTTAGAATATGAAACTGTATTCAAAACAAAAGCAATACTTGGTTTGATATACAGACCAAACTCAACCCCCAAAGCCGACTTTGATGTATCCGCCAAAACCATCCTTGAACTTATGGAACTAATCAATGCTGAACACAAAAAATGTATAATAATGGGGGACTTGAACATAGATTTACTTAAATACCGGACTCACGGTAAAACCAATGAATTTGTGGACAATGTTTTTGCCATAGGCTTTGTACCAACAATTACTAAACCAACAACGGTAACCAACACCTCAGCCACTCTTATTGACCATATATATTCAAACGACTTATCAACCCAAAGTAAGTCAGGAATAATCATCACTGACTTAGCTGACCACTTTGGAACATTTCACATTGTAATTCACAAAGTTGAAAGGGCCGTTCCCCCCAGAAAAATGTGCAGAACCTTTACGCCGGGAGGAATAAGCACGTTCAAGAATTCCCTGGTAAATATTGATTTTTTCCAGAGTTTATCATCACAAATGTCCTTCACAAGCATATGATCATTTCTTGCAGGAATATAAATCAGCTTACGATCAAGCCTTTCCAGTACAACCTGAAACAAAGACAAATAGAAAAGTCATTCGTGAACCCTGGATGACTTTTGGCTTAATCAAATCATCCCGACGTAAAAATAAGCTTTATAAATTGAGGAAAACCAAACCGGATGTTCATAACACTTACAAATATAAACAATACAATAACACGTATAACCGAATAAAACGGCAGCAAAAGAAAGACTACTATGTTAAATTGATTAATGAACATAAATCCAATATAAAGGAAACGTGGGCCGTACTAAAACAGGCAATGGGAAACGCAACAAACAAACCCCAGTTTCCAAGATCAATAGTGATCGATAAACATAACATTACAGATAAATCAACGATCGCCAATGAGTTTAACAACTTCTTTGTAAACATAAGTTGCAATTTGCATGATAACTTACCGGATACTAATAAACACTTTTCAGATTATTTCATTAATAGCCCCGCGCAAAGTGTATTCATTGAACCCATTAAACCACATGAACTGATTGCAGTGGCCAACAACTTAAAGCCAAAACAAAGTTCAGGGCATGACGACATAACTACAAAGATTGTAAAAGAATCTATACAACAAATACTGCAAAAGTAATCCCAATCCACAAGTCATCCGACCCATGTCAAATGGATAACTACCGCCCTATAAGCCTATTGCTTGCATTTTCTAAACTTCTTGAAAAATTTATGTACCATAGAATTATTAATTTCTTAAATACTCATAGCATACTATGTGAACATCAATATGGCTTTAGAAAATATCACTGTACAGTTCATCCCATTTTACAGTTACTTAAAAAATACGATATTTCATCCAATAGTTCGCCAAAAGAGTATACACTCGCAGTATTTTGTGATCTTTCCAAAGCCTTTGATATGATAGACCACGGTATACTCTTGGAAAAAATGTCTAGACTTGGGATAAGGGGGATAGCGCTTACATGGTTCAAAAGCTACTTAACCGATCGATTTCAATACACAGAAATCGATGAACACAAATCCATAATGCAACCAATAAAGTGCCGAGTCCCTCAAGGGTCAATACTCGGCCCGCTTCTTTTTACATACGTCAATGACTTATCTGTTATGCCCAGCAGACCTTCTCTCGTTTGCGGACGATACTACACGACTGACTTTTCTTGTGACCTCAATACTCTCTTTTGTACGGCTAATGATGCACTTGGAAAATTACATGACTGGTTTTGTGCCAATAAGTTATTTCTCAATACCAAAAAATAAATATATTGTATTTAGACCAACTTATAAATCAGCAAACATAAATGTCGTAAACAGTTTTACTTAATTAAAGCATGTTACCCGTCAGTTATTCCTTAAGCCCGACTTAACTACCTCTTTAAGGGGCGACCTCATTGATGATCATGCTAGAAGCCTCTCAGCCAATAGCACTCGCCGATGGGGCTCAGCCCCCAAAAGTAACAGGATATAAAAGGCAGGGAACACACGCTAACAGGACGGACCCCCGACCATATTACAGTATCATCCTTTTCGGCCACGTTTATTAAATAAAGGAGTTATCCTGTCTTAAGACAAATAAAAATATATTTCATCCTTTCGGCCCTACAACGTCGTTTGTGTTGTTAATTCATCACGTCTTCAAAGTCGACAAAACCCAGCTCGACATAAACATGAATGATCATGTTCTGAAAATCAATGGTCAATGCGTTGCAAGAGTAGGTGCAGGACAACCCGAAGAAGCTTACAAGTTTCTTGGTATATTTATTGACGAGCACCTATCATGGAAACCACATGCCATGTACATCTAAACTAAACTCTCTCGCGCTCTATTCGCTATCAAACAAGTCAAATACATACTCCCCCAATCAGCCTTGCGTACTCTTTACTTCACTATGGTGCACCCATACATAACATACGGCGTCCTGGCATGGGGTAATGCACGGGACTCTGTACTAAAAAAACGGAACTTCTCCAAAAACGCGCCATGCGTTATATAAATAAATCCTCCTATAACAGTCACACAGATCCCCTCTTCAGGCGTTGTGGTATACTGAAACTGAAACACTTATACGAATATCACGTGGCCGTATTTATGTATAAACTTAATAACCACCAATTGTCTGCATCGTTTAACGACTGTTTTCATCGAAACTATGAAATAAAATGCAAATATGAAATGCGAAATTCCAAACTGTTATATGTACCACCCTCTAAAACACATTTTGCAGACAGACTACCCTTGCGTAGTTTTCCCCGATTATGGAACAAATGGTGTTCCAATGACGGCACTACGTCGTCCATCTCACATTTTAAAAATAGCGTCCGAAACAGCATGTTGTCTACCTACCTGAATATTGTACAGTGCAACAATGTTAAGTGTGCGGATTGTAGTCTGTAATGTTCAACCCTCTGATTTGTTACATGAGTTACTCGCATATATATTGAACTTACTTAATATTGTATTATGTTTTGTGTCATGCACGTGACCGTATACTATCATATATATATTCACACATATACATGTATAACTGAAATGCATGCAAAATGTATGCAAATTGTTTATTTTCATATTCTACAATATGTTTATATACCTGTTAATGTAGCTTATATTTGTACTTATGTGCGCCTTAATGAAATGTCAGTCACCCCGGTCTGGTAGCTTGTGGATATTTGTTGCCGGCCCCCTGCTCCCGCCCCCGTTCAGTAGTTGTGGTCACTAGCATCGTTGTCGTAAGACTGTTTTGTGCAGGGACTACTTAGGGATAATGGGAAGACAGCCCCTGGCTACATTGTCCCTACTTGCAGCACTGGATTTGTTGTTTATTTGTTTTTTTAATCAGTATCGATGAGTTGCCGTTGCTGCAAGTGAATAAATTCTATTCTATTTTATTCTATACTTTTCTATAAAAAGTATTTAAGCAGCGGCCATATTCATTATAAGCTCTACGTTGTAAACATCAGCAGACTTCGTCCCTCTGCTCAAGCCTTGTAAATGATGAGGTCCCGTCTGTCACAGATCAACCAGTGTGATGTGGACTGACTATCACGCTGTTGCTAAGTTAATCACAATGACTTACTTGACCCTCACTCATACCTAACTACCCATTTAACTACTCATTAACTCACTAGTTAACTCGATCACTCCCTCATCACTCACACTTAAGTTCCCACACTTAGTCATCCGCTTCCTCCCTAAATCATGTTGTCATTTGGTGGTTGATTACTCATTTCTTAACCCATTCGTGCACTCAATCGACCTTTCATGCTGTCATCAATGGAATCCTTTTTACCCAATCTTGACAAAGTGTCCTGTTTCCCCTTTCTTCGGGTAATCTGCTTCTTGACCTGGACGCTAAAATTATGCACTTAATTGATTAGATTCATGTTTGACTTAGAAGAATATACTCAGAGATAAAACAGAATCTGTAGATATTGATGAGTATGAATGTAGATACTGATCAATGTAAGTGTCACCTCGTGCCTGTGACATTATCGGACAAAATTCACCTCACAATTATCGTCTGGATCAGAACAAAGAAATACACATATACAAACACTATTTACAATACATATATTAATATATAGATACATACATATCTATGTATATCTAAATATATACATATATATACACATCCACACTACGCTCTCAACCCCAGCTAGGCTCATTTTGGTATTTCCTCACAACCAATCAATAATGGTACCTTTATTTGCTGAGGGCTTAGGGTCGAGAGCACCGAAAATGCGCCCAACGATCACAAGAGCAGGTATTCCGCAGTTAATATAACCTCACTTGGTTCTTGGCGAAATGTCTTGGCTGGATATGCTGGGAGGTTCCAAGAATTTTTTTACTGGATCAATTGAATTTTATATCACTGTACAATTAGTTAAGATTAGTAACATGCATGCATGTATTCATACATACATACATACATACATACATACATACATACATACATACATACATACATACATACATACATACATACATACATACATACATACATACATACATACATACATACATACATACATACATACATACATACATACATACATACATACATACATACATACATACATACATACATACATACATACATACATACATACATACATACATACATACATACATACATACATACATGCATGCATGCATGCATGCATGCATGCATGCATGCATACATACATACATACATACATACATACATACATACATACATACATACATACATACATACATACATACATACATACATACATACATACATACATACATACATACATACATACATACATACGTTCGTACGTACGTACATACGTACATACGTACATACATACGTACGTACGTACATACGTACATACGTACATACGTACATATGTACATACGTACATACGTACATACGTACATGCTTACAATCATGCATACATACATGCATACATACATGCATACATACATATATGCATATATACATACATATATACAGACGGACAAACAGAAAGACAGACAGATAGACTTGCATGCATACTGAAAGACCCCGGTAGACAAACAGACATACATACCGTCTTTTGTTCTCTAGTTCCCGTCAGTCAATAACCCCGCCCATCTCACAGCATGTGATATGACGACAAGAGCGGAACCGTAGCCATGAAAAATTGACGCTTACCATTTAGCCGGCGCACGTGGACATGGGGTACTACTCGCGCCTGACTCGATATACACGCTTTGGAACGTTGACCGTTAAGGTGCTCTCAACCTAGAGGGAAATTGAGCCTGCGTGACGGGGGAAAACTGGGTGTTATGTGAAAGGGAAAGGGGAGAGGGGACTCTGAGCCGCCAGATGTCGCGCGTCAAATCTGCAGCATCGCACTCAGCTAGATTCATAGTGTGTTTATTGCCTGGCGGTCACTGTCGACTGCAGTTCACCTCACCAACAAAGTCGCTGCATTCTTGCAAAATATCAATGCTCTGTGTTACGCAACTCTGTCGGATTTAACCTTGGTGTACATTCCTTAATCTGACTTGATTTGGTGATAAGTTGCGTATACAAACCTCTTTTCAGTAACATCGGCAAACCTCTTTTTTTGATTTCGACTACATTTGTGACACCTGGAACCCTCTTATTGCACTCTTCGGATGATGAAACCAACATGATGTATCAAATTTCCAACTAAGGCGACGTATGGCCATGGAGACGGATCAATGGATTAAGTTCTTAATGTCTTAGTGTGTGCGTTATTGTATGGTAATAACCATTAATTATCGTTCATAGCACGCCGTCCTGAGCCGCGTGTACTAAACTTGAAGCTACAAGATAATGGATCGACTTGCGCTCGGATAAGTTATTGGACATATTATAGACGAGACAACGACGTTGATCACGTTCGTCCTCACAGTCACTTGAACAGTTCGACATAAGTCCATTTTGATCCTCAAACAGTCCAATGAACAGGATGACATCAGTCGGTGTTGATCTCCAAACAGTCTTTTTTACCGACTGACATCAGTCTGTGGTTATCTTCAAACAGTCCATATAAATGTTCGACATTAGTCCGTTGTTATCCTCAAACAGTCCAATGAACTGATTAACATCAGTATCCATGATTGACGGCCGTCCATCAATCTCGATTTTCTATGCAGCGGCTTGAATGTGAAAATAATTGAAAGGCAAATTCTTTAAAGTTAAATGCATCTTAGTCTTAGAGTGCTGCATGTTTGTTTGTTTGGCCCAAATCGATGAAACAAACTAGGTTACCTCCCCACATCGCCTCATCATTACTACTCTGTCTGTAACATTTTTCAAGCAAATGGTTAGGGGAAGTAAACTTTTTGTCTGCGGGGCAGGGTCGGACAACTTGGTCGGGTAGGGGTATGAGGGCGGCATTTTGTCACTGTTAAGGGGCAGGTTAGTCGTTTATTGTAGGGTAGATCACTTGGTCTATTGTCTTACCACTAACCGCGTATAACGGACCTACGAAACCACAATGAACGCGATGTTATGCAAAACGTTACTTGGGCAGGTGTCAGACAAATATTGCTTCCATTTGTGAGAAGGGCAAGTCTTTTCCTTTGAGTTTAAAGTGGAGAGCGATGGGAAATTTAACCATTCGAACCTACCTACCTACCTACCTACCTACCTACCTACCTACCTACCAACCTACCTACCTAATTACCTACCAACCTACCTACCTACCTACCTACTTACTGTAGGCGAATTAAACTTATAAGTCAACACCGTTGCTTTGCTACCGCCTGCAAGTGTTAGACGAAACCACCTTTAAACCAACCAGGCATATCAAGACGGTTTACACCCTGTCGTGCGGCTTGGTCCAAAAGCAAACGTGTTTTGATGAGGAAGAATCGAACCTACTTTTTAGTTTAAAAGTCTGATTTGATATAATTATAAATAGCTTTATTCTGATTAACATTTTGGTCATGTGACCATATAAGACCTGTTATATTAAGCGGTGGCTCCATCGATGATATGTTCTTCTGATCCAGTGCACCATTTATGTAAATTTCTCCGCCGACCTATGCCAAATTCCACACTGTTGGAGACCCCTCATTAAAACGGCGTAGTCTGAGCCTCACCCCCCCCCCCCTCTTTCGCCTCCACCGCCACCAATCCCCATCGTATTCAATATAATTGCTTGTTAATTATTTCAACGACGACACCCAGAGGAGTTTCATGACATGACAGCCCCACTACAGAGAGCACCCCCCCTTCCCCTGCACCGCTATTTTTAAATATTTTTCTTTTTGTAGCATTTATTTTAGTGGTAACACATGCTTTAAACAATTCATCGAATCGAACCAACAATGGCCGAGATAATACCCTTTTTTCATCAACAGTCACCGAAGCGCTCCGACCAGATAGCGTGTATTCAGTGATTATGCATATATTGCAAAGGGAGCGTTTATTATTTGCATGCTTTGTGGGACCATATTGCAAAAAAATGCAAAGTCAAGAGAATTATTGTTCGAATTGTCCATATAATATTTTAACCTACTACCTACTAATCAAAGCTTTCGTAATATAACCTGCGTCCATATAATAATGTATATGCAGTTTATTAATAAGAACTATGTTGTAATTTGACATTAGACACATTTATCCAGAACATAACAACTCAATCGTGTTAAAACCTGCTTCCATATATTAGCATACCACCAAAGCAGAAAACCACACAAGGTGAAGTCTTGGTTTGCTCTTCGTTGGGATGTCAAACACATAAACATTGCTAATGTGAGCTTCACTATGATAGTGTTGCGTTATGATTGTCATTAATATATCTACAATATAATATAATGTAACAATAAGTCATGTTAAGTAAAATGATATTAACCATTAGACCATATGGATATTGCTAAATCACAAATTTGTGTTAAGTTGGACGCCAATGATACGGACAAAGGAATAGTGACCCAACAATCTACTCCTTGGGTCTTATTTTCATTTCAGTGTGCTTAAGAGAATGATATTGTCCCCGATATGGTGACCACGTGACAGTGTCTGCATAAGTCGTCTGGTTTCCGGGGGTGGCATAATACCCATTCAGGTTACCGGAATGGCAACGGCCGTACCACCAAGCCCCTCGGTAATGTACAGCACAGTTGCTTCCCCATGTATCATGGTCTTCGTCAAAAGTTGTAAACTGCTTTCCATTTGAATGATGAAATCCGTTTCCTGAAGTCATATATCATTGGCTCAAAGTTGATCTTAGTATGTAAAGCTTGCTTAGGAATAACTTACTAAAACTGAGGTTCATATCAAAATAACAATGCTATGTCATTCAACGGTTCGGTGTTGTTCTGTTATGAACTTTCGAATGTCATTCACTATTTAGTCTGAGGTATTGCCGCCAAGTATTATGTCCTGCTTAATTTTAAATTCATGTGCACCTGTTTGACACAACGGGATTAGATGTCTACATTGCAGACTTTCCGTTCTTTTGAAAATGCTCACTTAATTTTTGAGTCTGTTTAGTTATTTTCCCTTCCTAATAAAATTGTGATACATACTTCAGTTACTTACTACCAATGTATCAAATTGTCATATAATAAGGACATTGCTGTAGATATCGATCATTTAGCTTATTAATTGACAAAATAGGATAACTGCAACTGCTTGTTATTACGATGGTGGCATCCTAAATTGTCATTTAAGCGACACATATTCAGCGGTAAAACCGACGTCTGGATTTGTGTTGAGCCTACAGGCTTCAGTAATCGTACGTGATTAAATCTGAAACTTTATGAAAGATCCCAGCCATCAAGGCGTTGATTTCGTTATCGCTCACAGCAATATAGTGAAAGGAGTTCGTACCTGTAGAACCAGAGTGTGAGCTGATATTCAACTGAAAGAAAGTTGAATGTGGACCCACATAAAATTCCCCATATTTTGCAAACACGGAAATTCCATCAGCATCTGTTAAATCCACTCGCAGTTCCTGTGGCTTTGACCCAGTGAGAGAGTGGATGAAATCATTTCCTGAAATGTACAATGTTAAATGATACAACAAATATCTTTTATATTTTCAGGTTAGGATCAAGGTTGAAATTGTGCCATACAAAGAAAAAGATTACTTAAAACGCAATCATAATCAATCTAATGTTCTTTATCTTACCCAGCCAAAATTCGCCTGCTAAATCTCCAAATCCTCTCTTGTATGAAATCCAGTCACGGTAAAAATTGATGGACCCATCTTGTCTTCTTTGAAATACCTGGTTGGTGAAATGATTGTTTATATTATAAAATCCAAGTCAATCTCATGCTATTTGTGACAAATGAACTATTTAACACTCACCAGCCATCCACCCCCGTCTGTATCCATGTCACAGTAGACTTGAATAACATAAGGCTGTCCAGCCAGGAATTGGTATATGTTGTAGACACCAGACTCTCTCCACCCATGATTATACACATCTTTGCAATCTTCTGGGTAGTACCTTGGTCCTCCACCTGGTTAAAATATTATTGAGTTTTATCAAGTAACATAATCACTGATCAAATCCAGTGAACAGAATCGAAATAGCCCATTCATCAATCAATAAATATTACCGGGTCCTTGTTCACCAAGACCGCCGCCAGTGAATCTGATTTCATTCACGGACTCCTGAATTTTCTGCAATGACGGCTTCAGACTAAACACAGCTTCACAAGCCGGACATCGCTCAATCGAACTTCGCTTATTAGTCGGCTGTCCCTGTTTCAGATATAATAATTCATTGGTATATTAAAAGAACGTCAATTCTTGACCACTCATTAGTTTAGTGACCAGGGCGTTTCTATTTTACTCAATATATCAAAACATTGGTATTTGCTGTCATAGTTACCATTGATGAAATGGACAACCAAAGCAAGAGTACGGCAAGATGAACATACATCAGTCTGCAACCAAATCACCATCGTGTGTTTAAATGATCATTGTTCTTCAATGACTGTTTTTAATTAAAAACCATATCCAAAATGTTTGTAATGTCAGATACTCAGATGTTGGTACGATTGTTGAGAAGAAAACTTAGCATTTTCAGTGCATGCATTTCAAAAAGTATAAGTCATTGCGTCTAGGTATGGTCCATGCGTAGCAATAAGGTCGTTGGTCTCACTGCAAGTTATAGTAATTATCACATCTTAATTGGCCTATGTTTGGCGTTGCATTCAATGAAGATGTAATTAGCAGAAATTTGATGTGGATGCTGTAACGATTCTAAGATACCACTCCACCCCTTTTCACTAGTACAGCCCTTAAATCACCCTTTTGGAATCAGG
>CM067357.1:5243092-5246962 GCA_034190875.2 Urechis unicinctus
GTTAAGTGGGAATGATACGGACAAAGGATTGGGGACCCAACAATCTACTCCTTGGGTCTTATTTTCATTTCAGTGTGCTTAAGCGAATAATAAAATCCGCGGAATGCAAACCACGTGACAGTGTCTGCATAAGTCGTCTGATTTCTGGGGTCGAACCTGTAGAACCAGAGTGTGAGCTGATATTCAACTGAAAGAAAGTTGAATGTGGACCAACATAAAATTCTCCATATTTTGCAAACACGGAAATTCCACCAGCATCTGTTAAATCCACTCACAGCTCTTGTGGCTTTGACCCAGTGAGAGAGTGGATGAAATCATTTCCTGAAATGTATAATGTTATATGATACAACAAATATCTTTTATATTTTCAGGTTAGGATCAAGGTTGAAATCGTGCCTTACAAAGAAAAAGATTACTTAAAGGGAAATCATAATCAATCTAATGATCTTTATCTTACCCAGCCAAAATTCGCCTTCTAAATCTACGAATCCTCTCCTGTATGAAATCCAGTCACGGTAAAAATTGATGGACCCGTCTTGTCTTCTTTGAAATACCTGGTTGGTGAAATGATTGTTTATATTATAAAATCAAAGTAAATCTCGTGCTATTTTTGACAAATGAACCATTTAACACTCACCAGCCACCCACCCCCGTCTGTATCCATGTCACAGTAGACTTGAATAACATAAGGCTGCCCGGCCAGGAACTGGTATATGTTGTAGACACAAGACTCTCTCCACCCACGATTGTACACATTTCTGAAATCTTCTGGGTAGTACCTTGGTCCTACACCTGGTTAAAATATTATTGCGTTTTATCAAGTTACATAACCACTGATCAAATCCAGTGAACAGAATCGACATAACCCATTCATCCATCAATAAATATTACCGGGTTCTTGTTCTCCAAGACCGCCGCCAGTGAATCTGATTTCATTCACGGACTCCTGAATTCCTTGCGACGACGGCTTCAGACTTAACGCAGCTTCACAAGCGGGACATCGCTCAATCGAACTTCGCTTATTAGTCTGCTGTCCCTGTTGCACGTCAATACTTGACACTTCTCATTTGTTTATTGACGAGAGGGTTTTTATCTGACTCAATATATCAAAACATTGGAATTTGTTGCCATAGTTACCATTGATGAAATGGACAACCAAAGCAAGATTACAGCAAGATGAATATACATCAGTCTGCAACCAAATCACCATCACGTGTTTAAATAAACATTTTTCACACTAACAATATTTATCTTCAATGACTTTTTTCAGTTGAATATTAGATTCAAAATTTTAAACGACCCTTGCTTCTTCTCAGATTATGGTAAGATGAGCATTTTCTTACAATTAAGATCTAAAATGGTGATTTACGGGGTGTAATAAAGAAAAGGGCTGGAGTGGAATCTTAGATTCGTAGTAACATCCACATTCAATGTTACACTTTTTACCTCTTCATTGAATGGAACGTTATATGTCTGCCAATTAAGATACGAAAATGACTATCGCTGTTCGATATTATGATCCAGTCCACACGCGAGAAGTGAGATCAAAGATTTTATAGCTACACTAAGAGGGCTAGCCCCAACAAGCTGTGTGATGATTCTGAAAATGAGTAAAATACTCGCCCGTCACCACGAGAGGCTTTCATGAAATCAACAAAAGCACATGGCACTGTTGTTCCAACAGCTGGGGCTCAGAGTTGGTTAAAGATATGGAGTCGACTGATCGGTCGATGTGACCACGCCTCAGAAGAAATCAGAGAATTCCATGTGGTTTTAAGAGACGCAATGACAAAACAACACGCGGCTAACAGGAGGCGCGAGTGAGAACTGATAGTGTAGCTATAGACTGTTTGGTGAGATTTGCAAGAAATGTGAAGTTAGATAGTTGACCTACATTGCTGGCCACTGAAACTTTTCAAACATTTGCTTCCCTAAAGAGAAAATGAAGAAGCCCCAACAAATATCTTGTTTATCCGTTTAGCACACTTAAATCGATGTCACATAAAAACATACAAACACACCCAGTTGACTGTTTCCAGCCCCCGGTGTTTCGCAGTCCCATTTTTAGTGCAAATTCCAAACGCCAACAGAACCCACACATTCAGCTATGAGCTTGGCAACGTGAGTTTGTTGAGTCGATGTTCAACAACCAAGGCCATCTTTTTTGCGTTGATAGAGTTTGCAAGCTTGGCATTAATGAGTTATCTAAATAAGCACATATAATTAGTTTACGTTCATAATTTGTTCAGGTGTTTAAATGCTTTTTAAGCACCATGATCATTTAAAACATTTTAAAGAAAACACGACATATTGCATCCGCTACCATGGTCACTTTTAAGAAGACGAGACGTGACGACCTACACGCTCGACACAGAATTTATGTGGGGACCCGGCTTCCTCATCATCCCCGTCCTTGGAGGAGGGCGCCACTGCCGTGAGCGCCTACTTCCCGGATGCCCGCTGGTACAGTATCTCCGACGTGGGTAGGGTCTCTCTTCCCAGGACAAACGAGAATTTGATTCTGAAGGGAATTTTGTTTTTCAACTAAATATTCGAAAAACATATATATGTATATACATATGTATATATTTACATATATATATATATATATAGAGATATATATATATATATATATAGAGAGATGTATATATATAGACATAGATATATATATACAAATATATATATATCAATATATAGAGATATATATATCTATATATATATATATATATCTCTCTCTCTCTCTACTCTATATATATATATCTAGATATATCTATATATAGATCTCCTTCTATATCTATCTATATATATATATATCTCTCTCTCTATATCTCTATATCTATATATATCTACATACTCTATAGCTCTATATATCTGATAAGTAACGTGTGGCAATGCCGGTTGCTTTCAGGTACTCTATGTCTGCATATATATATATATATATATATATATATATATATATATATATATATATATATATATATATATATATATATATATATATATATATACTATATCTGATAAGTGACGTCTCATCTGCAATGCCTGTTGATTTCAGGTGCTCCATGTCTACGACCTTCAAATACAATTAACGTCTGAGTTTATTGTTTTATGGTAGATATGACATTAAAATGTTCGATATTCAAGTAATGATAGGATTTCCTTTTTGTGCAGCGGATGTATGACGACTTAAATATCGCACGGTTATAGGTTCTTCGCCGAAATCAATTCATAATGTGATCAATAAACTCAAACCGATCCAATAACCGTCGCATCTGATCAGCTAAGGCCAAAATTTGATAAGATGTCAGTTCAAATTAGCGCGCCCGACAAAACGCTGCGTCAGCCATTATCTCTGTCAGACCCAAAATGTAACGTCAGTGAAGTAAGCCCGTTCTCAGAGACGCAGGTAGTTCCCTGTTGTCCCAGGTGCAGCAGTGACATCGCCGGTGTCTTTTTTCTCTTCATCGGAGACGTCTGAATCGCTCATTTCTGGTTAGAAATTTGCTCTGCCGAAGCAACGATGGTCTGCTAATGATATGCGCCATCCCATGTCTCTTCGTCGCTCTCCTGAAGTGATGAAATAGTAAAATTACAAGGAGCCCTTTTGCGAGATAGCGCCTCGCAACGAAAACAATGCCGGAGCTGACGTCACGCAGAGGCGATTAATTATTCATGAGCTCGTCGTCTCGATACGCCGGACTCATCTTTAAAGTCGAATTTCGATCCGAAAGCGCGCACTATGACGACTGATACATAGACAGAATAGGTACTTCTGGGTTATATTTCCGTAATCTTGTGAAAAAAATGACATGATTTTTTCGTGCGATAGGCACTTTAACGTCGGCCTTCATGATATATCTGTAACTTTAT
>CM067357.1:5247062-5449562 GCA_034190875.2 Urechis unicinctus
AATAAAACAAACTGGAAGGATGATTCAGAACCCACATTGTACTCACAAATAGTCTTGAAGAGGCCAAAAAGAACTCACGTCTTTTTAGATATGCGGTTGGAATAACGCTAATCGATGTCGATTTGGTGTCACCGTGTTCATGGTTTGCAATGCACACATTTCGTGCACCCTTGAATGAGTTCACTATATAAGCATTATGCTTTAGGTCTGATTTTAAATCACACTTTTATGAGAACATATCAAGCAAGTGAAAATATTAACATTGTAGATCAATGTACAAATAACCCTCACAAAAAAACTCTGGACGCATTATATTTTGCGTGGATCTACTTAAGTGTGAAGTACAATGAACGTTAACCGGATCTTCAATCGAGAATGCAATTTCCCGTCCAAATTAATTGTTTATGCTATTTCCTGTCAAATAGATTGTAATGAAATTTCTATTTCACTTTTTTGTTGGAATGCAGTCAGCGTGCATGGTACTGTATATAATGATTTAGTCAGGCTTTTCAATCATGACCGTTAAACAATCTAACTTGTCCCCATTAATATGCAAATGTATATATATTCAGCACAACAGAATATCACGTTTTTGATCATTTAAAAAAAAAATCTTTGGGCTCTAAACTATCTTCAAATGCATGTACAAGCTATGATCACTACACGATTAACATAGAAAGCCAATATGAATGTCATTTTTGATATCTAATTTCTCTTGTAATGCGAAATTTACCATTAAAACAGAAAAGATAGTGGCGAGTAAGATTCTTTTACTGTTTTGTAGAGCCTTTAATGTTGCTATTTAGAATAATTAGCCATGCCGATAAGAGTTTTCCGGCCAACATTGTTTTTTAACTGTGTCTGCATCAAGAAATATATTCAATTGCTCCCAATATATCCACGCTATGTGTGCGGTGGGATTCGCTCACAGAAACGGTTTTTAATTATGCTATACATTATATAAATCTATGCTCCATACATAATGTCGTTCACTTAATCAGGCCCAGGAGAACTCTTCCTTCTCGGCGTTTCTTAGTGTATAGGGCGGTATAGGTTGGTGGTAAGAAATGGGTAGAAATGGTCATCCTTAATGAAGCAAGAAAGCAAACGCAATTAATGTTGTTATTTATATGCGATATGTTAATACCAATTGTTCACCAATAAAAACAGAAATCAGGGGCGCATAAAATCAACATCATTTTCATTATATTGTCTGTGCTTTTGCATGTTTGAAACAAGATTTCATTTTTATTTCTTGGAGGCTGGAATGCATGTGAGGTGAACATGCGTGGTCAAAAGGAAGAACAGTACAACTAGCGACCCCTTGTGTCATTTAATAGATTCACCAACGACAGTCAAATGCAACTGTATATGGAAACAAAATATTGATTATTTTGTCGGCTTCACTTTCTCTTGCTCGGAACAAAACCTTTGTTTTATATATGATTACTGGTTGCACCTGAACACTGATTACCGACCAATGCCTAGATTAGGACCATTAAAACCCAATTAAGTCGTGCCATCGCGTAGTTGAACCACATAATGGTCGAAAGACAATTGCCATGAAAGCATTGATGCAAAGTGCATTGATTCCATTGTTGTGTACAGAAACATATTAAAGACTTGACAATGCCCATGAGCCTTGGTCTGAACCAGAGAAGTCCTTCAAAGATTTGACGTCTATGTCACGCAGAACCACTAACGGCAGCCTCATTAGGTGGTTGACAAGCAGTATGTGCGTGTTGTTTCCCAATTGATTCGGCCTATTTGTATAGCAGCGTTTTAACACCAGCCTATAAATTGTACAGATACTGATTTGAACGACTTTGGCAATGAACAGGAGACTAGCTTTCTCTCGTTTATAGACTGATATGAGAGCAGTTGGGGCTATAATGCAAATAGCCCCATCATTGTCTCTCCTGTTTTCAGGGGATTGCAAAGATGTGCTCTAATGCGTCTATTGGGTGCATGACAACATCATCATCATAATAATCATCATCATCATCATCATCATCATCATCATCATACTCATTATAATTATCATCATCATCATAATACTCATTATCATTATCAACAGCAGCAGTTGCACACGCGACAGCAGGGTATGCTGGTATATATTTCTAACAGCATCTTCATCATCTCGCAACCAACACTAGCGGTAATACTGCCTGCTTATTCATCATAGCACTTATTGGTAAATAACATAAAACCACAAAAGTGAAGGACGTGGGTATTAGTCAAACTTTGTCGTGCTGCAGTGAATAACGCAATGACTGGTCTATGCGTACGGTACAATTAACAGGCTTGTTATTCATCCTCGTTTAACGAAGGGTTCCGGAAAATCCCGAATAGATTTTAGGGAGGAGGACGAAAGCCGGTATAGTTAGCCAATGTACAGAGTGGATGCAGCCCATGACCATAAATATAACTCTATGATTTCGGATGCACCTGCGCCGCTGTGCTTCGGAAGATATTATATTGAATAGAATGCCTTCCGATGGTCTGCTCTTCCGCAACTGTCCGTTTGAACTACCCATCGACGTTGAACACTTCTTCTGTGGCTGCAGTGAATACCGCCATTGCCTGGCGTTCTTGGGCTTTAGTGCATGAACGCTTCAGATAAAGTCGGAATAAAAACTGGATACATCAAAATCGGCTTTCAGATTGTAAAACAACAGAAGCATAGGCTGTTTGTAACGTGGACCTCATAAAAGGTAGACAGCTTGGCGTTTGGGCTGGTGAAAGCCGGAATGATGGTAGCCGATGTACAAAGTGGATATAGCCCATGACCATAAATATAACCCTATGATTACGGAAGATACGACATCGAAATTCAGTGCCTTCCGATGGTCGTGTCTTCCGCAACTGTTTCATCTTGATCACCTGCCGATGACATGATTTCGTTAATAAGATAAATCTATGTAACATAAATACGGGAACAACACACTGACACAGAGGTTGAAATGAAATGCACTTAGCATACAACTACAGGAATGGGTTTGGGTATACATATATTCACCGCACCCATCGACATGATACACTATACATACACATGTGCACAATATTCAACATAGTATAGCTAGTCAAAATGTCCTGATCAGCTTATCACCTGAAACCTATACCCTTTGTATGGCCCTGTCTGGCTTGTCATGGTTTACATAATATCTGCACACGCACCTCTTTGTTCTATGTGATGTATGCGCAATAGGCCGCATAACAGTAGCAGTTACGCGTTTGTATGAGTCCGTTATGATAGACATTGATTTCTGCATAACAATGTCTGAAAATATCATGTGTTATTGTCGGGTAGAGTAAACTCCTGTCTATTGCATAATTGCATATTACCATCGATGTTTAAGGTGATATCTGTGGTGTGCATGTTGCTCCTATTAGGTGATCAATAATTATCATGCCAGATCCAATGGAAGTAAAAATAGCTCAATCACAGGTGTTGCATGGTTATATGGTTGATCCATGGTTTATTCATACAGGAACAAAATGCACCTCTGTGTGCTGTTATATACGAATGGATTACATATATGGAGGCAGAGAACATCTTGATGTAAGAATATATGAAAATAATAACACGTAATTTTTACCGGGCAGGTCTAAAGTGTGACCATTGCTCATTGTTCACTAGAAAAGACATTCGCCCTATCGTGTCTTACCCGGGGTCTAAAAATGAACGTAGATAATAATGACAATTAATGACGCCTTTTTATGACATATATAAAAGGGGCAAAAAAAGTTTTTCATTTTCAATAAATCCTGGGAAAGTCAAGCCTATTGGGCAAAATGTTACATACTGAAAAGCTGTTGAAAATGGCATAGGTTAATTGGTAACCTCTACTGCGGTTCATTTATCGAAGCCAATAAATAATGCAGCGATCAGCAGCCGAAAGAAATCAAATCTTTGCAGATCAGTATGAGGAAAAAAAGCACCCAAGATCCACCGACCGGAACAAGACTATGTATTATCTATCGTCTATGCAACGACATTTGGAGCTGGCCGCAGATATTGCCAACCATTAATAACTGCCACTTCCGGTCCCAGGTTGGTCCGGTGAATTGACACATGAAGTTTAATGACACTACATAACTTGCACTATTGTTTTCTATACGTCATTTTTGAAATTGTCATTATGTGATTAATCACCTGCGATTTCAGATAATCACCATGTCTTTATGCCTTGTTATGTGTCCACTGCCAAGAATGTATTTTCATGTCAGTGGATATCCTTACATACCAGATTAATGGCTTGGTGCTCGCAAATACCCACGTGTATTAATCATCATAAGCAGCAGCGATCAATGATGCGTTGCATTGTGTCGTTACTACAAAATTGCAAATGGTTAAACCAGGATGCCCATCCATCTAAGGATTATTTGGTTGATAACGGCTATACCGATCTCGCCATCTTTGAACGTTTCGGTAATATTCTGCCCAAGCATTGAGCCCGCCTCCATACTCATCCCGTTCTGCCAATGATGATAACAAATACTTGAAATTTAAAGAATTTGCAAGAGAGCAAATGCTATCAGTCGTTGTGATTTGTCATTGAAGATACAAGAAAATGTGCCAATGACCACTTCTCAACCATATCTTGCCATTGCTATTGGGAACTATTTACGCAAAATATTGCTCAGACATTGTTCAACATCATTAAGATAAAGTAACAAGATGCCGACATTTTCGTTAACTATATGTTTCGATGCTGAGCTTTTCTGTACAATGAACACAAGTATTAAACAGTATGTAGATCGGCATAATACAGGAGTGCTATATCAACATTGTCAATACCCTGTTTTTGCAGCGCGCAACAATTTGTAAGATTAGGGTTCAAATGAGGCACCCATCAGACACACGCTTCCTCAATTGCATGATAATTATACAGCGGCATGATTGCAAGGATTGCCATGAACGAAACGTATCTATATGTAACACCACTTTAATCATCATTTGATAGCTCAGCATAGAGGGACGAACCAACTTATCTGGGTTTGAAGTCAAATTAACATCAGACATCTTATAGGATGGGGAAGACAATGGTGTAATTGATCAAGGCCCAACATGATGTTAATGTCATCTTGTCCCGTCTCCAATGTCCGGCGTGGTCAAAGCTTCAATGCGTCACAAATGAGCCGAAGCTAAACCGATTTTCGCAGAAGGTCTTTATGTATGCAACTATGTCATATTAGCATAATTGGTTCTTATTAGCATAATAAATACATTTCGATGATATTCAAATATTTATTGACTGTAGTGGTTCACCAACATTTGATTATTAAGCATCGATGCAAATAAACGCGGAGAAGCTTTCGCGTGAATAATTAATCGATTCACAGCCTTACTGATAATTACCATACGCGACTAATCATAATTAATAGACACCGTTTAACCAGAGACAAGAAGCAGAATCACGCATATTCACATTAGATTAGAATGGGAACGGTACATTTGCGGCGTGGGTGAATTTAAAGACACATTTGGTTAGTATTTATTTTTAAAGCAGTAACCTCAAAAATACAAAATTTGCAATTTATTTAGGTCATCTACACTGTTATTACTTTACAATATTCCGATATATTCATATATAATGGATTATTAATTTGATAAAATTTATCACTAGTTAATAAACATAAGCGCTTCAAAACTTGTGGTTGGAGTTGCAAGGAAGTTAAACATGAACAATATATAAATACACAAGGAGCGTACAGATTGTTCACAAGAGCAAACAACGATTCAATTTAGTGTGCGACAAGTTTTGCGGGTGCCTATGTTTAGATTCTATTCAGGCCAATGTCTAACGCTTATTGACACTCAAAAACATTAATAATTCACCATGAGCCAAATTATTGATACGTTTCTTGTACAGTAAGCATCTTTGGAGCAATACTTTCTTCCATTTTATCCACAGAGCCACCAAGAGTATCATAGAGAACACAATACTACAAAGAAGTAACATTGAGGTTTAGTTATCTCTTCCAACTATTGCAATCGCTATCACATTGTATATTTTCAATAAGCGTTTTGCACATCACAGTTCGATTCAATTTTGCGATCATGAATTTGCATTACAATATCGACGTGACTTAAGTATAGGTGCATGTCCATCAATGCGATTCATGATTATTTAACAGCCCATCCAGCTGTATGTCACTTTCCCTACATTAGCACTCCACGGAAATTGTACCTCAAGCTTTCATGGTCTCTTACTACAAATATATTGTGATCCAAATGTTCAGTTTTGAAGTGTTTTAGTTTTGTTGATTGACACAATGTCTTGCTAGTGCTCTGGGGGGGGGGAAGATCAATATTGTTGACGGCCTATAAAGCGCTCAGCGATTTTTACAGATACACAGGGGAATTAGTTTGCTGACACTGAGATTTATTATGTCCATTGACTTCTGTGAAAACGGCATATGCTATCGTGGTGAGCAGAGTGTCAGGGCAAGCCGGAAGTAAGCCGGTCGTCTTCTTCCGTCTCATGCATAATAGAAAGATCATGTTGCATATGTAGAGTGTCTAAGGGATGGACAGCTAGGCAAATAGATATATTCGAGAGATCATGTGGCGGTTGTTGTCACAACTTGTACATTGGATTAATATACAATATTTGCGGCTTTTTAAGGTCAATCTACGCAATAAAAGAAGGAATACAAGCTCATACACCTGATGAAAGATATCAGGTATGTTATTCTTATCAACCAATATCATGCATGTTGATAAAGAAATATGTTTATGCGGTTACGATTTTACATAACACAGCTCTTTAAATAATACAGCTCGATATAACTAAGCGGTCATGACCTTGCCTTTCTAAATAGCGTGACTTAAGAATAGAATGTTGTCATTTGCCGAGAAATATTATTGCCCGGAGGCCTATCTGACCTCTGACACTTTCACTATATTTTCACTCACATTTTTAGGAACGATATGGCCCCATGGTAGCCTTCATAATCACGTGCTCCCTTACTACCAGTATTGTGCGATCGGTGTACATGTTATAACATTTATATGATGGCCCCATAATCAAGTCAGCAATCGATGATCATAAATGCATATTATAAGCGAAATGTCAAATAACTAGCGGCACAACACTATTCACAAACACGGAGAAAACTGAGTCAGATGAAGCTGATATTGGTTTAAGTTTGATGAAGTCTGCACAAACTCGATTGGCTATCTATTAAAGCAGATTGTCTGGGCAAGTCGGAAATAAGTCGGTCCTGTTACCATTATAAGAAGCTGATGAAATACAGATCTGTCTGATGATATAGCAGTTGCTATTAGAGGTTATACCTTGAATGCGGTATTCACAGCGTTCACAGGGCTGATTTAGCATCGTGTGCGATGATCGCTAATAATACTTATAAAATAGGCTAAAGTATCAATTACTGCCTTTGTACGATCAGTAAATTTCATAAAAACTCACTTATTGATTATTTCATGTTGGTCTTGTTATTAGCCGATTAATTCCGTGGTTTCCTGGAAGAGGTTATTCATTTACGGGAATATGGTGGCTGCAAATGTCTGGTTCACCTCCTCTGTTTGGTTGACCGTATTCAACCTCAGAGCAGAGATGTTGCATAAACACAACCACTTTAAGTCGAAAAATAAGAAGGGTGGTTGTCACTCAAAGCGGCGTGTGCTGACCGGTCTATAATTAGCCTATTGCAAGCACATTGCATCAGTATTGAAAACAACTGCCTCTACGGTGCAAACAAAAGGAACTATCCATTGTTGGGTTGAAATAATCACTTCTTATTATATATAGACCTATTCAATAGTTACTTTAAACTTAAGTTCCATGTGTGCTGACCTGTTTATTATTTAATTGGCCTATTGCAAGCACATTGCATCAGTATTGGAATCACCGTGTCTCTTCAGCGCAAACAAAATGAACTATTGATTGCTGGGTTGAAATAGTCACTTCTCATTATGAATATGGTTATTCAATTGTAGTCTTAAACTTAAGTTCCATGATGGCCAAAATTGTGAGGCATGAATATAGAGCACGACTCAAAATCAGTCAAGTAACCGCATAGTGTAAATTTCTGATGGGATGTTGTAGCTCTGCAATGTAAAACGATGACTTTCACTTAAATTTTCTGATGTTGCAATAAGCATTATGGCCCTATACGTCATTCCAAAGTATTTATTGGGATATAGCCTTTGCATAGGGTCACTCTAGGGTCATCGAACGCAAGCTAACCAGAAGGAGATTCAGGAACACAAAATAACAGTCCGAAATGTTCAACGTCGCATTAACATCATTATGACGATTAGGATGTAATTAATTAGTCCACTGAATGGTTTAATCGTCTTGTCACGATTCAGACCACTTGAGCGACAATGGGTCGAAAGTCTTATTTGAGTCGGGCTAATGCACAAGGTCTTCATATATGCAAATATTTCACATGAGGATGTTCATCGCATAAATTTGCATAGTATCTCAATGCATTCAGGACAAATATTTATCCACCCTCATTGTCCCAAATTATGGACCATCCCAATTTTGAAGCACCTACATGCGACGAAGCTTTTACCGTCATGAATATAAGTAGAATGCTAAGCATATATGTTAAAAATCTTGAACGACATATTTAATATCTACGTCTAAGTAATTAATGTCGGTAGTACTTCTGTTAAGTAGACATGGCATTTTAATTATAACAGATTGGGCCGTGCAATGTTTTTCATTTCACGTTTTGGATTAAATATGACATTACCAACGGTGGCAGGATAGCCAACGTTATATGCTGATAGGTTTAATTGATGTGTCAGTTTAACTTCGTCTTGATCTTGACAGCTAGCTATGACTTGCCATTGTTTTATTTTATTTGCTCGCACGTCACATTTCTGGTTATTATAAACGTGCAAATGGCTAAAGCATAATGTCGACATATCTGTTGAAATTGAGTGATGCTCAACGTTATACATAATAGTCATCAATGGAACAATAACCCCAGGGACACATCGTTGCTTTCGGAATCCAATTTGCTTTTTTATTGTACGTCTGTCCATCACAATTACCATACTAATATGACGTATCTGCAGAATCAAGTTTGCTTCCATAATTTATTGATCGTTGGTTACTCACAGAGGGGCTTCAAGGAAGTAATCCATGCCGCATATCAATGAATCAATTCTATTCCACAATTCCTGTTCAAATATAACGATTTATCCGGGAATGATTCTGAAAATGCAGGTTGGTAATGAGATGCTAACGATGATCCAATAAGTCGATACCTTCGGGAGTCCAGACACAAACCATTTACCGGACATTTATCTCCACAGTAACGCCCACACTAATGCAAGGCGTTTCATCGATCACATTATGTCTGCATGGATCAATCAATAAATATCTATCGCGCCATTACTTGTCTCAAACCGTATTGTCTCTAGCTATTTTAACCTAAGACTGTAATGTAATGTAATGCACCTTGGTGCTGTTGAACAGTTATATTGAATATCGCTCGTAAATAATAAAACTGCAATGGAATACAGGTTAAGTAAAACAACACAGAAGTAGGAGCTTCTCCCTGATTACTTGGACTATGGGATGTTAAAGCTGGTAATATATATGGCCAGGAAATAGTAACACATTCTTACCAACGCACGCTGCTCATTACAATAGACTAAACAAACGCAGACCAGTAAGCCCGAAAGTGAGAAACCACGCCTATTTATTAACACGTTACACATATGATAGAAATTATCAATAATGACGAGTTTCAGTTTTCGAATAACTAAATGAAAAGCAATTCGACCAAACAGCATATTTAGGGCGTTATAGTCAACATAAACTACGAGTGGCCTAAATAAACAGCTAGTAAGGTAAACTATCGAGCCGAGGAGATCCATCCACAGACGAAATGAGTCCTCCTCGTATTCTGGCTAGCGTGGAACTGCTTACTAATTTCAACACCATACTGAAGATCGTGCATTCCTTAAATTAATAGACATTAATGTGGCCAATTATGTTTTAATTAATAATTGATAATAGTCCTCGGCGCAAATGCTGTTATTATTCCCTAATAATGCTTGCTACAACATATGTGATGTATGGACAAATGAGCTATACTGAATTCCCTAATACTTATAATTCCACGGATGCTGAACAAATATATATAAAGATGCCAGCCCTGATAGTCCTATGTCTTCAGGTATAACTTGTACCCTTGTATATTCTTCAGGCAACACAAATAGGCTTTGCAGGGTAACGAAAGTATCTATCGTCGTACGGACAGAAACATGATGGAGGTGTAAACGTCACATATGGCGGCAGAATGATGCTCGCTTGTGCACACAGGAAATACAAAAATACTGATTTCTGCAAGTCGATGTCTGCTTGTATATACACGTAATAAGAAGTTGAAACGCCATGTATTATCTCTAACAACAGACCAGCAGGTCAAGTCGGAGGATAGCCATACCAATATTTCCGTCTTATCGGTAATAAAAAGATCAGCTTGCAGCGAATTAGTTGTTTGGACAATGCAGCTAAAAAATGCGGAAAATTATATCCTGGTGATGATATTGCGGTTGTTTATGAGCTAATAGACATATTAATCTATAATTCTACTAGCAAACATTGATTACCGAAATACTTGAATAAATAGAAAGTATGTTGCTTTCCATGCGCAGGTGCATGATCAGAAACCAAGCTCCATATATCAAGTTCAAGCTTCATATGATGACAATTGGGAAGCATATGTTGTTAATGCCATGGTCTTCAAAACGGGGATACGTTTGAGGGTTGGGGTGGAAGGGGTGGGGGCTTTGGTATAGATAGGCTGTGTGCAAGGTTGTTGCCATGTCGGACCCTCCAATATCGGGATGTCCTCTAACACATGCATACACAATACACCTGCAATCATTCAACTCATCCCTTACTCGTAGTGGCTTTCTAACCTAGCGGCTAATGATGCTGTACGTAGGATCATTTGATAGGTTGTAAGGAGGAAACTAGTGTGCCAAGGGTTCCATTACAGTCCAATATATACAGTTCCTCGATGTCAACTAAACGTCAAACCTACCTTAACTGTGCACGGATTTACATCAATGGTTTATCTTTATGCTAAATTATATCGCACGGTCAGCAGTAGATATGATTGATGCTGCTTCACTTCCGTAACTATGGCAGTTTTCTGATTACGATTGGTCCGGAATCACATAGTGCTATGACTTGATAGCAGTAATAATATTTATTCATGCTACATAAAAACCCGACCGACCCATCTATTTAACAAATTTAAGTTAAATCTAGTGCAAGTGAATTAAAACCGTGTTGGCATAACTTTGTTTACAGCAATCGTAAATAATTGTTATGCTGTCGGTGTGTCCAACGTACAGGTTGCACGCCGATTTGAAGTCATAGCCTCCTAATGGTAGAGCTAACAATAATCTACTATTTATTTCGACATATAGATTTGAAAATTTAATTTTTTTTTCAATATACACACTTTGAAGATATCCAGATTATAAAAGTGAACGCGCAGAGGGAATCGTCGATCATTTTTTCTACAATCGTTATCAAGATATCCAAACAGCTAGCTCAATCATCTAGATGTTAATTGATGCGTGTCCGTTCTCTTTATAATGGAACATGTTGATTTCCCATAGAAGCCGTATTCTGATTTGTAGCGATCAGCACAAACTGATATTCGTTAACACCAAGACAAATCCAAAAATTGTAGAGATTCTTGCCCCGTTTACTTTTTCCAACTAGTCATTTTGTTTCTGCCTCTGGTTACTTTCCCTAGAGTGACGCTATATGGATCGTGCACCAGGGTATTTTTCCTCGTTAATACCTAGTCGCATGGTCAATTTCCTACCACATGTTCAACTCATGGTTAATTCAGCGTTGATTCCTTTACGCATCGCTAATGCACCATTAATCCCCTGATGCTTGGTCATGGTTAATTCATCATTGATTCCGTGCAGCATGGTAAATCCATCATTGATTCCGTGCAGCATGGTAAATTCAGTATTGACTCCTTGCAGCATGGATCATTATCTGGCATTATTACTCTGTCCCACTAATTAACAAGCTGTATGTTGATGGTCAATCAATGGATACCGTGTATGACAGCAACGAAAAGATAGCGAAACGTATCTTGTTTCAACTGTTTGCAGAGGAAGGCACTCTAGCCACAACGCGAAAACCATATAAACCTAAAGCTAACACGTTATTTGCCACTGAGGAGCCATTACAATCATTCGGTAGCGGCTTTGGTTCGTTGCCTATAGCATCCCTCCTCGCCACCAGTACCAAAAAGATGGCAAGCCATATACAACTGCTAGCAAGCCTGATTGGTTCAACATTGTAACAACAGGGCATTCTGTATGTTTTCTGGGTGTGACAAAAATAGCCACAAAATGGCACGAAATCGGTGTACAGAATATAATGCATAAATTGCTGTAGGATTTTAGACTAACCAGTGAGCACCATGCAAAGCTTTTATAATAAAAGCGGTATATGCCCATTCCCTACTTTTATGTTGACTCGATTCATAGTTGTTCAATGATTGATCCATGCATGAACGTTATGACATTCTGTCAACAGTTGCACATGGGTAGATTTCGTATGTGTTCGGCATCTTGATGTGAAAATATGTAGCCAACAGACCGACTTACGGCTTGATATAGATGCATTGCGAACACTTCTCTGAGCTATTCCCATTAACTTGTTGGCGTCAGAGCCATATCACATTCTGGCACAGAGGATAAAAGTGGGGAACCATGTATACGGTTTAAGCATGGTATCTGTGCTTGATCAGTGAAATAGGAAGCTGAATCTAATGTTCAAATGCAGCACAGAGTTGAGTGAATTGACCAGCTATCAAGACTAGCTGACACATGTATTGCACGAGCTCGAGCTATCATCATATTCTCAACCCGTACCTTCTAACAAGAATTCTTGTTTGAAATTTACATGTAGATCCCAGGGTGGGCTTTACTCATTATATAGAAAGAGGTATGCTCTTATCAGCGCTATGTGGGCCATTGATTGGAAAAATGGTAGTTTATCCTGTTCCGGGTGGTGAGGGCACTATTGCCTGACTTGCTCGCCTTATGGCATCTACTTACCATATGGAAGGATGGGACTAACATTGATGTACAATGCTAAATAGGCTAATCCTTCATGGTCCTTTTATGCCTATATACCCAGGGTTTTTTTGTATTTCAAGTTGACAATCTGTTTAATTCGAGACCAGACACTGCGTTGCCGTTGCTATGTGATAATTCTGCCCAGTGATTTAACGAGCTCGACACAATTTACGGATATGAAGTTATCTTTATAAAAGACGTGACGTTCTGGCCTTATGACACTATATTATCCTTCTCTTTTGTAAGAAATTGTATGGCCCCATGTTTGCCTTCCTAATCAAATGCTCTCTTACTACCAATAGTTTAGGATCTGGGCGATTGCTGTAGATGTTGTTGCATTTATATGATGGTCCGAATATCTAATTAGCAATCGGTGAGGAACAATGCCTCTAAATGAGTGCATCTAGAACAAAATTATTCAGGTATCACAGTAATGCTATTTGCCTATGAATCTGTAACATCTTGGACGATGATTTTATTTAACATAAAGATACTACTGTAACTGGTGAACATAACTACAGCAAATTAATCATTGCATCGATTTTACTTTCTAATATAGCAGTCTCTCATAGATGTATTGGTTTTTTTATTGTTTCCCTGTGACAAAGAGTCGTGAAATTACGAGGATCAATTACTTAAACGAAAATGTGCTTTAATTTCACTCGACAAATGGTTACATATGCACAAAAATAAAGCGTTCGAAGTTTGGCACAAGCGGTTAGAGTGCTATGTCAGAGTCATCGTTATAGAATCAAGCCACTTCGTTAAGAAGCCTGCAAACTGCATATGTTAGTTCCCATATTGATTTGGCTTATCATTACACCATTGACAGCGTTCATGTAAGCCCACGCGCCCTGCTATAGATTGATTTTCACTCTCTGTTGCGATGAATCAGGGTGGGCGTAGTTGGATGCACGATGCAAATGATGCTACCAAATATTTACTTGCACTACCTACTATAAGTTATTGGTCGTGCGATTGGAAAATCATTTTATTACTTATAATGCTGTTTCGCGTGTGCCATATCTCAAACTGCTTTAGTATTAAATTAACTGTTGTACTTTTTAATGTTTCATAGTTTCAGTTACCTATTGAATGCAGGCTCCTTCAATTGCTTCCGGATCTATCTTATATGATAGCACACTCTAATTACACCAGCTAAGCAACGGAAAATTATTCTGAATGAAACAAACACCGAATTTCTGAACGTGGTATTTCAATCTAACACCTGACTGGCCAGACAGATGTTGTTTCAGAGATCACTGCCCTCAACATTAATCCAAGCCCTGAGTGTTATGCATTTTTGCAATAGGCCACTTGTAGGTAAGGTTATTGCGGGCTCAGTAGAATACGATAACAACCTGTAGTGAAGTAAACTGAAAGACTGAGGTTTAGCGCCTCATTGACATCATAGGTTGTAGATAAGGATGATCAGGACGGCATGAAATTGCTCACAAAATGTGTACTCCTACTTGCCCTGTTTCTGATATCATGAGTCGGATTCAGTGACATGAAGCCCAAGCTCAAAGTACATCAAATAGGTGTTCATGTGTATTTCGATTACATATAAACATATATGTTGAACCATATTTTGGATACTATTTATTTGGTCCTTAAATCATTTTGTTCATTATTGCCGTGATTCACTGACGATGGTTCATCAGGCTTTCTATCCTAGGTTGGTTTGAAACATTAATATAGATAACCTGTATTTTTATTTTTATTTAATTTCATGGTGTGTGAGTCGATAACCTAAACGAGAGTGCTATTAAAATGTGCGGTTCAATAAGAGTTTAGGGGCAACGTAATGGCATGGATTGACACAGCATGGAACATTACTTAAGAAGATGCATCCTAACTTAAGGTAAAATGCAATTCAAATAGAATATCCGTGCTCATCTTAGGTTTTGATTACACTGTGGAAAAAGGTACTGGTTTCGATTGGAAATCGGTGGGATATTTATCCGACAATTGTCACATGCTGTTTGTTTGACCTGTTTTCGCTGATGCCTTCAATGTTTCTCACTTAGTGTGGTTTAACGTTCAAACACACACGCGCTTCTTTGCTCCATGCAATCCATATATGAATAATGATAGAATCATATACGTCATGTGTGTTTCAATAGAGCGGTGAGTAACACACTCTGGCAATGACCATATAAGGCCGTTTTACCTCCGTGCGATCAATAGTCGATAGAAATTAATAAAAACGGGCATGAACTCGCGTTATTGAAAATGTCAGCAAATTAACATACCAGAACATTATTGAGCACAAACCGATGCACGCATTCGCTTATGTGACCTGTAGCCTTTGCTTGAGGCGGATGTTAGCCGGCCGTATACTGCTGTTCCATGTAAAATAGAACAATCATTTTCCAAACGTAGGTCATTTGAGGTGTGGACTCATAATCATTGCATGACAGCTTTGAAGGGAGTTGCTATGGCGGTTGCTGCAGACGTTTATACACGAGAGACTGTGTAGTTGTGTGTGTAGGTTCAGTCATAACGGCTGAAATAATTTTTGTAACATCAATTATCATCATGAAAGAAACGAAGCAGGTTTCGAACTCATTAGCAAATAGTACCATTTAAGTAACTTGCGTTATTAGCAGTGTAATCAAAGCGTTTCCGAGATAAATTTGCATGAATATTCCGTAGTAGTAATTTTACATATTCGTGAGCAAGTAGTCGTACTAGTTTAATAAAATGCCTCTTATTGAAAGCACAACGAGCGTTTGTATTGAAATGATGTTATCACAATAATACCGTAGGTTGAGTGTATAACAGTTCAGCTGATGTGTTATCTTTAGGCACCCCGATTAACGCTTCATTATTTGTACATCTATTTCAATGGAATGACACCTGGATCTTAGACCAGCCTACTTATATTTCTTACGTTTATCCCAAGCCTTTATGGCTGTTAAAATGTCGCCAGATAGTTCATTGCTCTCAACATCATTCTAAAGCCCTCGGCACAACGTATATATTGCCACATAAAAGTCATGCACTTGCAAGTTCGGCAAAATAAGATCAAGGCCACTTTAAGAGAACTTAAACATTGGGGTTCAACGACGCACTTTTATCAGGAATATACTTGTGAAGGTCATAAATGAGAATAATATGTAATAAAGTGAAATAAGCTTCTATTTAACGGATTGCTAATTCATCACATAAGATGTTGGTGTCAGTGTATATGCTACGGTGTGGATGGAACTGATCATATCGAGTGTCCTGTTTAACCTTACCGCCCGATTCATTGCATATACGCCTTATTAACGATTGACCCTCTCAAAGTTTTTTTAATCATGTAGCAATCAATAGAAAATGCAATGACGTAATGCGCTATTTACAGATACAGCCTGCGTTTGTATTACATTGATTACCATTCATTGCGAGGCTTCACAATGCGTGTAGCAGATCAATGAATCAAATCTGTTAAGAACTGCCCTTTCAAATCAGTGTTATTCACCGGTCCATGATGTTATTCACGAGATCATAGGATTATTCATCAGACCATATAGATATTCACAAGACCTGTGTGTGTTATTCACCACACCACTGTGTTATTCGCCAGACCATAGTGTTATTCACCCGACCATAATGTTATTCACCCGACCATAGTGTTATTCACCTGGACTTTTCTTAGACGCGGAACGGCCAAATTGATTAACTCATTAGCTTTAGATTGTGCTATGTACTAAATAGCTGGTAAGGGTGGATTAGAGAATCAATTATTTCATTTGCAGAACAATAGCAAGTATGCTTAAACAATGTTTACAGATTTTATTATTTATCCGTAAATGTTTCGTTAAATCAAGATTGAGAATTATATGCTAGTGATAGTTCAACATGTCAATGCCTTCGTGATTGATAAATAAGATGGAAACACAGCGTTTACTTGCCCTGTAATTTGTGACCACAATGTCATGCGATTGAATATGGGTAAGCTCTGCTGGTTGGTGAAACATTTCTTACCCTAGATCATTCATGCTGCGCATATCTTGAAGCCATTCTATTCTGTCATGCATCTTCATAATACAGCTGCCGGCACTGGACCAGGATCGCTCAGTGAACGTCGTGCTGTGTTGGTATTATATTTGACTGTTACTAACATAATTTTTATATTAAGGCAATTTACCACAGATCTGGTAAATAGAATTAAGGCAATAGATCCAATGAAATTCACTGAGGCATTAATTTTGATATTCATCACTTTGAAAGCAATACCCTCAGTGATTTTGAATGCTGCAATAGAATGCGCACTCAGCAATAACAACTAGTAGCTAGTAATGCACATGGAGATTTAATTGATGCACCTGTTTGATAAACATGGGTTGGCAATTCGCGCCCAATGCTAATGTTGATAGACATGAGTTAAACAGAAACTCGGACGCAAAGGTGAACCCACTTATCAGCGGACCACACATGTGAGAGATACAGTCAGGTAATTAAAGCAATCCGACAGCCGTTAGGAATGAATAAATACCGGCGTGAATGCACACAGTTATATAAGCATACGCGGACATTAATGCACACACAACGATGCATGAACAGGTTTATGGGGCACTGCAATTAAGTGAGCGGATCTTAGACCAGTTGAGCAGCCACAATAGTAATCAGCCAGTGCCCCCTATAATGCAGTACATTTAATCTAAGCCTGACAACAAACAACATTGCCCTGTACATCATTCATAAGCCGTCGGCGAAATGTATATTTTTCATAACGCCAATTTGATATCATGCACCAGACACAGCGCGTTGCCATAACGGGCGATTATATCCCCACAATACAACCAACCTAAAGGTCACATCAATACTCAATGTATGTGCTGGTCAAACATATTATATGGTATGGTGTCTTATATATAACGACGTTTTTACATAGAAGCCTCTCGGTGGTTGAAACAACTTCTTTTCCTGTTGCTTTCAATGCGCATCAAATACATTAAGTTTATAGGTAAAGCAATATAAAAGCGAATCAAATATTGTTTCCATTGTCTGTCACAGGGGTTTCATCTATCGTCCGCACTTTTAAAAGGTCAGCGATATATCATTCTTTCCCTGAATATCAATAGCTGTACGCTACATCATCGAGTAATGTGGTTCTGCTCTGCCTGGGCCTGGTTGCATAGCAATGAATCCATAGTTATGTAATGCATTTGTCGTAACATTTAACAGCTACAATTAGACAAGATACATCGAGTCATAAACCAGCGACATTTAGCAGTGCGAATCTTGGATAAATTCGAGATGCGTCTTTGTTCCCTTGTGGGTTTTTATATGTTAACGAATGAAGCTTTTTTACAATATGTTTCCTCGTGATTAGCTGGTAACTGCAACTAGCAATTGTATTTGACAAGTAAGCTTTATTCAGTAAAGCAGCACATTGATTCATCACTTGACAGTGTTTCTTACTTGTCATAATTTGAGATATGAGATACTCGGATTCGCGTCGTATGATTATTACCATTGAAAAAGTTAGTTTGTTGAAGAAGTATCCAACCCCTGATATAAATTTATAGCTTACATAATATCGCAACATTAAGGACTACATTGAAGAGTTCGCATAATATATACGCTTATGAAATTGTAAGCGCACAATTACTCGGTTCAGTTCCCTTAGCATTTCAATTGCAATTACGATAGTAGTGGCAATTATTAGGGAAATAAAGTTTGCGTTTCCCAATAATCTATCGTTGTCCATTCAACGATCAGCTCGAAATGAGTCAAAAGTGGAGCCCACAGAAACTGTTAAATTTTTCCGTGAATTCCGGCTGTCAACGAAATACTACTGATGGTTCACTATGTCGATGCTTTTTGTGAAAAAATATAGAGAATAGACACAGCACATTTGCATTTACAGGGGTAACAATTGCACAAAATGCTAATGTATTGAGGTTACCAAGCAAAGTAATATGCATAGTGGTCAAATGCTCACGGTGGTTGAGTATTTAATCCATAAAACATTATCGTTCTAATACCACCCCAGTACATTAATTGCATCTATGTCTATTGGCGAACATCACTAAAAACTGCATGGTGTCATATCTTCTAGACACAGTATTGTCTATTTATCTTCTTATGACGGTAACAAATGGATTTCTTTAGAAATCGAATGCATAATGCTTGTTGTATTTATTGGTCCTCACACCCTGCTGCCGCACTCCAGCTATGCTACAAAGTCAGCCTCGACTGCACTAGGACTTCACAACCACAAAAAGATACGATTGCTATTCACCACTTCTTGTCCACTTAATCAACATCATCAGGTGCTAAGGACTTACATTTACAGTCTACCCTATTTTCAATATTATTCAAGAAAATGAGAAGGTAACATTGTGCATCAGTAACAACATGAATGAAAAAGAGGGAATTATAAGCTATTCGAACTTTATACTTATATTATGTCGTACTTGCATTCTATGATTTTAACTATTGACGGCTGTGCCGAGCGTTGTGGTGTGTTTATACAGATGGAGTGGGTGGGTCGCCGTGGATGATTTATTTCGATGTTGGCACAAAGATGAACGCGTCATCAATCGCTCCAGTGAGTTGACATCGACAATTATCAATAATAAAATAAACAGTCCACTGTTATGCAGTACATTCATTCCAAACCTGGCTGAGTTTTGAAAATGCTAATGTCTCTGCAAACATCATTGTCTGCGACTTCATTCCAAAGCCGCTGGCGAAGAGTGAATTTTGCATGCTGCCACTTTAATATCCTGCACGTGCAAGCTAAGCAGAAAGAGATTAACGCACACATTAATCACACTTAAACCTTGAACTAAATGTCAATTTGATTCGGTAGTCGATTTGCGATACTAATGGATGGGAATGATTATGTTGTAGAGGGAAAATCGGCAGAAACATCCTATATTAAGAAGGAACAATTAATCGTATAATAGGCCTATGCCAATTTCTTTGCCAGGCTGTGGTTGAAACATGACCATATTGAGGGCAAGTATATTCTTATTTTCTGATCCATCGTCATACGTATTAGCCTTATCTGCTATCGACCCTGTCAATTTGGAAGTATTGTTCCGGAATAAGCGATTGTGATCGTATAACAATCAATAGCCAACGCATAAGTGAAATGCGCTATTCAAAGATTTAGTCTACGCTTGGATTATATTGAGCACCATTCATAGAGAACCTTCTTTAATTTTATGCATGTAGCAGATCAATATAACAAATCTGCTTCGAAACCTCCATCTAAGAATAACGATTCACTCGTCTGGTAGCTGGTTGGCAATAAGTGATGATGATGGTTCAATATATTGATGTCAGTGTAAGCTGCTGTTTGAAATAGACACCGTGCATTGACAAGCTCGACAATTTTGTTCCTACAGCATAAATAATCAATATGTACTTTGGCGAGACATCTGATATGGTATGGTGTCTAATCTATCAAAGCGTATTTACATGTCAGCCAATACGTAAATGGCCTAAGTTAATGCTTTGTAACTCCAGGTTTGCCAGATAGAATGGCACCCCAAAATAACATTTTGATATTATATAAGGGTCACAGGGCTCTGATTATTCATTTATCCATAGCGCAAACATGCTTGCCAATTCACAAAATCATCGACTAGACTTTCAAGATCGAGATACACCAGCATACCAAAAGAGCGTTAGACGTTGGGCTTGAATCGCGTTGAAATGTACGGGGCCCATAGAAATGCAGCTTTTGATGCTGCTGCTTTCTATCACGACCTACATTCTCTGTTCTTAATATGTAGTGTATGAACATGGCAATCAGGTATTATAATGGCCGACCACAGGCGTCTCTGGTTAAACCCTTGCGAGCCTGGGTCACTTAAGGCACTCCTCAAAGATCTGATGCACGTTTTATTTATTCCATTTGCATCTTTGGTTATTAGGGTTAGAAAAACATATGAATAAGCATTATGACCGCATCCATGAGTATTGCCAGTGCTATGTGACTGCCTCTGTGCTAGGATTTATTTTATAATTGCTATCGTTTTGTTTGTATGAGGAGCACCAAATGATCGTTAAACTACCGATAGCAGCTTTATAGAAATCGCCTTCGACGTTGATAATAATAGTGTGCCAAATGAGTGGTGACCAGTTCCGGTTAGTTACGTGTGCCCGAATCTCTAACTTTATGGTATTATTGCGGGGTTTATAACTCGTCATAAATAACCAATCTGCTTTATCACAGGCCTTAAAAATAACAGGGATAAGAAATTTTACAGATATCATTTCCAAAAATAACAAGACGTTTGTCGATTCGGGATTTTTCATGATATGCACCTTTTAATCTGCTGTCATACAAATCCATGTCTTAATTAAACGTTCGTATGTTTTGTAGTCCTCCAAGAGCATAGTTTTTTACCAATTATGTGGCTGGACGATTGGAAGAGTCGAGTCATCAAAGTAATCGGGAATCGTACGAGGACTAGTTTTACGTGTAAAAAAAGCCACCAATCATTTACTTCTGGAGCATTTGCGCGGGTCATATTGATCTGCCTAAATTGTCTAGCCAATGAGATGGCAAGTCAGTTAGCATATCTGCATGAAAGTTTCGGTCCAAATCGTGATAAAAAATATGCAATCATTTACTTTACATTAATTGATACATTTGCGCCATCGTCACCACAAGGTTTGAATTGTGTTCGATAACGTCCACCGCGGGGATCCATATACACTTGTGTAATATTTGTCAAATAGTGTCACGAACATTTAACACACCAGCGACCCAATGGTGACATTATGGATATTTTACGACACAATATCACCACATGCAGCATCCGTATTAAATGTTTCTGTGTAAATCAACATCGCACGTTTGATAATTATAAAGGACCACCAACCCTAACCCTACTTGATTACAATGTACCACTATTATATTCAATAATCATATTATCAAACATTTTCCCTATGAGACTAAGACCTATTGATCGATAATTATCAATGGTGTTCAAAGATTTCATTCTGTTCTTAGGAGGAGATGTAGGCATACCTCGAGGCGTATGCACATGATTCAACATCGTATTTGCATAATGAGCATATCCCTCATCGCAGCCATTCAGTATGTAATCAAAGGCAATTTAACGAGAACAGTCTCCTCATATATACCCAATTTTAACGTTGACAGTCAGCAATTATTGACTCAGTCAGAACAACCGAATATCTACTGACTATTCTAGCTAACTTCCCACTGTTTGCCTTCAAGCGGCCAAATGAACTTATTTTTTATTGGTGTGCTGATAGAAAAGCGTAGTGCTTGCCATGCATACACTTCGTGCACCTTTGAATAGGTTTACAATATTGGCATCTGTGTTACAAGTAAAACTTTTGGAGAAAATATCAAATAAATAAAAATCATACACCTTGTACGGTCATCGTACATGCAACCTTCACAAAAACGTCCAAGCACCTGGATGCATCATATTTTGCGTGGGTCTACGTTATGCAAATCCATATCAGCCCTTGATTTTTTTTAATCTCATCAGGATGTATGAAACGTATTGAGCATTGATTCATCACTTAGTCTACCGAGATATACTAAAAAGATATTTTGTTTCGTCCGAATAATAAGAGATATTTACCTCGTCCAAAGGAATACTTCACATACTGATACAATAGTTTACTACAATAACAAAGTAAAAGTCAATGAAAAGTTAGTCAGTGGAATTGTTAATATCAACTTCATTGCTATCATAAGGAGGGGATACATTTTGTAAGACTGTTATTTGCCCCAAAGCGTTTATCAGCTATGTTTGGCCTAAGCATGGTATACCAACACTATGTATGTTCAAGCAGTCTTTGATAAGGAGAGAGGTGTCCACTCTCATTTCAAGGTTACAATTACTACGTATTGATAACCAGATATCTGAATAGAGTTGACAACCTATCGTCATCTTAGACATAATAGGACACAGGAAACATTGCGTCACATGCTATGCACCTGCTACAGTGTTTCATTGACCTTATAAGAGGTCTATAAATCGGCAAATATGGGCGGAAAAGTATCCACCGTCATTTGAACCAATCAGGTACAGGTACAAGTACATACGTTTCTCTCTATCTCAGAGTGACTTTTCTAATGCTAACGGGAGATTACAACTTGTCAAGGCTAAGAACAACAGCAATTATGCAAAGCAAACAATGGACCTTGACAAATCATCCTTAAATAATTCTCTCAATTATGCTGTTTTCGTACAAGATTAATGAATCAATTCCTTCTTTCATCACTTCCTGATTGGCAAGTGGCATAAGGCATGGGACCTTATTCTCAATTGTAATTATGCAAGAAACGAGGAAAATAGTCACATTACCTATATGCCTTGCCACAGTAGTGTTACTTGTTTTATCGTATAATGTAAGCAAATAAAGAAAATAAAACATGGTACTATTTATTATGAGTGGTGAAGGATCCTGATGATTGGGAAAACAAAACGTCCTAAATTTTTGCACTTTTTCAAATCTAACAGAATCAATACGTGCTATTAGAGTTGCTATTACGACCCAATTTTCAGTACTCACACCCACAAAAAAACCCATTTCATCCAATTTATTTCACTTGTCTGTATAGATGCATGCATATTATAGACATATTGGAAACGCCCCCTGGACAATGCGGGCTAGATCAAATATATCAAGCCAGCTCGTTCCACTCAATACCATAGGCGTTAAGAATCCTAATGCCTAGAGACGTCTAAATATCTCGCAATAAATTACGCGTTGAATGTCAATGGTGCATTTTGGCTGTCATGAAACGTAGTTGATCACCTGAGAAGTTTGCCACAGTCCTTTTAGCTATAAGGTTTAATGAACGATAACCGGATCTTTAATTGAGGATCTTATTTCCCGTCCAATGGGTGGTGATTAAGTGTTATGCTATTTCTTGTCAAGTAGATTGTAATGAAATTTCTATTTGACTTTTTTGTAGGAATGCAGTTTTCGTGGATGGCACTTAAATAATTGATTAGTCAGGCTTTTTAATAACACATGACCGTCTTACAATCTAACTTGTTCCCATTAATATACAAATGTTTATTCAGTGTTCGAGAATGTCACATCTTTGATTATGTGAGATTCATTTTGAACTTTGTTTCCGAATAACATAGCTAGCACATATGAAAACATATGAAATATTTAATTCATTCTTTGGATATTAAATGCTCTTTCAGAGAAACAGAAAGAGGCAGCTGAATATAAGCAGCAAGCACTTAAGGGGTAGCAGCGATTAAGAGGCTTTGGCTGTTTTCTAAAGGCTTTTATGTTGCCATCAACCTTAATTAACCATGTTGTCCGGCCAACAGTATGATGTTACTTTGCCCACACCAAGGGATTATTTTTATTGCTCCCTATATGACCACACTATGTATGATGTAGGATTCGCCGGCAGCAGCGGTTTTGAAATATGTCATTCTTTATTCAAATGTATGCACACAATTATACCTGCACATTTGTGCTATAGGGTGATTTGCATTGATATACCGGAGAAGACATCAACATCAATATCGTCATCTGCAGTCTGGTCCAGTACACTGCACTCCACTGGCACTGAAGTATGTTATGCCTTACAATGTTCTCATAATTCAATCTGTATGACTTTTTGCATGTCTATAGTGCTCATTGGTAATAGCGGTAATACTGTTTGCTTATTTATCATACTACTGATTTACAATTTAAAATTACTACAGTGAAGAACGTAATTATTATTCAAACCTTGTTGTGCTGTAAAGAATAAATCAGTTGCCTGCATTATCAATGCGGGATAAGTAACAGGCATGTTGTTATCCTTTGTCAGCGAAGGAATCCGGCCAATTCCGAACGAAACTCGATGCATCATATAAGCAGCAAATGCCATCTTTAACGTGGTTATTATAACAGGGAGACATGTAAAGGTTTAGGGAGGAGGATGAAAGCCGGTATAGGTAGCCTGTGTACAGAGTGGATGCAGCACATCCCCATAAATATATCCCTATGATTTCGGATGCACCTGCGCCATTGGATATCGGAAGATGCTACATCGAGTTGAATGCCTTCCGGTCGTCTTGTCTTCTGCCCGTATACATAATTGACTAACGGAGTCCTCTCGGTTTGGGAAAAATAGCATAAATGTCTATATGCGGCGTCATAAAATAGTCGCTATTAGCAGCGTTCATTTCGTAGGTCATGAGCATGAAGCGATAGGGTGAATGTCTCTTCTAGTGTACAGTGCACAATGTTCGCAGGTTCGATCTACTCGGTATGAACTGTCTCGTGGTTTTTTTTTACACCAAGATGATATTTGCCTCCATATATGAACTTAATTTGTGTGTTACATCACCCAGAGAGGCATTTTGTTCGTATATTAATCAGCCACGTATCATCCGTAAACCAATACAGTCATTCAGAATAGAATTGTACAGTGTTTCTATTCTTTTAACACTTACCATATATGAGAGTGAGCTATAGGTTTTTATTGCATTTGCCATATCATTTCTCAGATATCAGCTAAAACATTGATCGTAATATGCTCGATACATACACAGTGAATATACAATTATGAATTAAACGGGAGAAGACGATTGGTTTACTTGACCAGATGATAACGCATGACATTTTCAGACATTGACATATATAAATCAATGTCTATCATAACGGACTCAAACATCTGCATCTATAATGCCGCTAGATATGACGGTTGCCATTCAAGAATTTACTGCCAGACTAATGGGTCCGCAATAAATCAGTCTATTATTTGATCTGATGACATAATGAACTGCTTTAGTTAGATAAACCAAGTGCACATTGTGATACACCAGGTGTACATCAGGATAAACGAGGTGCAAATCATGATAAACCACTGGCACATCGTAATAAACGAGGTGCACCTCGTGATTAGCCAGGTGCACATCGTGATAAATTAAGTGCACATCGTGAAAAATAGGTGCACATCTTGATAAACCATTTGCACATGATGTTACTCGGATCAATTGCATGGTCGAATTGTCCGTATTGGTAAATGTGTATACATCGTCCACAAATTGGGAATAACGTAACGCCAAGTTAACGAAAATCTACTAACAACACATAAATTTACCTTAATACCGTTCTGATCGTGAAATTGGAAGAGCTGAAACTTGCGATTGAGTGGATCACAGTATACCAGTAGTAAGAGTGATTAACATACATTACACTGATCACATGGTTACGTAATGTCAGAGCGCAATAGGCGACATAATGCTGGACAATCAAAAATATTTCAAACTATGGACCGGAATGTATACGCTTCTAAACAATTTTCAACCACGCCGATTGACAACCTAACATTGTTTACTTACTTCACCATATACTACAAAGACACAGGCGTAATGTTAAGCAAGAGAAGACGTTGTGGATAATTATTGTAATGGTTGATAACTGTATTAAATATCTAAGTGACATTCACTGCTTGCTGTATTTGGCGCTCACATTACTTATGCTTACATTCTAGAGCCGAAAGCTGATCGGCGTCGTTGCATTAGGGTAACTGTAAAATAAGTTTCCTGTTATTTGCCAATGCCATGGTTTCGATCATATCGTAACAGTTTGGGTTTTTCCGTTGCCATGCATTAAGTCGTTTAAGCCAGTATCTATACTGTAGGCTCTAGAACACGTGAGCATTACTATACAGTGAAAGGCTGAATGAACCTGGAATCCCGCACACACTGCGCGACATAGACTAAAATTTTGAAGGACATTGTCCGGGATCAGACAAAGGAACACCAGTACTGCCACGCTTTGTACTGTGTTTGCGTCACTAGTAAAATTCAAACCATGAAATTAATCCACCTTAATACATAAATAGTCTTTTGACCCTTATGTGATTTAACCATGCGTTTGGACAATTTAATTGACAGTTAATGGTCAAACTCTATGCATGGCTTGTGAATCAGTGTTCAGGTGCAACCAACAAAACAAAAAATTTGAAACCGATAAAATAATAAATAATTTATTTTCCTGTTCAGTTGAATTTAGCTGTGATTGGTGGGTTGATTGAATGTTACAAGGGATCGGTACATCCAATTCTACTGTTGTGCCTTTATACCGCATCTATTCACTTTGTCTTTCGAATCCGAATCGCGTGCTTTCCAGCCTTCTAGAACCTTTGTTTCAAGTATGCCGAAGAACCCACAATAGGATAACTATGTTGAGTTTATGTGCAACTGATTTCTGATTTCATTGGTGAACAATTAATATTAAGGTATCACATAGCAATATTCAGTGCTTTGGTTTTCTCGCTTCATTAGGGACCAACCTCCCCATTTCTTACCACCAACATATACTGCCCTATACACTAATAAACGTCGCTAAGGAAGACTTCTCTTGGGACTGAACAAAATGATGTATGGAGTATAAATGTACATAATGTATAGCATAATTCTATACCGTTGCTGTCAGCGAGTGCCGCGACAGACATTGCTTGGATAAGAATGGGGCCAATCATATATATCGCTTGATGCGGGCACAGTAAAAAGCAATGTGGGCCGGAAAACTCTAATTGGCATGGCTGATTAAATTCATGAACAGCAAAAGCATCGTACTCGCCAATACCTTTTATGTGCTTGCTTTATATATTTATCTGCCTTTTTCTGTTTCTCTGAAAAAACCTTTTAATGGTAAATGTCGTATTACGAGGGTAAATCAAATAACATATATGCATTCAGACGGGCTTCGAGTGTTATTCGTATGTTGGTCATAGTTTGTACATCTATTTGAAGGGACAATGACTCTAGACAGGGATAACTGGAATTTTACTTTCATGATTTTGTTGTAGGCATATATGCATTTTCGATAAGAGAAATAAGTTTGAGGAGCATCAACTCAATATTAAAATGAAAAATTCATAAAGCCGTGTGAACGTTCATTCAAGCGACCAAGACGGAAAATTTCTCTATTCTCATTGATGAGGCTATGTAATTCTCCACAATGCTTTCAGTTTTCCTAATTCGTTCAACATCGTTTAAGTACTACACAATGTGTGAGGTGGCAATAGAGTCAAACACATTGCGTTGTGTTACTGACATTGCAGAATTAATCCATATTCGTTTAAACAGATCGATCGCGCGTACACCCGATGTTAGGTGCAATGCATTGTAGGATATCAAAATGATAGACAATATCATCATTGAAATGGGTGATATTTAGAGAAAGCACATACATAATTACTACGTGGAGCCGTTAGAATCATAATTGAGTGCACCGGAATCTCTCGTTAGATTTTAGAGGTGAAAATCATGTAAATTTGTCAATGTTTGGCCTTTCTTGAAATCGTCGGCCATTTTACCCTAGCAAAATGCAGCACATTAACACATTTTGATTGTTGAATTGATTGCATTATTTATTGTTGGTAACCGTTCATCACCCACCTTTCGTCTCACCGCTATGCGCCTTTGCCTGGTTTCCTTACTGAAATCGAATGGAATGTGCTGGCTTGATCTATATCCACGCTAATTAATGAATAAATAAATATTTAATGATGAGTTGTCTCCCTTTAGCTTGGGACAGGTACACTAAGATCATACAAAACTCATTTACTTTTACCTGATACTGATTGCCATGAATGATAGTTGATACTTGTCCGCCCGTACTTGCTGATTGATATACGATTGTAATCTGGTGCTCTGTAAAGCACTATATAGGTGACGCAGTGTGTGCTGCGGCCTAGATAACTAAGTTGGCACGTCGGAAGCGATAGGTTGTGAAAACAACCCACTGTATATTGACTGTACGCCTTTCGGCTTTCATCGCCATATCTCTTACGCTTTGAGCGATATCAAATATAGAACAATGAAAGTGAATGAGTGGAGCCTCAAATGGATGAATGGGTGTGGAAACTATTGATTCTGTCATTAGGTATAGTCGCTTGTTATACCTCAATATAGCAACGCATTTGGTTGCTTCCTTTATAAAGGTAGCCATGTGTAATTACGATACGACCGCGGAACATATTAAGCAATATGACATCACAAGAGACATCAATTATTCAAATGTAGCTCCAAAACCGGTCAGCTCAATTAAGATATCTGGTTATCAATACGTAGTTATTGTTACCTTGTAATAACCATTGCCGCATCGTTCTATACCAAAGACTACTTGTGCATACACGGAGTTGGCATACCAATTGACAGATTGAGTACTACTTAGGCCGAGCAAAGCTGAGAAACAATATTACAAATTATAGCCCCTTGTTATGATAGCAATGAAGACCATTTATGCAGTGAGATGCTAACAGTGCGACTGTCTAACTTTTCATCAGCTGTTACTTTGTTCTGGTAGCAAACTATTGTATCAGTATGCGATGAATTCTTTAGGACGAGGTATATATCTCTCATTATTCAGACAAAACAAAATACCTGTTTAGCATATCTCAGTAGACTTCGTGATGAGATTTTAAAAACAAGGCCTTCGATTTCCACTACTATTCCGAAACTAATTATTCAGGAGTGGACCGCACGCAGTTACCCTTCAATGCATGACAATTGACTCTTTCTACCTCGAGTGCAGCATAAACATATGATATTGTTATGATAATTGACCGTGGTATTGAGCACTGTGTAGGCCCAATAAACCCATGAAATACTTTGAATACAATCACAAAATTTGCCTCTTGCTATGATAGCGCAGAGGGGCATTCATGCAAATGATGCTAACAACGAAATTGCGTAAATTTCATTGACTATAATTCAATGCATGGCCTATTGGGGTATATTCTCAACAGGGCTTCACATGGCATCAATATATTGAACCACCATCGCCATCTAACAGGCAACCATGATCGGATTGTGGAATATATCATTAAATTGGAATGAGAAGCTCTGAAGAGATTCGATACATTGATCTTCTGAAAAAATAACGCTTGTACAGTCCCTCAATGAATGGTCCTCAATATAATACAAACGCAGACTGTATAACGTTATAGCGCATTATGCCATTGCACTTGCGATGGGTTGCTACCCTCCAAACCCTTCCAAATTAATAGGATCAATAGCAGATGAGGCTTATATGTACGAAGATGATGAATAAGGCGCAGATATTTAGCTTGGCACTCGATCAAGTTAGGGATTGACATGAACATTTTATATGATGTTATCACAGTGCCAATAGATGAGGTTCTTTATGACATAATCATTCTCATTCTTGACCTCCACAAGTAGACTCCTAATGCAAATACGAGCTTGAACCACAAGGTTTCAGTTCGTGTCATATGTGCGTTCAGCTCCTTCTGCTGACCTTGCAAGAGCATGGCATTAAAGTGGTGTTATGCAAAACTACAAAGGTTTCGTCAACGGCTTAGGAATGATGTAGACGACAATAATGTTTTGTGCCGCCTTATGGATTTCCGTAAGTCAGCCTGGCTTGATACATACAAGAACGGCCACTGTTTCGCAGCTATACATAAGCATCGTCAATGTCAAATTATAACCAAAGAGCTGTCAAAAGTAAGCCATTTATTCAAATGTTATTATGTCTATCACTTGGATGATCTACTTTTGCTGAATGATCTTTCAGTTATGCATGAGACGTAAGTATATGACCAGCTCACTTCCGACCAGACACCACAGTCCAAAGTAAGCCATTTATTCAAATGACACAACTCATTTCTATGTGCATCTGCAAGCAATGCTATGCTGCCATTGAAAATTAACTAAAAAATGGATGTGCTTGATGTATGAATTGCACAAATGAGTTTAAATCAGCTTTTATCCAATTTCCAAAACCCTAGCAATAAAACAAACTATAAGTCAGCAGCTGTGATGTTTCAGTCAGCATTAGACTAATATGATAAATAACAATTGATATTAACTTTTGCGTTTGATACTCTCAGCAATCTGGCAAAGCACATTATCGGAATCATTGTCATGCTTTGCACTACACGACATAAACAACACACGGGGATATAATATCGCTTACCAGGGGCAACCAACTAAAAGGAATCGAAAATGTTAGACCGGTACACCTTCTTACACGTGCGCAACGAGGTGTGTACAAAACTCTTTTTTAATATACGTTCTATGCTATCCCTTATTTGCATGCAAGCCATGGTTGAGAGTTTATTGGTATTAGGGACGCAAAACTATTGTTCATAGTTGGCGAAGTGTGCTGATTAACACGCATTAGGTTTATAGATGGTAATAGTGCAAATGTGCAAATAGGTACCCGTATTTATCTTAAAAATCTCAGGTATATTGAAAATGCAAACATCAATGTAAAATAGATCTGAAACAGCTTGGTATGTTTTGATGTCATGATGCCTTTAAAAGGTGCATTTCATTAAACAAATCACCAATATTCTAATAGAAATCTCTTGTATTTCTAATGCCTTTGCTTAATCAGATTGGTGGTTTTGACGGGCCGTGAATTTTAAAACACAAGTATCAACCTGCTAGATATTCAACGCTGGAAGCGGAATAACGTTTAGCAATAATGCCGGAAAGTGAGAGATTTTCGCAACTAGCCAGAACCGGTCACATTTCATCGGCACATTTTTGTTTACAACATCCAAGGCGTTGATATCGAGAGATCATCGATCATGTTGTGGTACTTATACCAAGCCGATATAACTATCTACGCATTCTAGCACTTAGACCAAAACGAAAACGAATAAAACAAATGAACCTGGCACCGGAAAGATGCATCGTTAACTTGTTTACTCCTCAGCCAATGCTCATGGCTGCAGGCATAATGTGTATTTCTATGTTTTTACTAGCCTAATTACCCCAACACGCAGATGGAATATATAAAACGTATCAAATGCACATATGCGACCAAAGCTTGCGAGGTCATACCCAGAGGCGTCTTGGGTCGGCCATGATAATATCTGAAAACAGAAATAGGAGCACACCAGTGGGCCGTACATTTAAACACGATACAAGCCCCCACGGCTAACGTTCATTTGGTGTTGGTATTACTATTAACGAAAGCATTGCCAGCCCAACATCATTCTGATTTTCATTACTTTACCATGTAACAATAGTCTAGATTTGAATTTCGGCCGTTAATTTATTGGCTGACATGCGAATATACACTATCAGACAATTTGACTACAACACAGATTGATTATATATGTACCCTTATAACAATCAGTCATTCAATGAACAAAGGGTTGATATCGACAAGGCTTATATTTGAGACGATGGTAAATCAGGCAATTGGAGTTGGCTATGCACTCCATGTTATTATGTTTACTAGAAAAGGCCGTGGGTGAAACGTGGTGCCATTTCCTTCATTCATGATGTTACCATTTCGTCTTCTTTAAATAGCATTGATAGTAGGGTAGACTTTAAATATAAGTCCTTAGCACCGGATGATGTTGATTAAGAGATGAATAGCAATCGTAGTTGTTGTGGCTGTATCGTCCTTGTGTAGTCAAGGCTGACTTGTGTAGTGTAGCTGGAGAGCGGCAGCGGGGAATGAGGACCACCAAATGCAACAATCAAGTATTCACTTAGTAACATATCTACTACACAACCTTCTTAACGACTTTTACGCTTAAATCGACAAGACTGTCCGCTGGATTAAATAAATAATGGTACCTGGATTTGAATTAAAACTATGATCACCAAAGCAACAGCGGCTTCAATGTGAAGTCTCAACATAAATGTGCGGGTCATTTGGTCCCGAAAAAAACCCACATGTTTCAACTGTCGCTAAGCCATGCTACTTCCACATGACGTAACCCCTTAACCATAAACACCACATAAATTGGGGCCATCCAATTACTGGCTGATATGTAAAAACGTCGTTATAGATTAGAAACCATACCATGAAATACATTTCACCAAAAGCTACGTTGAGTATGTATGTAACCTTGGCGTTGGCTTTATTGTGGGGATATAATTGCTCGACGTGTCTACGCGTTGTGTCTATTCGAAGCAGGAGCCCACACAGTCATCAATCTATCGAGCCACCAGATTGATTGACGTATGCATAGTTACTCTTGAATATAGGTTGTGAAGCAGAATAGCTGTATGGAGCTGCTACTTGCAGAAAGCTTATGCAGAACGCTTATAAGGCCTCTCTATGAATGGTCACCAATATAATACAAAAGCAGTCTATGTTCACGAATAGCGCTGTTTGCTATTGCAACTGCTGTTGATTGCTATTTGATCACAGACGGTTATTCCGAGAACAACAAACTGGATAATGTTATATTTTCGAAGAAGATGACTCAGACATTGATATTTAGCTATGCTCTCAATGTGGTCAGGTTCCACTCACAGATTGGCAAATCACTTGGCATAGACACTCTACGTGATTATTTATTCCTTCCTTTATGGCCTAACCACCTCATCCATAACCTTTACAAGTTGACTCTTAAATTAAATCCGTTGTTTCGTGTGTGCGTTCTTTTTCATCTGCTTAGCTTGCAGGTGCGTGATATTAAAGTGGTGTTGTGCAAAATAAATGGTAAGGAGGGCAATAATGTTGGCAGCGACATATTGATCGTCAAGTCAGTCAGGCTTCAATTAAATGTCCTTTATAACAGTGTCTTTTTAGCGTTTTGGTTGCTTTGCTGGTCTAAGATCCGCTCACGCAACTGGAAGTAGCGTGTAATTGATGTAGCGTTCATCGACCGGGCAACTGCCGATTCACAGGTACTGGCTGCAATGCGTGTTACATAACCGAGTACGTGTTTCACTGTGTGTACACTAATGTCCGTGTATGTATATATATTACTGCGTGCATTCACATCGGTATTTATTCACTCTTAGCATGCAAATAAAGCCTACCTTTATTGTGCTAGTAAGCAAGGTGTGTTTATCACAGGTATGGTCTGCTGGTAAGTGCGTTCTGCTTCGCACGTGAGTCTCTGCTTAACTCGTGTCTAATAGAATTAACAGCGAGCGTAAATTACCTATGCATGTTTATCAAACACGTCATTTAATGTAATCCTCATTTGCATCACTAGCGATGATATCCCGAGTCGTGATCAATAAGGGCTCTCTTACGGCAGTTTGTTTGTGCAGAGTGTGTATTCTATTTAAATGTCCATACCCACCAGTTGGATTTGAGGTTAACGCTTTCAACGGAATGCATACCAGAATAAGTGCCTTAATACCTTCTACCGGATGTACTGCCGCAATTCCTTTTATCGGATCTAAATATGCTATTCATGTTAGTAACAGTCAAATATAAAACCAACACAGAGGGACGTCCAGGAATGCACGACGTTCATTTAGAAATCCAGGTCCAGTGTCGTCAGCAGCCTGAATAATCCAGACATAGGGTTTTTTCCCCAATCCACACACTTAACCCATATGCATCTGTATAAATACACCAGAGTAGTCCATTGTTGGAGTCACAAGAGACACTATATTATATATATATATATATAGTTGTGGTCAGTTCAGATATCTCAAATCAGAATGTACGACGTTCACCTAGCAATCTCAGTCGAGTCTCAGCAGCTGTATTATAAAGATGCAGGGCAGACAATAAAGGCTTCAAGAAATGCGCAGCATGAATAATTAATGCAAAAGGTTGTTTCCCCCAACCCGCACACCTAGCCTATATTCATCTGTATTAGTCAAACCGATAGGTGCACAGCAGAGCAGTCCATGATTGACAGAGCTAGAGACAAGTACTATATTATACAAGTATTAGTCAATTCAGATAACTCAAAGCGCCTTTCCGTCATGCCTAATTGTACTTAAGTACATCGCAACCGTTTCATCCTTGCTAAATGACCACAATTCATTGCTGGGAGCGCAACAGTGTTTACTTATTCCTAGGCCTGTGAGCGAGTTGTTTCCTCCTATTTATGGATCGCAAAGTCATTGACAAATCAAACAGTCATCAGAATATACGTGCATGCTTCAACCACAGTTTGGTAAAATAATAAGCAGGAACATCGCATGCGAGTAAAAAAAGTTAATTTTTAAATATCCTACTTAGTCTCTAAAAATGTTTAGTATACTAGCGATAAGGTACAGTCGAATATTATCAGAACAGAGATGAAACTCGAGAATATCATGATAAATTCAACAGTTTGTCGTGCAATCCGTCAATTAACAGATCTGATACAGAATGTCAGATCAGTTGCATTACGCCAGGGAAATATGACATCACAAGAAACATCAATTATTCAAATGTAGCTCCAAAACCGGTCAGCTCAACTAAGATATCTGGTTATCAATACGTAGTTATTGTTACCTTGTAATAACCATTGCCGCATCGTTCTATACCAAAGACTGCTTGAGCATACACGGAGTTGGCATACCAATTGACATAGAACAGATTGAGCACTATTTAGGCCGAGCAAAGCTGAGAAACAATATTACAAAATATAGCCCCTTGTTATGATAGCAATGAAGACCATTTATGCAGTGAGATGCTAACAGTGCGACTGTTTAACTTTTCATCAGCTGTTACTTTGTTCTGGTAGCAAACTATTGTATCAGTATGTGATGTATTCTTTAGGACGAGGTACATATCTCTCATTATTCAGACAAAACAAACTACCTGTTTAGCATATCTCAGTAGACTTCGTGATGAATCATAGAAGAGATATCCTGATGAGATTTTAAAAACAAGGCCTTCGATTTCCACTGATATGAATTTGCAAAACCTGGACCCACGCAAAATATAATGTATCCAGTTGCTTGGACTTTTTTGTGAAGGTTTACATCTTTATTTACTTGATACTTCTCATAAAAGTGTACTTATAAAACAGAGCAGAGACATGATGTCAATATTGTGTGGCAAATCAAAGGTGAACGAAGTGTGTGCATGGCAAACCAGAAACACGGTGATAAAAAACACTTCGCTATTCTATCCGCACACCAATTTGGCCGCTTGAAGGCAAGCAGTGGAAAGTTAGCAAGAATAGTCAGTTGATATTCTGTGGCTCTGATTGCGTCAATAACTACTGATAGTCGACGTTATAATTGGATACAAATGCGGAGACTGTTCTCGTGAAATTGCTTTTGATCACATACTGAATGGCTGCGATGAGTGATATGTTCATTTAGCAGGTATGATGCTAAATCACGCCTCATTGCATGCTTACATCTAGTCCTAAGAACAGAATTGTTAAGCAACATTGATGATTATCGATCAATGGGTCTTAGAATCATAGGGAAACTGTTAGATAATGTTATTATTGAATAACCTTCAAAAGCTTGTGTCGCAAGAATTGATTAATACTCACGTCATTATTTGTCAAAAAGGGAACACTAGCTGGTGCAACGCGCGGGCTGCAGCATTTGTTGAAGTCTGGAGGAGTTGATAGCAGAATTGTGTTATCAGGCCAGTCTATATCGACTGTATAATTGTCTACTATGAAAGCCATATCTTGTTGACTTAGCACTACATGCAGTTGCGAACGTTGAGAGTGAAAGCCAGATGAAACGTATGTGTTGTTTCAGTGGGAATATTGGGCATAAATGCCATTGATTCACCTTATTCGCCAGTTTGAAATGCTCACGATCCAACGCAGTTGTTCGCCTCTAATGCGGAGCTGACCATGTATAATTCTGACCGCTTATCCCAATCAGAACGGGACCGGAATATACATTAGGCAGAAGATGAATATGGGACACATTAAGTAATGTAGCTCTGATACATACATAAATAATTCACATATAACACCAACAACAGGCGATTCTATTCAGAAACTAAATATTCAGGAGTGAACCGCACGCAGTTACCCTTCAATGCATGACAATTGACTCTTCCTACCTCGAGTGCAGCATGAACATATGATATTGTTATGACAATTGACCGTGGTATTAAGCACTTTGTAGGCCCAATAAACCCATGAAATACTTTGAATACAATTACAAAATTTTACCTCTTGCTATGATAGCGCAGAGGGGCATTCATGCAAATGATGCTAACAATGAAATTGCGTAAATTGCATTGACTATAATACAATGCATGGCCTATTGGGGTATATTCTCAACAGGGCTTCACATGGCATCAATATATTAAACCACCATCGCCATCTAACAGGCAATTATGATCGGATTGTGGAATATGTCATTAAATTTGAATGAGAAGCTCTAAAGAGATTCGATACATTGATCTTCAGAACAAATAACGCTTGTACAGTCCCTCAATGAATGGTCCTCAATATAATACAAACGCAGACTGTATAACGTTATAGCGCATTATGCCATTGCATTTGCGATGGGTTGCTACATGGTCGATACCCTCAAAACTCTTCCAAATTAATAGGGTCAATAGCAGATGAGCCTTATATGTACGAAGATGATGAATGAGGCGCAGATATTTAGCTTGGCACTCGATCAAGTTAAGGATTGACATGAACATTTTATATGATGTTATCACGGTGCCAAAAGATAGAGGTCTTTATGGCATAATCATTCTCATTCTTGACCTCCACAAGTAGACTCCTAATGCAAATACGAGCTTGAACCACAAGGTTTCAGTTCGTGTCATATGTGCGTTCAGCTCCTTCTGCTGACCTTGCAAGAGCATGGCATTAAAGTGGTGTTATGCAAAACTACAAAGGTTTCGTCAACGGCTTAGGAATGATGTAGACGACAATAATGTTTTGTGCCACCTTATGGATTTCCGTAAGTCAGCCTAGCTTGATGCGTACAAGAACGGCCACTGTTTCGCAACTATACATAAGCATCGTCAATGATCTTTCAGTTATGCATGAGACGTAAGTATATGACCAGCTCGCTTCCGACCAGACACCACAGTCCAAAGTAAGCCATTTATTCAAATGACACAACTCATATCTATGTGCATCTGCAAGCAATGCTATGCCGCCATATATAAAGCAAGGCACTCAAGGATTCTGAGTTGTGATCACATATGGTGCATTTTACCTCTCCGGAGGATAATATGATCAGGTATTGAAATTTTACTAAAAAATCATTATCATTACAATGGATGTGCTTGATGTATAAATTGCACAAAGTTTAAAATCAGCTTTTATCCAGTCACACTGTAGATTACAAATTGATGTTGCTGCTTGCACGCAGAAAGATCGCAAAGCAATGCGACAATAAGACGGCTTCATAGTTATGAAAAGCTTAGTTTTACTGCCTGCAAAAAATTCGGGAATATAATTGTGCCTTGCAAATCTTCATATTAAGCGGGCAGTATGATGAGTTTAAATCCTCGTGTATCTCTCGTGCATCAGTTAAGTAAATTTACTGGATCTACCAATACTATCATCCGAGTGATATGGCATAATCATAATATAGAAAGTACTATACTTAGGTGATGGGTTATTGCACTACACATGCGCGGTAAAAACGTATTTGTAATCAAGAGTTTGATATTCTCAGCAATCTGGCAAAGCACATCATCGGAATCATTGTCATGCTTTGGACTACACGACATAAACAACACACGGGGATATAATATCGCTTACCAGGGGCAACCAACTAAAAGAAATCGGAAATCTTAGAGCGGTACACCTTCTCACACGTGCGCAACTAGGTGTGTACAAAACTCTTTTTTAATATACGTTTTATGCTATCCCTTATTTGCATGCAAGCCATGGTTGAGAGTTTATTGGTATTAGGGACGCAAAACTATTGTTCATAGTTGGCGAAGTGTGCTGATCAATACACATAGGGTCTATAGATGGTAATAGTGCAAATGTGCAAATAGGTACCCGTATTTGTCTTAAAAATCTCAGGTATATTGAAAATGCAAACATCAATGTAAAATAGATCTAAATCAGCTTGGTATGTTTTGATGTCATGATGCCTTTAAAAGGTGCATTTCATTAAACAAATCACCAATATTCTATTAGAAATCTCTGGTATTTCTAATGCCTTCGCTTAATCAGATTGGTGGTTTTGACGGGCCGTGAATTATAAAACACAAATATCAACCTGCTATATATCCAACGCTGGAAACGGAATAACGTTTAGCAATAATGCCAGATATTGAGAGATTTTCGCAACTAACCAGAACCGGTCACAAATTCATCGGCACATTTTTGTTTACAACATCCAAGGCGTTGATATCGAGAGATCATCGATCATGTTGTGCTACTTATACCACGCAGATATAACAATCGTCGCATTCTAGCACTTAGACCAAAACGAAAACCGGAAAGATGCATCGTTAAAATGTTCCCTCCTCAGCCAATGCTCATGGTTGCAGGCATAATGTGTATTTCTATGTTTTTACTAGCCTAATTACCCCAATGCAGATGGAATATATAAAACGTATCAAATGCACATATGCGACCAAAGCTTGCGAGGTCATACCCAGAGGCGTCTTGGGTCGGTCATGATAATATGTGAAAACAGAAATAGGAGCACACCAGTGGGCCGTACATTTAAACACGATTCAAGCCCCCACGGCTAACGTTCATTTGGTGTTGGTATTACTATTAACGAAAGCATTGCCAGCCCAACATCATTCTGATTTTCATTACTTTATCATGTAACAATAGTCTACATTTGAATTTCGGCCGTTAATTTATTGGCTGACATGCGAATATACACTATCAGACATTTGACTACAACACAGACTGATTATATATGTACCCTTATAACAATCAGTCATTCAATGAACAAAGGGTCGATATCGGACAAGGCTTATAATTGGGACGATGGTGAATCAGGCAATTGGAGTTTGCTATGCACTCCATGTTATTATGTTTACTAGAAAAGGCCGTGGGTGAAACGTGGTGCCATTTCCTTCATTCATGATGTTACCATTTTGTATTCTTTAATAGCATTGATAGTAGGGTAGACTTTAAATATAAGTCCTTAGCACCGGAGGATGTTGATTAAGAGATGAATAGCAATCGTAGTTGTTGTGGCTGTATCCGTCCCTGTGCAGTCAAGGCTGACTTGTGTAGTGTAGCTGGAGAGCGGCAGCGGGGAATGAGGACCACCAAATGCAACAATCAAGTATTCACTTAGTAACATATCTACTTCACAACCTTGTTAATGACTTTTATGCTTAAATCGACAAGACTGTCCACTGGTCTAAATAAATAATGGTACCTGGATTTGAATTGAAAACTATGATCACCTAAGCAACAGCGGCTTCCATGTGAAGTCTTAACATAAATGCGCGGGTCATTTGGTCCCGAAAAAAACCCACATGTTTCAACTGTCGCTAAGCCATGCTACTTCCACATGACGTAACCCCTTAACCATAAACACCACATAAATTGGGGCCATCCAATTACTGGCTGATATGTAAAAACGTCGTTATAGATTAGAAACCATACCATGAAATACATTTCACCAAAAGCTACGTTGAGTATGTATGTAACCTTGGCGTTGGCTTTATTGTGGGGATATAATTGCCCGACGTGTCTACGCGTTGTGTCTATTCGAAGCAGGAGCCCACACAGTCATCAATCTATCGAGCCACCAGATTGATTGACGTATGAATAGTAACTCTTGAATATAGGTTGTGAAGCAGAATAGCTGTATTGAGCTGCTACTTGCAGAAAGCTTATGCAGAACGCTTATAAGGCCTCTCTATGAATGGTCACCAATATAATTCAAAAGCAGACTATGTTCACGAATAGCGCAGTTTGCTATTGCAGCTACTGTTGATTGTTATACGATCACAGACGGTTATTCCGAGAACAACAAACTGGATAATGTTATATTTGCGAAGAAGATGACTCAGACATTGATATTTAGCTATGCTCTCAATGTGGTCAGGTTCCACTCACAGATTGGCAAATCACTTGGCATAGACACTCTACGTGATTATTTATTCCTTCCTTTATGGCCATAACCACCTCATCCATAACCTTTACAAGTTGACTCTTAAATTAAATCCGTTGTTTCGTGTGTGCGTTCTTTCATCTGCTTAGCTTGCAGGTGCGTGATATTAAAGTGGTGTTGTGCAAAATAAATGATAAGGAGGGCATTAATGTTGGCAGCGACATATTGATCGTCAAGTCAGTCAGGCTTCAATTAAATGTCCTTTATAACAGTGTCTTTTTAGCGTTTTGGTTGCTTTGCTGGTCTAAGATCCGCTCACGCAACTGGAAGTAGCGTGTAATTGATGTAGCTTCATCGACCGGGCAACTGCCGATTCACAGGTACTGGCTGCAATACATGTTACATAACCGAGTACGTGTTTCACTGTGTGTACACTAATGTCCGTGTATGTATATATTACTGCGTGCATTCACATCGGTATTTATTCACTCTTAGCATGCAAATAAAGCCTACCTTTATTGTGCTAGTAAGCAAGGTGTGTTTATCACAGGTATGGTCTGCTGGTAAGTGCGTTCTGCTTCGCAAGTGAGTCTCTGCTTAACTCGTGTCTAATAGAATTATCAAACACGTCATTCAATGTAAACCTCATTGGCATCACTAGCGATAATATCCCGAGTCGTGATCAATAAGGGCTCTCTTACGGCAGTTTGTATGTGCAGAGTGTGTATTCTATTTAAATGTTCATACCCACTAGTTGGATTTGAGGTTAACGCTTTCAACGGAATGCATACCGGAATAAGTGCCTTAATACCTTCTACCGGATGTACTGCCTCAATTCCTTTTATTGGATCTAAATATGCTATTCATGTTAGTAACAGTCAAAAATAAAACCAACACAGAGGGACGTCCAGGAATGCACGACGTTCATTTAGAAATCCAGGTCCAGTGTCGTCAGCAGCCTGAATAATTCAGACATAGGGTTGTTTCCCCAATCCGCACACTTAACCCATATTCATCTGTATAAATACACCAGAGTAGTCCATTGTTGGAGTCACAAGAGACACTATATTATATATATATATAGTTATGGTCAGTTCAGATATCTCAAATCGGAATGTACGACGTTCACCTAGCAATCTCAGTCGAGTCTCAGCAGCTGTATTATGAAGATGCAGGGCAGACAATAAAGGCTTCAAGAAATGCGCAGCATGAATAATTAATGCAAAAGGTTGTTTCCCCCAACCCGCACACCTAGCCAATATTCATCTGTATCAGTTAAACCGATAGGTGCACAGCAGAGCAGTCCATGATTGACAGAGCTAGAGACAAGTACTATATTATACAAGTATTAGTCAATTCAGATAACTCAAAACGCCTTTCCGTCATGCCTAATTGTACTTAAGTACATTGCAACCGTTTCATCCTTGCTAATTGGCCACAATTCATTGCTGGGAGCGCAACAGTGTTTACTTATTCCTAGGCCTGTGAGCGAGTTGTTTCCTCCTATTTATGGATCGCAAAGTCATTGACAAATCGAACAATCATCAGAATATACGTGCATGCTTCAACCACAGTTTGGCAAAATAATAAGCAGGAACATCGCATGCGAGTAAAAAAAGTTAATTTTTAAATATCCTACTTAGTCTCTAAGGATGTTTAGTATACTAGCAATAAGGTACAGTCGAATATTATCAGAACAGAGATGAAACTCGAGAATGTCATGATAAATTCAACAGTTTCTCGCGCAATCCGTCAAATTAACAGATCTGATACAGAATGTCAGATCATTTGCATTTCGCCAGGAAATAATGCCATGGTGTTCATACAATCCGCCTTAACAATGCTTACAGCGCTTGTGCGACCGCCAATAAGTAACAGTACATCACGGGCCGTGACTAACATCCTCCGGAGGCAAATCACTATTAGTGTTTGTCATGATGCTCCCTGATATTTATGCGACCCCAAGCCCAAGAAAAGGCCACGATGCCCTCATTTAAAGTGATTTAAGCAACAATAACTCGAGATGCTGCATATCCAAGAATCCTCTTTGGTTATCACATAAGCATTTATCGGCGCGACATATTTTTACAGGTTTTACTGTCAACGTTATCACCTAGGATCACTTAACGTTCAACACTTAATCCAACCAGCAAGCGTCACACAAAACACTGCTGAGACTGTTGTGGAACACCAATCACATCACTTCCCAGCAAAATCACCATCATTCACGTTTCATCTTGATTGGACAATATCGTAAAGTGCTAGCAACATAAAGTTTATCAATAACAACGTATAGGACTAACAAAACGCCGACTAATTGACAGCTCTCAAAATTACTTGTATAACGTTGCCAAACAATGACTTTAATAGGCAGCATCATTATTGACTTATGGTTTCAAACAGCACCTAAACTTACCAAGACATAAAAGTACAAACAACACTAACACATACCCAGACATGAGAGTACCAATACTTACATAGACATAAGGGTACAAACAACATCAAAACATACCCAGTCATAAGGGTAGAAATAGCAACAAATCGTTCACAGACATTAGGGTACAAACATCACAAAAACATATATCGACAAGAGGGTACAAAAAGCACCAAACCTTACTCAGACATAAGGGTAAAAACAGCACCAAACATGAGGGTGCAAACAGAAGCAAGAATATTTCAGCCTATTGAATTGACACGCTGCTGAAATACTCTGACGCACAATATGAGTAAAATCTATCGTGTATAAACTTGTACGGAAACCGCCATATCACCCCTCTGATATCTGCTTCACAAGCTGTCCTACACGCCCGTAGTTATCAATTACTATCGACTGCTAATTGCATGGCGATCAAACCGACCATATATGGTGTGTTAATTGCCGCTAAATTGAAAACAAATATAACACGTGATGTGCTACATTACATATAGCAATGAAGAGCACGTGCGCATGTAAAATAAACACAGTACGCCAGAAATCATACAGGTGTGAGCTTAAACTGATAGACTTATCAGGTCCACCAATCAGCATATAACAGATGTCGAATTAATGACCCAACCGCTATTCAATCAAATCCAGTACCCTTTTCCTCTGTGCAATCAAAGCAATCATGTTTCCTTGAATAAGCCGATACATTCTTTTTGAATTAAATACATTATTTAGATAGAGTGCGTCTTCGTCAGTAACCATCTTTGTGATGTCAATCTATGCCATAAAGTTGTCGCTAGACAATTATTTCAATATAATTTTATAATAGCGCTCTTGTTAAGGTAATCGATTCATTCGCAGGAAAATTTAATAGAAAAAGTGAAAGTAGGTTATACGCATTAATGAGCTTTAAATACAAACGCAGACTATGTTCACGAATAGCGCTGTTTGCTATTGCAGCTGCTGTTGATTGCTTTATGATCACAGACGGTTATTCCGAGAACAACAAACTGGATAATGTTATATTTTCGAAGAAGATGAATCAGACATTGATATTTAGCTATGCTCTCAATGTGGTCAGATTCCATTCACAGCTTGATAAATCACTTGGCATAGACATTTTACGTGATTATTTATTCCTTCCTTTATGGCATAAACTGTCCCAGCCAGTGAATCACGGCAGCAAATGACAAATGATTTAAGGCAGGTCAGTACAAAATGTTACATTATCCAAATCGTCCAGCAGATATGTTTATATGTATTATAAATACACATGAACACCTATTTGTTGTACATTGATAACACTGAAATAGACACATGCTATCAGAAAGTGAGTTCATATTCTGTGGGCTTTGTTTTTGTTGTCCTGCTCTGATATACCACCTTTGATGTTAATGAGGTGCTAAACGCAAATCTCTCGCCATAGGTTGTTATCGTATTCTACTGAGCTCGCAATGACCTAGCCATCAAGTTCAAAAGATACATTACACTAAAGGCCGGAAGTGATGCTGAGGGTATTGATCTCTAATGCAACGTCTGTCTGGTCAGTGAGGCTTTAGACGGAAATACCACGTCCGAGAGTTCGGTTAGTAATAATTTTCCGTTGCTTAGCTTTTCTAATTCGTGTGTGCTTTATTGTAAGATAGATTGGAAGCAGTTTAAGGAGCATGCATAGGGCTAGAGTAGGCTCGTGTTCTATTTCAACCCTGAATTAACAGATAAACATAACTGAAAACATGAATCATTGATGCGGTTACTCAAATGTACAACAGGTAATTTGTTATCAATGCAGTTTGAGATATGGCACAGACGAAACAGTAGTGCAAGTAATAAAATGATATTCGACTTAATGGGTCTAATCGCACGACAAATCACTGGAATTGCCGGTAATTACCTGGTGACAAATCATGTATCCAACTGCACCTAATCCGATCCGTCACAACAAAGAGTGAACATCAATATCCATCAATAGTTGTGCACGTGGGCTCACATACATGCAGTCAATTGGGAAACAATAAGCCAAATCAACGTATTAACTAATATGTACAATTTGCATGATTCCTAATGAAGGTGCTGTAATTCGTTATGGGTAACACTGACATTGAAGCCTAACAGATCGTCTCCGAACTTCTGGGAATATGTATCAATCCCACAAGGAAATGTGCGCATTTATGTAAGTGATCAAACCAATTTCAGAAATTATTGTTCGGTCTTTCCATACCCCCAGGGAAACAATAAGGCTAGATCAGCGCCGAAAGATTACTACTGAGTGTCGAAATATCAGAAATATCAGAACTGATGCCATGATACAATGATGTAGTTATGTTCATCAGGCTACGGCTTGCGCTTACAACGTTGCAATTTTATCTCTATGGTGAATCGAATCATCATCCAAGCTGTCATAGAATCATGTGCAAACGGCAATACTGTCTTACCTTTCTGATAATTTCATCATCTTTATTGTAGAATCATTATCAGTGAACTATCCAAAGTAAGCCATAGTAATCCCGAAAAACACAAATTATCACTATCTTCAGGCAATATAAAAACATACATAATATCATCTGAAAGTCAGCTAGAAACTCGCTTCAGTTCTTGATGGATCGGACAAAAGTTGCAAATATATTTTTCAATCTATTACATGAGCATTCTTAAAAACCTGCCTGCATTATACTAAACACAGCTCTACGAGCAATATCAGAACGTGTATGAGTTCTAGCAGCAAACACTTTATCATTACTCAGATATCCACTTCAACAGTCCATTCTTGAGATGCTCTGCATACACGAAATGATTTTTCTATTATGCATGAGACGGAAGAAGAGAAACGGTTTACTTCCAACTTCACCTGACAGTCTACGTCCATAGATAACCAATGAGGTTTGTGCTGACTTCATCAACCGAAGCCGATATCGGCTTCAGCTGACTCAGTTCTCCCAGTAAGTGTGAACGCTAGATATTAGATAATATCCATTATAATGTACATTTACCCTCCCTGATTAAAACACTTGATATTTGGGTTATCATATCAATTCAACAACATTTTACAGCAATCGCCCAGATCGCAAATTATTGGTAGTAAAGGAGCACTTGATAATGAAGGCCAACATGCAATTTCTTAACAATGAGTCAGAAACTATGGTGACAGTGACTTAAAGGCCAGATAAGATTCTTAAGTAACGCCGTTTAGTAGGGGACAGGTTATGACTGCAAAATTGTGTCAAGCTGTGCTATGTAAAGCGAAGGATAAGAATATTTTCGCTTGGGACTTAAATAATTGCATAGCTATGCTCATTAAATCATTGGGCAGAATAATCACCTAGCAGCAATAACTTATAAAAGGAATAAAACCACGTAATCTCGACCAATTGAGCCACACGAAAAAAAACCTGTCAATTTGAAGTATCTGCTTAGAATGGCTTTATGCGTCATCGCTGTTCACCAGTTGTGAGAGTGGCCGACCAACTGTTGCTTGTAGCTAGGGAGGGTATTCTGCAAATGGACAGATGCCATCCCCATATTGGAACGCCTGGTCCTTTTTTAATATGCATTTGTTCTATCTCTGTATGTATACTGACTTGGTCAGATCCCTCTCAGTAGCCATTAAAACAACAACACAATAATGTTATGGTTGTGACCAAATACGAATACAATTATGTACCTAAATTATTTGCGTCATTTATTTCCTGTAACTAATTATGCCAACAATTAGAAACATTTATTGGACAAGTTCGGTTAGTTTGTTTCTCATTTGTTGGGCTAGTTTGTCGGAAATATACAACAACCGCATCAACTTTTTTCTATACAAAAAATGTACAAAATACGAGATATCTTTTACCAATAGTAAAGGAGGTTGTATTCATTCTTTTATGACGCTGATTGACCTTAATGGAGCTGCAAATATTGTTGTAGATAATGTGATGGGCATTATTAACTATCCGTTCAGAACGAATGATCCTTCAGTCTCATGCAAAACATTTGGTACCAACTCCAATGTATAAGTTTCGACAACAACAGCATCTCTCGGATATATCTATTTGACAAGCTGTCCTGCAATTGGCAATAAATCCAACCCTTAGATGCTTTACATATGCACAATGATCTTTCTATTATACATGAGACGGAATAAGACGACCGGCTCACTTACGACTTGCCCTGACAGTCTGCTTTCAGCGATAACAGATGACGTTTGCACATAAGTAAATGGACATAAATCGATCTCTTTCCATTGTGGATCTGTAAACATCGCTGGGCGCTATTCATACATTCCTCGACAATGCAGATCAGTCCTCGCAGGGCACTAGCTTGATATTGGGTCGATCAACAAAACGGAAACACTTTAAAAATAATCCCATGTATAATAACATATTTGTAGTAAGATAGCATTTAAGCTAAAGATACAATTCCTGAAAAGTGATTATGAAGGGAAAGTGACTTGAGGCTGGAAGGCTGGTAAGTAATCATAAATCACATTGATTGACAAATACCTATTCTTAAGTCACGTCGATTTTGTAAAGCAAAGTCATGTTTGCAAAATTGTATTGTGAGCAAATAAGAATACAGTTATGTACCTTAATCATTAGCGTCATTAATCTCCGTTCCTGTTACTAATTATGCCCACAATTAGAAATATTTGTTGGACAATCTGTGTAATGCTTGAGTGGTTACATATTGTTTACGTTTAACTTTCTCGCAACTCAAAACGGAATTTGGGAAGCGCTTATGTGTATCATCTAGTGATACATTATGTAAAATGTAATTTTCAATTACATATGAATATATCGGTATATCGTAATAACAGTGTAGATGACCTCAATAAAGTGCATATTTTCATCATTTAATGCATTCCACCACGTTGCATTTTCGAGGTTCTGCTTTGAAAGTAAATACTTACCAAATGTGTCTTTACAATCACCCTCGCCGCAAATGTGCCGTTCCCATTCTAATGTTATGTGAATATGCGTAATGAAGAGCAGCAAAACATCGTCTTCAATTGATTGCACCACAAAAGGTGCTTTAATTAAATGTGTTGTCTACTGATAAGTGATTCTGCTTCTTGTCTCTGGTTAAATGTCTGATAATTATGATTGTTACTAATGCGTGTTTATCACACAGGTGTATTTTTTCCTCTGGCGTTGTTGATAACAGGTAAGGGCTTACTACGTGTTTTATATTGCCGTATTCATTGCCTCAAGCGGGATATGAGGTGACTGTGCTAAACAATAGAGGATGATCAGGTAAGGTTGGCAGTGCCTTTAACCGGATAAACAGCATCGACGCCATTTACCAGATCTATAGTTTATTAGAAACGGGACAGGATGCCTTGCTCAGTTACGCCGATCTACATTTTGCCGATTTATCTGAGTTCATTTCACATAATGGCATATCTAGACAATAAAATGACGGTTAGGATAATAGTTCTAGTAATGTAGTGTCATTGGACTTCATTGGTCAACTCGCCGGACCACCTTGTTACCTAAAGTGACAATTAATAATGGTTGACAATATCTGCATTGTGGGGTCAACTTCCTCGTATCAGTTCAATCAATTTAATTGCCATAGCTTTATTTGTTAGTACGATGGATTAGAGGCAGCAATAATAGGACAGCATCTTTAATCGGTCAAATCAAACTAGAAACACTCCGATTCTTCAATTAGCACTGAAATCACAGTTTCATGCATTTGCATCTTCTACTCATTATTCCCATTCAACGCAAATTGTTAGGAAAGAATTTGGTATTTCCAAGAAAACGTTATTCAAGAGAATATTGATGTTATAATGCTTTGTTGTAATCCGAAGCTATAGTATAGGGTAAAATCCCCATGTATATCATGCTGTATATTACCCCATCCGTTTTAGCGCAATTATGGTTAAGTGACAGCTAATGCATCAATAGCTTAAGTGATGGACCCAAGGTAATTTTTACAATGATATTATCAATATGTATCTCTCTGTTTAATTGCGTTGTGATTAATAAGGTATAGGACAGAACCGATTCAGTGCCCATCGAGCTTTATCGGTAGTAGATAGTGTCAATCAGCATGCTATATTGCTGACCAATGCCCACCTATTGGCCACGATGACAGGCTGCATTTGAAACAATCACATTCGCACAACAGACCATGTATATTGCAGACCATGGCTCATTCGAAGATAAAAGAACAATGTCAAATCTCCAAGTGTATCCAAGGCTGTGTAAGGCAATAAAGACGACGAACTATTTGTTGGTTAATATGCGGCCGAAAGTATTTTTTCCCGCGTACCAACCAGCGCGGTTGTTTTAACGACATAAATAATGCAATCATAGCTATACAATCTGTCCAGATAAATAAGATTTCACTAACATATATGGTGTATTGATGAATTTATAATACTTGGAAGGAATTTAACAGCGACCTTCCAAATGTCATTACAAGGTTAGTAGATAATAACTATTCCTGCTGCAGTAAATGGATTTTAGGTTTGATTTGTTTCGGCTGCTGATCACTGCAGCATCTGTTGGTATAGGTAACTGAATGGCAGTAGAGGTTATCAATCAGTCTCTGTATCTATTAGCGGTTTTTTTTTTTTTCAGAATGTAGCATTTTGTCTTATAGGCGTGATTTGCACATAACAAATTATTGGTTAAGTGAGTCCTCTAGATTTGCGGTTAAAGGGAAAAAATATCTTTGTGCAGCATCATTAAATCGTCACTTTGAGCTACGTTCATTTTGTAGGCCATGAGCAGACAGCGATAGGGGTAATGTCTCTTCCAGTGTATAACAGACAATATTCACAGGTTGGATCTTCTCGGTAAAACTGCCACGTGTTATAATCTATACATTTCCTTACTTCAAGACGATCTCTGCCTTCATATATGTAATCCATTTGTATATAACAGCACACATAACACAACGCTTACAACATATGCAACTGAGCAATATACTTTTGTTAGATCTTGCATGATTATTATTGAATGCAGAATAGCAGCAAATGTCATTTCAGACAATTTTATCGGCGTCTAAAAAGTCTTACATGCAACATGCACGCACTTCATGTGTATAAGCTTTTATAACATCCGTCATATCGTCTCTCGGATATCAGCTTATACATCGATGGAAATGTGCTCGATGCATGCACAGTGATTGTGCAATAGAGTAGACTATTGGTTTACTTGACCCTATAATAACGCAGACATTTTCAGACATAGACATATAGAAATCAATGTCCATCATAATGGACTCAAGCACACGTGAATCTATAGCTATAATGCAGCCAGATATGACGGTTGCAATTCAAGAATTTACTTCAGCCCAGGCAGACTCTTGGGTCTGACTATCAATCAAACTAATGGGTTTATCTGATGACGTAACGAACTCTTTTATTTAGTTAGATAAACCAGGTGCACATCGTGATAAACAATGGGCATATCGTCATAAACGAGGTGCACATCGTCATAGACGAGGAGCACTTTGTCAAAAAAGCGGTGCACACTGTGATAAGCCACTGGCACATCGTGATAAACTAGGTGCACATCGTGATAAACTAGGTGCACATCGTGATAAACGAGGTTCGCATGGTGATAATCAAGGTTCAAATCTTGACAAACTAGGTGTATATGGTTATAAACTACGTGTTACTCGGATCAATTGCATGGTCGATTTGTTTTAATTGGTTAGCATGTGCACATTCTCTACATTACGCCGACCTTATGGCTGCGCAATTCACGAGAGCAATAAACGACAGTAGGCCGCATAATCAAAATAACCTAAAACTATGGACTGTAATGTGAACGCTACCAAACAAGTTTCAATCACGCGGAATGACAACCTCACATATTTTAGTAACCTCGTTATATACGGCAAAGACACAGTTGCATAATTGTTTCGTAACGTACCTTATGCTTTTATCCACGTTAATAATAATCATATGAGCTGATCTGCCGCAAGTATCATATCTAACTTCTCTATAAAGAATGACAAAACATAAACTGTCACTACAAATCACGTCCACTAAGCAGACAATGAGAACGTTGCAATGCGGTGCCAGACCTTTTCTGCATTGCATGAGGTACCCGTCAGCGGACTGAATACAATCTTTTTTAATGGACTAATTGTTACGTTCTTTGCTGAACAGCATTTTGCCGTCACATATGTCCATTAAGCATAAACATTTGTTGCCATAGCTTGCATGTCGGACTATCAGCCCACCCCTACGGTATACTTTGTTGTAGATTTAAGAATAAATTTCGGTTTTGTACTAATTGCATTTCAACCTTGTGATTTTCCATGATTACGCATCACTTCACTTATATATTTTCGCACTAAGTACTCACTCAGTTGATGCAATTTTATGTTGCATATTTATGTGGATATCGTCCCATTAGTTCATATTTATTTATCTTTATCGATTATTTGCCTATAGTCAATCAAACCAATGATGGTTTTACTGTATATTTATAAACGTATTTTGTCTAGTTTTAACAAGGAGCATCTTTTGTGTCACTTTCAACATCCATGTAATATCGTTATGATAAAGGATTAGAATAATTGTGACATCGCTGACATCGCTTGCATGGCACAAACCTGCCGCCCAGACTGATTTCTGAAACCCACATCGCTAGAATGATGGTCGAAGCATTAGCCAATAGGTCATGTGAAGAACATGTAAGGTGTGACAACTTGATATCAAACCTATACCTTGAACGTATAAAGGCCACATCGCCGTTTGGATCACTAACATTCCATTGAATATCGAACTGTGTATCCTGTATAGGGTTAAGAGAATATGAATACAAATTCCTATAGTTGTAATTTACGTGCAGTTTATTTCAACCTCTGCGTCAGTGCGGTTCTCTCGCACTTATGTTACATGGATATACCTGATGAACGGAATCACGCTATCGGCAGGTAATCAAGAAGAAACAGTTGCGGTAGGCAAGATAATCGGAAGGCATTACATACGATGTCGGATCTTCCGTAATCATAGTGCCCGTCCACTTTGTCCACCGGCTTCCATGGTTCCGGTTTTCACCAACCCGAACGCAACCAGGTCTACCTGCTATGAGGTCCACGATACAAATAGCCTATGCTTCCGTTGTTTTAAAATCTGAAACCCAATTTTATCCAGTTTCTATTTCGACTTTACCTGAAGCATTCATGCACTGAAGCTCAACAACGCCAGACTGCAGCCAAAAACATAGAGTTCAACGTCGATGGGTAGTTCATGTTCTCAACCGAAGTAGTTTAAGTTATGTAATTTTAAGGTCAATATAAGCTACGCAAACATTAATAAAATAACACTATAAGGCACAAAACATATCAGTGTCAGTAGGACAAAAAGTATAAGATGGGACTGATGATGATGATGATGATGATGATGATGATGATGATGATGATGATGATGATGATGATGATGATGATGATGATGATGATGATGATGATGATGATGATGATGATGATGATGATGATGATGATGTTGATGATATGATGATGATGATGATGATTATAATGGTGGTGATTATGATGATGATGATGGGGATGATGATGGTGGTGGTGATTATGATGATGATGATGATGATGATGATGATGATAGAAAAGATTACGCTGTTAGAAATATTATCCAGCTAAACATGATGATGATGATGATGATAATGATGATAGTATTAATTTATTCAGTGCATTTGGAACACTAAACAAAAATCTCATATGCACGATATTGGATGTTATAAGTATATATATTTATTTGGCAATCGCCACTAGTCACCTAGCATCTGCACATTTTGATGACACCTTCTATCAACCATTATTGTGCGTTATAACTAAGGGGTACGATTTATCCATCAAGTCGCATGGACATTTGTCAAACTGCACAATAGCGCTGCTTTCGTGCTGTTGTCGTGCGTATTAGAGCACACATTTGCAAACCCCTGAAAGCAGGAATAACAATGATGGGGCTATTTGCATTATATTACCAACTGCTCTCATATCTGTCCATAAACGAGATGAGGCCTGTCCCAAAGTTGTTCAAATCAGTATCTGTACAATTTATAGGCTGGTGTACAGCGCTGCTGTACAAGCATAAGCGATAGTATACTGTTTGTCGACAACCTAATGAGGCTGCCATTAGTGGCTCTGTGTGACATAGACGCCAAATATTTGAAGAACGTTTCTGGTTCAGACCAAGCCGCATAGGTGTTGCCAAGTCCTGTACTATGTTTGTGTACACAACAATGGAATGAATGCACTTTGCATCAATGCTTTCATAGCAAATATCTTTCGACCATTATGTGGTTCAACCACGCATCGTAGGATAGCAGTATGACAAACCACCAAAATGGATGATAATAAGTGAAAGCACATACATCGCTTCTACGTGAAACAGTTCTAATCATTGAGTGAACCATTATTTCCTTCTTGGTATCAGGAAAAAAAATGTCATTTTTTTATATTTTGGCCATTTTACAAATCGGCTGCCATTTTGCCCCAGCCAAATTGAGCGCCTTAACGCATTTCGATTGTTGAATTAATTGCAGCATTTATTGTATGAAACCATTTAAAACCCTTCTTTAGTCTCCACTATACTTCCTTGCTCGGTTTCTTAACCAGAATCTAGAGGAACGTGGGAGACATTGTATATCCTCCAGAACCAGAGCCCATCCATCACTCTTAAGGCCCCTCTTGTGTTGAAGAACTTAGTGGGGGTATTTGCTCAAGTTTTGTAATCCATCGGCTCTGTGGAAAATATGACATTGCCATCGTCAGCCCATTAGTTACAGGTTGGAATAGCAACAACATCCTAATCATGACCTCAACTCGCCGCCATCTACACGACGAGCTACATCGTTCGTAGCAATCCGTCATGTGCTCAGCAGTCATCAACAGGAGGCCGAAGGCCAGTGGTCTCTTTTAGCAGATCGTCCAGTCAAATCAGGGAGAGGATTTTGCGGTTCTACCTTTTATACATCCACAACATACTGTGAACTAAACCTGAACAAGGTTAGTGTTCGTGTCTTGCTAGCCTTTCTGTGGTACTGGCGCTGGGTTGCCTGCCGATAAATACATGCTGATTGACAGTAACGGACCAGTCTTCAGCCTGGTATGACTAAAACCCCATGCTCACTCAAATGCAGAATCAGACCCCATGACGATAGCACAACAGTCAATCATTCAACAATTGTGCAGAGAGGCACCATTGTTATCGAATAGCTATGCGAATTATTGCATCGTAACCCTAGAGGGGTCATGAGGTACTGCTACAAAAAAGCAGTAAAGAGCCACATATCTTGTGCTTCGACGTAAGTGACAAAAATGCTTTTCCTTGTTCTAATTGTCAACACCTTATAAATTAGAATTGACAAATATCCTTGTCATTATGTGACACAGCGAGATGATTTGATAGCAGTCTCGCGTTGCGTAATCGGCGTACTCTATATCGACTATAAGTCCCTACTTTGTAGGCTAAAGTGGAGCTCGCCATGTATAATTTAGTCTGCTTATCCAAATCAGAACGGGCCTAGAATAAACATTTGGCCGAAGATGAATATGGGACACATTTAGTAATGTAGCACTGGCATAGACATAAATAATTAAAATATAGCACCTACCGGCCACTCGATTTAGAAACTAATTATTCGGGTGTCGACAGCACGCAGTTATCTTTTAATGCATGATAATTGACTCTTTCTACATCGAGTGCAGCATGAACATAGATGATATTGTTATGATAATTGACCGTAGTATTGAGCACTGTTAAGGCCATATGTATCTATGAAATGATTTGAGTACAACGAGAAATTAAAATGGCCTTAATTTCATTGACTAAACAATGTGGGCAGATCGAGTATGACTCGCGCAAATGGTTTTGAACCTGGCTGCAGATCAAAATGATTGATAGTGGCTTTTTCATGAAGCCTGCATAACGGCTGTGAAGCCTCACAATGAATGGTCCTCAATATAATGCAAACGCAGACTGTATCTCTGAATAGCGCATGATGCTATTGCGTTTGCTATTGATTGCTACATGATCTGTTCCCTCCAAACCCATGCAAATTCCTGACCTTGCAAGCTCATAACATTAAAGTGGTTTAATGCGAAATAAAGTTTTCGACCAAAGGCTTTGGAATGATGGAAACCATGATTGACCATGACCTATGTTAGTGTTAGTCGCATAAACCTTCTTGGACCCCACTTTGAACCTACAAATTGATGCTGCACGCAGAAAGATCGCAAACCATATTTATCCATTCCTAGCGGCTGTCGGAGTCCTTTAATTACATGGCTATGTCCATCACCTTGTTGTGCTAATTTGCAAAGTGCATTTACCACATATGTGGTCTGCTGATAAGTGGGTTCTGCTTCGCGTCGGAGTTTCTGCCTATTAAAATAAGCATCGGGCGTAAATTGCTCATGCATGTTTATCAAACAGGTGCATCAATTTAATCTTCATTTGCATTACTAACTACCAATCGTTATTAATCAGGGCTCACTACGTCACCGTGTTTTTTCTGAGTGTGCATTCTATTGCAGCATTCGAACTCACTAGCTGGATCTGAGGTTATTGCTTCCAACGTGAGGGATACCAACATAAATGCCTTAGTGAATTTCATTCGATCTATTGCCTTGATTCTATTTACCAGATTAGTGGTAGATTGCCTTAATATGAAAGTTATGTTAATAACAGTCAATCATTATACTAACACAGAGGGACGTCCGGAAACGCACGACGTTCACTGATCGATCCTGGTCCAGTGCCGGCAGCTGCATTATGAAGATGCATGACAGAATAGAATGCCTCAAGATATGCACAGCATGAATAATCTAGGGTAAGGGTCGTTTACACCAACCAGCACAGCTAGCTCATATTCATCTGCATATAAATTGGCACAAACATCTTATGAGATGAATTAGTGATCCGTTAAATAGATCCCTCTTTCACTTTATTACGGAAAAATCCTAATTTTATGACTTTAGCATGTATACTCCTGATACAAATGCGTCGTTGAACCCCAATGTTTAGGTTCTTTGAATGTGGGTTTCGATTTTAGTTTGAGGAACTTGCAAGTGCATGATATTTATGTGGCAAAAAATACGTTTCGCCAAGGGCTTTCGAATGATATTGGGAGCAATGAACTATTTGGCGACATTTTATAGCCATCAAGGCTGGGGATAAATAAAAGAAGGCATGTCTAAGATCCAGGTGTCATTCCACTGAAATAAACGTACAATTGATGAAGCGTTTACCGGAGTTCCTACCGCTAACACATCAGTTAAACGGTTTTACACTCAACCTACATTATAAGTGTGATAACATTATGCCAATACAATCTCTCGTTGTGCTTTCAATTTTGAATTGTATTAGAACCCTGCCTTCAATAGGTAACTGAAACTATGAAACATTTGAAAGTACAACAGATATATTAATACTAAAACATAATGAGATATTGCACACGCGAAACAGCATCATAAGTATTGAAATGATTTTCCTATCACACGACCGATTACTGAAGACAGGTAGTGCCAGTTATTACCTGGTAGCAAAATTTGCATCATGCATACAACTGCGACCACTCCGATTCAGCACAACAGGGGGGTGGAAAATCAATATCCATCCATAGCAGGGCGCGTGGGCTCACATGCACGCTGTCAATGGTGTAATGATAAGCCAAATCAATATGGGAACTAACATATGCAGTTTGCAGGCTTCTTAACGAAGTGGCTTGATTCTATAACGGTGACCATTACATAACACTCTAACTGATAACCTCGAAACTCGAACGCTTTACTTTGGAGCATATGTAACCATTTCACAGGGAAATGAACGCAAGTTTTCGTTTAAGTAATTGACCCTCGCAATCATCTATGAAAGACTGCTATATTAGAAAGTAAAACCGATGCAATGATGTATTTACTGCGGTGGCAGTAGTAACTTAATGTTAAAATCATCATCCAAGAGGTTACAGATTCATTACTGTCATACTTTCTGGATATTTTCGCTCAATGTGCTCTCAATTAGAGGCATTTTGTTCCATCAAAAGGTGACTTTCTCTAAAATACAAACTAAGATATTCATTGTGAGGTTACTAACAACAAACAGTCTACAGCAGCACATCACATGAATCCTAATATTCTAATTAGTACTTTTTTCAGGACCAAAACCATACATGATATCATCTAAGCTAGGTATTTGCTTCAGTTATTTTAAGATGTTGATTGATCTTAAATAAGCAGCAAATATATTTTTCAGTCTATTAAATATAAGTTAGCAGTTTGTTAAAGTCAGTTGTCTGATCTCGAATTAAGCACATTGTTAAAAACTTGAAATACAAGACGAAATCTTTAGGACTCACTCAGTCAGTACAGATGCCATCACGTCAATGATCTCAACTATCTGCATTGGATGATAAAGCCTCATCAAAGCACTGAAATAGATTCGTGGGACCATGATCGTTTGCAGTGATTGTATTTCTGGGTTTAACGACACTAGGAATACAGGCATAGAAGGACCACGGCAGATTTGCCTATTCAGCATTGTAAATTAATGTCAGGCCCATCCTTCCATATGGTAAGTGGACGCCATAAGACAAGCAAGTCAGGCATTAGTGCCCTCACCACCCGGAACAGGATAAACTACCACTTTTCGCAATCAATGGCCCACATAGCGCTGATAAGAGCCAATCTCTTCCTTTATATTGCGTAAAGCTCACCCGGGGCTCTAAATCATGCAAATTCCAAGCTAGAAGTTTTGATATGAGGTTTGGGTTTGGAATATGATGATGGCTCGAGCTGAGTGCAATACATGATCAGCTAGTCGTGATAGGTGGTCAGTTTACTCAACCACACAGATCATTATGCTAAAACTGTGTACATGGTCCCACATTTTGCGCCAAAATGTGATATGGATTTGATGCACAAAAAACCCGGAAATAGCTCAGATTAATGTTTGCATTGCATCTATATTCAGTCTTAAGTCGGTCTATTATCTTAATATTTTCACATCCAGATGCCACACACATGCAAAATCGACCCATGTGCAACTGTTGACAGAATGATTGAACAACTATGAATCCCGTCAACATTAGGGTGGGGAATGGACACATACCGCTTTGGAATATAAACGTCTTTTGGACGTCTCTGTTTAGACTGACTTGCTGAGTCATCGTGGTTTTGTTCATCAAGCCCACAATTTGAGACATTTGATGGTCAAGGCTAGTTTGTCGGAGATATGAAATAACGGTAGAAACTTATTTCGATATAGAAATGTGCAAAGTAGGTCAATAACAATAGAGCTGCAAATATTGTTGTAGCTTATGCAATGGGCATTATCAACTGTCCAGTCTGCAGGGAACGTGATACTTTTGCTTCCACGCTGTTGTTATGCACCAAATAGACACATTAATTGCAATATCGAATATTTTGTTTTCATATACAGTTGAATTGTACTGTGTTGGCGAATAGATTAAATGCCACCACTGGTTGTTAACTTCGAATCACATGCATTCTACTAGAAATGAATATCTGATCTTGTTTCATGCATGCAACAATACAGACAATATAGTGATTACCATGATGATTCAATGAGCCCTGGTTTCTGCCTTCAGTGGTGAATGGATTGAATGCCCCAATATCGCGATGATTTAGTTTGTATTTGCATGCTTTATTCTAGGAGTATTTTTGTATTCGATAAACGAAATATATTCAAGATCAACAACTTAACATTTAAATTAGGCAATATAAATCAACCATTTACACATGATCATATTAATTGACCAGAATTCATATAGCCGAGTAATCGCTCATTCAATTGGCAAGAGGGAACATTTTTCTGCTCTTATTTGTGTGATGCGCCTTAATTCTTGAAAATGTTTCCAGTTATCAAAATTCATATGAGAACCGTTTAAGGTACAAACAATAAATATACATTGCTGGCAGGCATACAAATAAAAGGATGCGTTCATCGGTGAACAAACCCACATTCAATCCAGAGTTGTAACATTAGAGGCGCAGCTTATACAGTATGGCAGTTGTCTCGTCATCGCAAGTACATTCCCGAATAAAACATGAGGTCAGCTTAAGTATTTCTAATTCAGTGAACTGAACTGCGCTAATGAGAGCTTACCGCTTGCTGAATATAATGCAAAGCATGACTCGATTCAAGCCCAGTACTTTCATTAGTCAGAATCGGAAGCAGGTGACAAGGCCTCGACCCTGTGCTTCGAAAATGGAAACTATAGACGTCCATTATGGTAGATATTAGATGCAATCATTACATGTCACTATGTATTATGTCCATGTAGCGAGCAATGAGGATGAAGCGATGTGACGCGTGTCGTTTTCTGTTCTGCATGATGCTCACTGGTTAGTCGAAAACTCCTACAGCCATTAATGTACTATATTTATTTTTCGTACACCGATTTCGCGCCACTTTGTTGCTATTTTTGTCACACCCAGATTACATACAGAATTCCCTGTTGTTACAATGTTGAACCAATCAGGCATAAGATGGCTTGCCAGCAGTTGTATATGGCTTGCCATCTTTATGGTACTGGTGGCGAGGAGGGATGCTATACGCAACGAACCAAGCCGCTACCGAATGACTGTAATGGCTCCTAAGCGGCAAATAACGTGTTATCTTTAGGTTTATATGGTTTTCGCGTTGTGGCTAGAATGCCTTCCTCTGAAAATACTTGAAACAAGGCATGTTTCGGCATCTTTTCTTTGCTGCTGTGTTACATGCGGTATCCATTTATTGACCATCAACTGACAGCTTAATAATTACGTTTAATATATATTAGATCGAGATGAAAGCTCACTCGAGGAATAATGATCCCATTTTGAAGGATTTTGAGGGTCCGACATTGCAACAACCGTGCACACAGAAGATCAATACAAACACTCCGATCCCTCCTACCCCGTTCCCCAAATATATCTCTGTTTTAAAGACCAACGCATTAACTACATATGTTCCCCAATTGTTATCATCTGAAGCTTGAACTCGATATATGAATCTTGGTTTCTGATGGGACACCTGCGCATGGAAAGCAACATGTTTTATTCGGGTATTTCGATAATCAAGGTTTGCAAGTAAACTTATTGATCCATCAGTAATATACTAAAGCAACACAACAAACTTACCTTGATTATTGGTTCATTTCAGTGAACATATTAATGCATATGCACCCAGGCGATAGGGCATAATATTCATCCTTTAATCCTTGTCGTCGTATCGGTGCTATCAAAGTCAGTTATGAATCATCACATTTAACATCTGACCTTGGAGATTTATTCAACCATAAGGCAACAAAACAATTTAATTTTCGTGTGCATATACGAGCTCTGATATACGTTCCATAATGATTGCATGTTATACGAAATAAATATATTAACACAAGGCAATCACAGATTTCCAATGGTTTGATTCGGTTCATCTTCTGTTCTAAGTGAATGTGAGCATGGTGTACTAAATTGCCATAGCGGTTTTCAGAGAGAGCTGTTCTCACAATTTATTTACAGAGCCGTGTACAAATTGTGACTCGCTGAACTTGGCACAAAGATCTAGCTATTTGCTGGTAAATTGCAACGCACGTCACCTATTACCGCAGGTTATATGCCTCGAAATATCACGTATACATGGCGGGCAACGATGAGGAAACAATAGGGCGCACCGCTGCACGATGCTTGCTGAAATAATTCCTTGTACATACTTTTGTAAAGAACCGAGGGGCTAACATCAGTTTATAAGCTCATAAACAACCACAATATCATCACCAGGATATAATTTCCAACATTGTTAGCTGCATAATACAACCCATTAATTCGCTGCAAGCTGATCTTTTTATTACCGATGAGACGGAAATATAGGTGTGGCTGTCCTCCGACTTGACTTGCTGGTCTGTTGTTAGAGATAATACATTGCGTTGTTGCTGCTATTTCAACTCCTTATTAGGTGTATATGCAAACAGACATCGACTTTATCATGGTTCTGTCCATATGACGATAGATGGCTTCGTTACCTGGCAAAGCCTATTCATGTTGCCAAGTATACAAGGATACAAGTAATATATGAAAACATAGGACTAACAGGGTTGGCATCTTAATATATATTTGTTTAGCATTCGTGGTAATATAAGCATCAGGGAATCCAGTAAAGCGCATTTGACCATACAACCTCTTATCTGCATATGTTGCAGTAAGCATTATTAGGGAATAATAAAAGCATTAGCGCCAAGGATTTCTATTAATTATTAATTAAAACAATCTAAGTTAGATTTATGTCTTTTAACTTATGGAATGCATGAATTGAGTAAGCAGTTTCCACGCTAATCAGAATGCGATGAGAAATCATTTCTTTGGGGATGAATATCTTCAGTTATACGAAAAACAGAAATTCTTCATGATTGATAATTTGGATCACATGTGTAGTGTGTGTATAAATAGGTTTTGTTTCTCACTCTCGGGCTTACTTGTCTGTGTTTATTCAGTCTATTGTAATGAGCAGCGTGCGTTGGTAGCAATGTGTTATTATTTCCTGGCCGTATATACTACCAGCTTTATTATCCAATATTCAAAGTATTCCGGGAAAACTACTACTTCTGTGTTGTTTTACTTAACCTTTATTCCATCGCAGTTTTATTATCCATGAGCGATATTCAATATAGCTGGTCACCAACACTAAGGTACATTGCATAAAAGTCATGATTGAAATAGCTAGAGACAATACGGTATGAGACAAGTAATGATTAAGGCAACAATCTCATATCGCGGTGGATATTTATTGATAGATCCATGCAAACAAAATATGATCGATGAAACACCTTGCATTAGTGTGGGCGTTACTGCGGAGATGTCTGCGCCGGTTAATGGATTGTGTCAGCGATGAATAGAAGTCCCGAAAGCATCGACTGACTCAATCATCAATAGGATGTCATTACCAACCTACATTCTCGGGACCATTCCCGGATAAACGTTATATTTGAACAGGTATTATGGATAAAAATCGATTTATTGATTGGCTGCATGGATTTCTTCTATCAAGCCCCACAGTGAATGATCCACGATCAATATATTGTGGAAGCAAACTTGATTCTGCAGATACACGCTATTACTATCGTTGTTGTGATGAATTGATGTACAATATAAAAAACAAATTGGATTCCGAAAGCAACGCTTCGAAGTGGAATGTTTCAGGTATAACCAAGAATAAAAACGTACAGTGTCACAAACGATGTGTCGTTAGTTTTATTGTTCCATTGATGACTATCAATCATAACGTTCAGCTTCGCTCAATTTCAACAGACATGTCCCACAATTTGCTTTAGCCATTTGCACGTGTATCATGACCTGCGAGCAAATCAAATCAAACTATTGCAAGTCATAGCTAGCTGTCTAGATTGTACGAGTTTTAACTGACACATCAATTACACCTATCAGCACATAATGTTAACTTGCCAGCCACCGTGGGTTTCTGTGCGATCAATAAAGTCATTTATCATCCAAAACGTAGAATGAAAAAAAATATTGCACGGTCCAATCCGTTATCATTAAAATGCTATAATGTCTACCTAACAGAAGTACTACAGACATTAATTACTGAGACGTCAATATTAAATATGTAGTTCAATTGCATTAAAATTGTCAACATATATGCAAAGCATGCTAATTAAATTTATGAAGGTAAAAGCTCCGTCGCATGTAAGTGCTTCAAAATTGAGATGGTCCCGGTTTTGGACATAATTGCATATATGAGCACTTTGTGCATTAGTTCGACTCAAACAAGACTGTCGATCCCATTGTCGCACAAGTGGTCTGAATCATGACAAGACGATTAAACCATTCAGTGGACTAATTAATTACATCCTAATCGTCATAATGATGTTAATGCGACGTTAAACATTTTGGTCTGTTAATTTGTGTTCTGGAATCTCCTTCTGGTTAGCTTGAATTAGGTGAGCTTAAAGTGACCCTTTCCAAAGGATTTATTCGAATCAATACTTCGGGATGACGTATAGTCCAATGATACTTATTGCAACATCAGAAATTGCTTGGGAAAGTCATCGTTGTACATTGCAGAGCTACAAAATATCACCAGCGGTTACTTAACTGTTTTTGAGTCGAGCTCTCTGTTCATGCCGCACAACTTATGTTTAAAGTTACTATTGAATATACCTATTTATAATGAGAAGTGACTATTTCAACCCAGCAATCGATAGTTCATTTTGTTTGCACTCTAGAGGCACGATGATTCCAGTGCTGAAGCAAGTGCTTGCAATAGTAGCACACGTCGCTTTGGGAGACAACCACCCTCTTTATTTGTCGGCTTAAAGTGGTTGTTTATATTTAACATCTCTGGACTGAGGTTGAACACGGTCAGCTAAACGTTACCGGTGGAGAGGAGGTAAACCAGACGTAATGATTAGATGCAGTCACCATATTCCCGTAAATGAAAAACTATTCCAGGAAACCACGGAATTAATCGGCTAATAACAAGACCAACATGAAATAATCAATAAGTGAGCTTTAATGATGTTGATTGATCTTACAAAAGCGGTAATTGATACTTTAGCCTATTTTATTTGTATTATAAGAGATCATCGCAGACGATGCTAAATCAGCCCTGTAAACGCTTTGAATACCACGTTCGGAGTATAACCTCGAATAGTAGTGCTATATCATCAGACAGATATGTATTTCATAGGCTTCCTATGATGGTAACAGGACCAACTAACTTTCGACTTGCCCTGACCGTCTGCTTTCATAGATAACCAATCGGGTTTGTGCCGACTTCATCAAACAGAAACCAATGTCAGCTTCATCTGACTCTCCGTGAATGCGAATAGTGTTGAGCCGCTAGTTATTTGACAATTATATTGTTATGTCCATTTACTCTCATCGATTGCAATCTTCGTATTGGGGCCATCATATAAACGTTACAACTTGGGCATCGAAATCACAATAATGGTAGTAAGGGAGCACATGATTACGAAGGCTGTCATGGGGCCATACCATTCCTTAAAATAGGGTCAGAGAGACTTCCGGGAAATAATAATTCTAGTCAAATGACAAGATTCTTTTCTTAAGTCACTTTTTTTAGAAAGGCCAGGTCATGACCACAAAGTTGTATCGAGCTGTATTATGTTAAACGCTGTGTTATGTAAAATCGTAACCGTATAAACATATTTTTTCACAAAAATGTATAAAGTTGGTTGATAAGAATAACATACTTGATTTCTTTCATCTGGTGAATGAGCTCGTATTCCTTGCTTTATTGCGTAGATTGATCTTAAAAATGCTGAAACTATTGTAGCATATGTGATGGGCATTATCAACTGTTCATGCAAAATATTGGTACCACATCCTATGTACAAGTTTTGACAGAAACCGCCGTAACATATATCCGATATATCTATTTGACTAGATGTCCATCCCTTAGACACTCTACATATGCAAAATGATCTTTCAATTATGCATGAGACGGAAAAACACGACCGGCTTACTTCCGACTTGTCCTGACAGTCTGCTTTCAACGATAACAGATGACGTTTGCACAGATGTCAATGGATAAAATCAATCTCAGTGTCAGCAGGATATTGGGTCGATCAATAAAACTAAAACCCTTCAAAACTGAGCACGTACATGGTACAATTCCCGAGGAGTGCTAGTAAAGGGAATAATCATGAATAGCATGGATGGACATGCACCTATACCTAAGTCACGTCGAAATTGCATCCAACTGTCATGTGCAAAACGCTTATTGAAAATAAACATTGTGGATAGCGATTAAAATAGTTGGGAGCGATAAGGAAAGTTCACGGTTATTTCTATGTAGTATTGTGTCACTATGATAGTTAGCGCCATACTCTCGATGGTCGCACACAAATTAACATATATTTGAGCAACCGATCATAATTGAATCATTGTTTGCACTTGTGAACAATCTGTGTGATGCTTGTGTATTTACATATTGTACATTAATAACTTCCTCGCAAATAGTGGAAGCGCTTATGTGTACTATCTAGTGCTAAATTTTTCATCATCTAATACTTTCTTCCCAGTTGTATTTTTGAGGTTATTGCTTTGAAAATAAATACTAAGCAAATGTGTCTTTTAATCACCCTCGCCGCAAATGTACCGTTCCCATTCTAATCTAATGTGAATATGCGTGATGTAGAGCAGCAAAACATCGTCTTCAATTGATTGCATCAGAAAGGTGTGTTCATTAAATGTGTAGTCTGCTAATTAGTGGTTCTGCTTCTTGTCTCGGGTTAAATGGTGACTGTCAATTATGATTAGTCCCGAGCATGTGTTACTAATGCAGGTTACCACACAGTTGCATTTTTTCCTCTGGCGTCGTTGATAAGAGGTGAGGGCATACTACGTGTTTTATATTGCCGTATTCATTGCCTCTAGCGGGATATAAGGTGACTGAGCTAAACAATAGAGGATGATGGGGTTACTGTGTTAGTGCCTTTAACCGGATATTTTGCCCCGACGCCATTTACTAGATATATAGTATCTTGCCTCTTACCATTAATGGGTTGTCCCCAACCCCTCCAACCTGCACACATAACAATTTTCGTCTGTACAAATCCGTTACCTAGGCGCACAGCAGAGGCGAACAGTATATCCTATAATTATTTGTCAGTTCAGTTAGCTCAAAACACCTTCCGTCGTATGTATTATCTGCAAATGTTTCACTTATTTTTGTAATCATAGCAATTATGATATTGTAAGTTATAAATATCAATCGCTAGCACCTGATAGATTTAGTGAGCAGGAAGAGAAGTATAACAATCGATTTATTTTGCGTCCACCATGCCGAACAACGAATAACCTGATCTGCATTGTTGTGAAATCAATTGTCGCCGTACGAAGATTACAAGTCATCATGCATTGTAATCAAATGGAACAACATATTTAGATATTGGATTATATCACACATTGCTGAGCTAAGTAACCGTAATTCGTTTTTGAGGACGCAGTGTGACAAGCTATGTTTCACGTGCGGTGAAAGCACTGCGGGAAAAATTGCAATGATTGAATGAGCATCATTTGTATAGAACCGATTGATCTCATGCATATGTTCTATTATCCTTATGTTAAATGACGCAAAATCGATATATTGATAATGATAGCTTTCTATTACTATGGCAAAACGCATTATTCATGCAAAAGCTTATTCTCGTTTATTTTCATCGATGCTTAATAATCCATGATTCGTGAACCACTACAGTCAGTACTTATTTGAAAATATGATCGAAATGGTGCATTAATTATGCTAATAAAAACTAATTATGCTAATATGAAATAGGATGAGTTGGTTTGTCCCACTATGCTGAGCTATCAAATGATGATTACAAAGTGGTGTTATATACAGATACGTTTCGTTCATGGCAATCCTTGCAATCATACCACTGTAAAATTATGCAATTGAGGAAGGTGTGTCTGATGGATGCCTCATTTGAACCCTACTCTAACGAAATGTTGTGCGCTGTAATTGACAATGTTGATATAGCACTCCTGTATCATGCCGAGCTACATTTTGCTAAACAATTGTATTCGTTGAACAGAAAGGCTGAGCTTCGTAACATATAGTTAACGAAAATGTCGCCATCTTGGTATTGTATCTTTATGATATCAAACAATGTCTAAACAATATTTAACGTAAATATTTTTCAATAGAAATGACAACATATGGCTAATAAGCGGTCACTGGCCAATCTTCTGGTACTTTCAGTGACAAATCATAATGATTGATAGCATTGTCTGTCTGGCAAATTCTTCAAATTTCAAGTATTTGTTATCATCATTGGCAGAACGGGATGAGTGGCAGAATGGGATGAGTATGGAAAGATAGACTCGGTACAGTGCTGATCGGATGATGGGCATGATGATGATGATGATGATGATGATGATGATGATGATGATGATGATGATGATGATGATGATGATGATGATGATGATTAATACACGTGGCACCAAGCCATTAATTTGGTATGTAGAGTATGTAAGGATATCCATTCACATGAAAATACATTCTTTGCAGTGGACACATAACAACACATAAAGACATGGCTTGTACCGAACATCGCATAAAGACACATCTAGAAAATTGCACAAATAGTATGGGAAATAATAGCGCAAGTAATATAGTGTCATTCGACTTCATGGGTCAATTCACCGGACCAAGCTGGGAAGTTGCAGGTATTAATATTGGCAATATCTGAATTGTGCGGTCCTCTTTAGCAAAATTATCGAATCAAATAAATCAGATGACTAGTAAACATACTGTGTTTATATATGTGTGATATTAACATAGGTAAGTGAGTTAAGTATGTCCCCGATTAGACGCACTGTCATTTTGAACTGGAAATACTGTTTCATGCTTTTGCAACGTAATTATTTAGTGTTGCCGAACAATCGTTGTTTAATAAGCAGTACACTGTTATGTTTCCATGCTGCAATCCAAGGTAATAGTATTGGGTAATGGCCCCGTGTATATTATGTGGTATATTACTGAATACATTTTAGCATAATCATGGTAAGTGACAGCTAGTGCATCAATAGCTTAAATGATGGACCAAAGAGTGTGTGAACCAACTCTTTCACTTTTACAATGCTATTCTGAATATGTATCTCTTGTGTAATACGAACGATCAGATTCAGTTTCCATCTAGCTTAGTGTGCAGCACATAATATTAATCAGCATGCAGCATTGCTGGCCAATGCCATCCTCTCGGCCACGACGGGAGGCTGTTTTTGACGATCAATCACAGTCGCATAATATATCGCACAACGAAAACAACATATTGCAGACAATGCAAAAACCACAAAAGAACGATATCTGATCTCTAAGTATATCCTAGGCTTGGTAAGGATATATGTAATTTCCCGGAAGGATGAAGAACTTTTTTGGGCCAGTTCCAGCCGAAAGGATTGTTTTCATGCATACCAACTAGTGGGGCGATTTCTATGATATCACTGATATAATCATGATTATTGATAACGCCAAGATAAAGCAGATATCACATTACTTATATCGATTGTGTATTGATGTATTGTTAATGAATGGAAGGAATTCACCAACGATTTGTTTTTTATACTAATCTGAAAAGATATGATTTGTTTCGGCTGCTGATCGCTGCAGTATTTATTGGGATTGCTAACTGAACTGCCGTAGAGGTAAAGGATTAAATTATGCATTTCTCAGTGGTTTTTCAAAATGTCACATTTTCACCAAAAGGCTTGACTTGTAGATCTTCCTCTGGATTTATTGAAAATGAAAAACTTTCATCCCCTTTTATATATGTCTTTAATAGACGTCATTAAATTGTCCACGAGTAAGACACGATAGGGCGAATTTCTCTTCCAGTGTACACTGAGCAAAGGTCACACTTTAGACCTACCAGGTTAAATTGCAACGCGTTATTATTAACACATGTCCATGCATCAAGATGCATTTTGTTCCTGCATGAATCCACCAAGGATCATCCATAAAACCATGCAGTCATCCCGAATACAATTATACTGTGTGGCGATTCTAAAAACTACTTACAACATCTGCGAATGAGCTGTTTACTTGTGTTGCTATTCTTATGACACTAACAACATCTGTGAGTGAGCTAGCCACCTTCGTTTGATCTTGCATGATAATTATTGATCACTCGATAGCAGCAACATGCACGCCACATATATTACCTTAGACATCGATGGTAATATGCAATTATGCAATAGATGGGAAAAGACGATTGGACGTAATTAACTCCTTTATCAAGTTAGATAGACCTGGTGCACATCTTTATAAACCAGGTGCACATCGTAATAAACCAGGTGCATATTGTGATAAACCAGGTACACATCGTGATAAAACAGATTCATATCGTGTTACTTGAATAAATTGCATGGTCGATATGTCCATATTTGTTATTTGTACACATTGTCAACCTATCGGGGATTAGTGACAAGATTACGAAAGTCTTCTTACAGCGCATAAATCACCCTTAATGGAAGGGCTATTGAGTGGATCACAATATATAGAGCAGTAAGAGCGAATTGCACACATTACGTTGATTGAAAGGCCGTGCAAATTCTGGAGAGCAATAAACGACATAAGGACGGATAATCCAAAACAAACCAAACTATGGACGGGAATAAGAAGGCTGCTAAACCGATTGACAACCTCACATTGTTTAGCTACTTCGTTATATACTGCCAAACACAGTGGCATAATTGTGCCGCAATGTACGCAAATTAAGAGAAGGCATTGGGGAAAACGACGGTAATGGCTGGCTACTATAATAAATATCTCTCCAACCTATTGAAGAGCATTTACTTGCTATATTTGACAATTTCTTGTGAGCTGATCTGTAGCCGGTATCTCATCTAAGATTCTTTTGCAAACAAAACCCGTGTGTTTGCGTCACCTTCAACACTGAGGTGATATCGTGATGGTAAAGGATGAGGATGATTGTGATTATAAGACAGCTCCCTGTCAGCGCTTTCATGGCACAAACCTGTAGCAGTTGCGGCAGAGCAGACCATCGGAAGGTATTACATTCAATTTAATATCTTCCGAAGCACAACGGCGCAGATGCATCCGAAATCATAGGGATATATTTATGGTCGTGGGCTACATTCACTCTACATCGGCTACCTATACCGGCTTTCATCCTCCTCCGTAAACCCTTACTTCTCTCCCTGTTGATAGGACCACGCATCTATTCGGGATTTTCCGGAACCCTTCGTTAAACGCGGATGAATAACAAGCTTGTTAATTCTACCACACGGATAGAACAGTATTTGCGTTTTTCATTGCATCACCACAAAGTTTAAATAATACCTACGTCCTTCACGTAGTGGTGTAAGGTTGTTTACGAATAAGTGCTATGATGAATAAGCAGGCAGTATTAACATATCGCATATAAATAACATCATTAATTGCTTTGCTTTCTCGCTTCATAAGGGATGACCAATCTACCAATTTCTAACCAAAAACCTATTTCGCCCTATGCACTAAGAAACGCAGAAAATGAGGACTTCTCTTGGGTCTGATTAAGTGGACGAAATTATTTATGGGGCATATATTTATATAATGTATAGCATAATTAAAAACCTTTGTTGTCAGCGAATCACACCTCACACATAGCGAGGATATATAAGGGGAGCAACAAAAAACAATGTGGGCCGGAAAACTCATATCGGCATGGCTAATTATATTAAATAGCAACATCAATAGCTCTTCCAAACAGCAAGAGCATCTAACTCGCCACAGCCTTTTTTCGTGATTGCATAATGTATTTATCTGCCTCTTTCTGTATCTGAAAAGGGGCCTTTAAATGGTTAATTTCGCATAACAAAAGAAGTTAGATCTTACACATGCAATCATATGGGCTTTCTATGTCATTCCATAGTGATCACTGCTTGTACATGCATTTGAAGATACTTTAGAGCCCAAATCAATTTAACATTATCAAAGAAGTGACATTCTGTTCTTCTGAATATGCAGCCATTTGCATATTAATGGGGACATGTTAGATTGTATCATTGTCATGTGTGATTGAAAAAACCTGACTAAACCGTTATATACAGTGCCATGCATGCTGACTGCATTCCTACCAAAAAGTAAAATAGATATTTCATAACAATCTATTTGACAGGAAATAGCATACACAATTAATCACCACCCATTGGACGGGAAATAACATCCTCAGTTGAAGATCCAGTTATGGTTTATTGTACATCACTGAAGCCATTACATACAACATGTTCAAGATGCAGCAACAAAGCATTGAATAGTGAAAACGTGCTAGCTGAAAGCCGTCACGCTACACTGAAGTGCTTACCTTACCCAGACAAGCGATTCTTTTGTCATATAGTACAACACAATTGCGTTTTGTTACTGACATTGCATAACCATTTGCATATATCGATTGCGGCTATGCACGATATTCGGTGCAGTGCATGGTAGGATAGCAATATGACAAACCAGTTGTTCATCAAAATGGATGATAATAAGTGAAAGCATATACATTATTTCTAAGCGGAACAGTTAGAATCATCATTGAGTCAACCGTTATCTACTTCTTGGTATCAGAAAAAAGATCTTGTCAACTTTTTATATTTGGACCATACTTGAAATCGGCTGCCATTTTGCCCCAGGAAAATTCGGCGCATTAACGCATTTTGGTTGTGGAATAAATCGCAGCATTTATTGTTGGATACCGTTTAACACACATCTTTAGTCTCCGCTATACGGCTTTGCTTGGTTTCCTAACCGGAATCGAGTTGGATTTGGGAGACATTATATCTATTGCACTGCCAGAGCCCATCGCTCGTAGGGGCCCTCTTGCTTTGAAGAACTGAGTGGTGGTATTTGCTCAAGTTAAGTAATCCATCGGCTCTGTGGAAAATATTGCATTGCCATCGTATGCCCATTAGTTACAGGTTGGAATAGCGACAACATCCTAGTCATCACCTCCAATCGCCGCCATCTACACGACGAGCTACATCGTTCGTAGCAATCCGTCATGTGCTCAGCAGTCATCAACAGGAGGCCGAAGGTCAGTGGTCTCATTTAGCAGATCACCCAATCAAATCAGGGAGAGGATTTCGAAGTTGAACTTCCACAACATACTGTAAACTAAAGCTGAACAAGGATAGTATACGTGTCTTGCTAGCCTTTCTGTTGGACTGGCGCTGGGCTGCCTGCCGATAAATACATGGTGGTTGACAGTAACGGACCAGTCTTCAGCTAGGAATGACTAAAACACCATATTCACTCGAATGCAGAATCAGACCCCGTGACGATTGCAGATGACGCTAACAAGAAAATGGCGTAAATTCCATTGACTAGACAATTTGGGCCAATCAAGTATGACTCGCGAAAATGGTTTTGAACCTGACTGCAGATCAAAATGACGGTTTTGAAGCCACACAATGAACGGCCCTCAATATAATACAAACGCAGACTGTATCTCTGAATAGCGCATTATGCTATTTCACTTGCTATTGATTGCTACATAATCTGTTCCCTCGAAACCCATCCAAAATAATGATCAATAGTAGATGAGGCTTATATGTACGAATATGATAAATCATGCACTAAGATATAGCTTGGCACTTAATCAAATACAAAAGTAGCACGGTCATCTTATATGATCTTATCACGGTGCCAAAAGATGAAGTTCTTTATGACATAATCATCCTCATTATTGACCTCCACAAGTAGACTTCTAATGCAAATGCGAGCTTGAACCCCATGGTTTCAGTTCGTTTCATATGTGCGTCCAGCTGCATCTGCTGACCTTGCAAGAGCATAACATTAAAGTGGTTTTATGCAAAATAAAGTTTTCGACCAGAAGGCTTTGGAATGATGTAGATGGCAATAAACTTTTGTAGCAACTTCAGGATTTTCAAAAGCCAGCCTGGCTCGGTACATACAAGAATGGCTACTGGTTCGCGACTATGCATAAGCATCGTCAATGTCAAAATTATAACCGACGAGCCGTCCAAAGTAAGCCCTTTATTCAAATGTTATTAAGTCCATCCCTTAGATGCTCTGCTTATGCGGAATAATCTTTAAGTTATGCATGAAACGCAAGAAAATGACCAGCTTACTTCCGACTAGACGCGGCAGTCTTTGTCTTGTTGTGATGACACATGGTTTTTGTGCAGACGTCATCAGACAGAACTTGTTTCTATATGCATCTGCAAGCAGTGCTATGCTGCCATATATGAAGTAAGGCTCTCGCGCATTCTGAATGTTGATTACATATGTCGCATTTTATATCGCGTCAGGGAACATGGCCAGGTATTAAACATAATCTACAAAATAGTAAATTGCACTTAACGTTTTTGTTTTATCGTTACAATGGACGCGCTTGGGGCTTGCATAAATTGCACAAATGAGTTTAACTCGGCTTTTCTCCGAATTTCAAGACCCCATCAATAATACAATGTGTAAGTCGATGGCTGTTATGGTTCAGTCAGCACTTGAATGATAGGTAATCGCTATTAACTGTTCGTGGGTGCGGTTGTGTAATTATATTAAATAACCCCAAAATATGTATTATAAAAAACCATGAATGAGCATGACCTATTTTAGTGTTAGTCGCATAAATGGCCTAGGACCACACTGTAGACCTACAAATTGATGTTGCTGTTTGCACGCAGAAAGATAGCAAAGCCATTGCGACAATAAGACTGCTTCATAAATATAAAAAGCTTAGTTTTACCGTTTGCATAACTATTCGGGAATCGAATATAAGTTCGCCTTGCGATTCTTCATATTAAGCTGGCAGTGTAATTGGCCATTGCTATTAGAATCTTCGTTTTCTCTAACTAACTTCTCGTGACCTTTTCGACCTATTCTGATTTGCAGTGCGCCTTAGTAAGTAACGTAAGCATGTTAATCACACAGGTGAAGTTATTTCCTAATCATACTAAGTATAGGCGTTAACAGCAAGTTATCGGTAACACTTAAGCAGTGCTCTCTACGTTAGTGTATCTTTTACTTTGATGTATTCGATGGCATTATTTATACTACATATCTTGATGTGAGTTTTGAAATTATTTGTTGTTGGTTGTTTTTTTGTTCGAAATATAGTACGACCGCGTTTGGAAAGCAAGTCGATACGCCATTTATTAAATCAATGGCAGATTGTCTGTTTTGCCATTATATGCTATACGCAGCCATGCCAAATACTAACACAGAGGGTTCGCGGTTGGTACTGCTTCCCAGTTAAATATATGTGCATTGTTACGCCAAGACGGGCAAAATTATTGTTATAAGTAGACGTCAAAAGCGGCCAATGCTGTATAAGGTTACTCTAAGACAATTTAAATGCCTTATATTGCCTTTCCATACAAACATTGTTTTAACTAATTATATATATACCCGTCATCATTGTTATGATAGATTATAACGTAGGTAATGAATACCTTACCTTAAAACTCTGCCCGAAGTGGGCTTAGTCAACTACATACTTAATCGTGTAAGTAGTGACGTACCTGACGCAGCAGAAAAGCAGCAGCAAGAAGTTAACAGCTAGCAATTCAACGAACAGCTTGGATTCATAAATATAATGTTGCCTTCGTATGAAGGTTATACGACATAATATTTTCTAACTGATGTGACATCATGAAGTTTTCGCTTTTAATAATAGAAGCGGTTTATATATGTATGAGCAAAAATGTTGGAATAGATTAAGCACCTACTCATTTTTTGATTACAACGCACATTGCTAAGCTAAGTGACCATGATCCATTGCCGTATAAATTGCAGCCATTAACGTATTGGCTGACATGTAAATACTTGTTTAGACACCATACAATATCAGACTTGTGGCCAACAACACATATTGATTATTTATGTTGTGGAAATGAGACTGTCGAGCTTGTCAATGCACGGAGTCTATTTCAAACAGCAGCTTACACAGACATCAATATATTGAACCATCATCATCGTTATATTAATCTGCTACATGCATAACATTTATGAAGGCTCTCTGTGAATGGTTCTCAATATAATCCAAGCATATGACTTTTTCTTTGAATGGCGCTTATCAATTATAAATTGGCTATTGATTGTTATACGTTCAAAATCGCTTATTCCTGAAACAACGTTTCCAAATTGATAGGGTCGATAGCAGATAAGGCTAATACTTATGACGATGAATCTGATAATAGGAATTTACTTGCACTCAATATGATCATGTTTCTCCCACAGCCTGGCACAGAAATTGACATAAACATATTATACTATTAATTAATCTCTCCTCAATATAGGATGTTTCTGCCGATTTTCCCTTTATGACCTTATCCTCCTCGTCCATAACCTTCACAAGTAGACTTCCTGAATCAAATGTGACATTAAGCCCCAAAGTTTAAGTTTGATTAATGTGTGTGTTAATCTCGTACTGCTTAGCTTGCAAGTGCATGATATTAATGTGGTGTTATGCAAAATATACATTTCGCCGACAGCTTTGGAATGATGTAGAGAGCAATGATGTTTGCAGCGATATAATGATTGTCAAGTCGGTTAGGTCAGAGACCAGTGTCTTATTAACGGTTTGGCTGCTTTGCAACTGGAATCAGCCTGTAATTTATGAAGCGATCATTGTTTAGGCAACTTCCGATTTACAGGTAAAGGCTGCAATACGTGTCACCCAACCGAGTCCGTGTATGTTGATATCACTGCGTGCGTTCACAGCGGTATTTATTCATTCTTAGTGGCTGCTATTGCATGCAGATGAAGCCTACCATGGTCATTACTAGAGTACTTAAATTACCATGCTTGGTTCATCAACTTATTGTGCTAATTAGCGAGGTGTGTTTATCAAAGGTGTGGTCTGCTGGTAAGTGGGTCTGCTTCGCGTTTTCTTCTCTGTTTAACTTGTGGCTATCAAAATAAGTATCGAGCGCAAATTGCCTATGCATTTCTATCAAACAGGTGTATTTAATCGTCATTATATCCCGAGTCGTGATCAATAAGGGCTCACTAGGTCAGCGTGTTTTCTCAGAGTATGTATTCTAATGCAGTATTCATACCCATGCGTTGGATTTGAGTTAAATGCTTTCAAGGTGAGGCATACTGAAATACGCGCCTTAATGCCTTTTACCGGATGAATGGCCTGGATTCCATTTACCAGATCTATGATAGATTGCCTTAATTTGCTATTTATACCTGTACTACTACATGCAAGACGTTCACTGAGCAATCCTGGCTTAGTGTCGGCAGCTGTATTATGAAGATGCATGGCACAACAGAATGGTGTCACAATATGCGCAGCATGAATATTATACAAGTAGCAGCCAGTTCAATCATACGTTATTGTATAAGAGTACATATTAACCATTTTATCTAAGCTAATAGACCCATTACTGGGGCGATGTGATGATAATATTAAAATTATATGTAAGTTATATGTAGAGTATAAAAGTCATTGCATATTGAACTATCGTTAGCATCTAATTTTTAATCTTGATTTATGGACGTATTTACGGATGAATCATCATATCTGAATAACATATAAAAGCATGTTTGCTATTATTCGGACTAACTTTTTAAATTGCTCTGCAATTAAGATAACTGATTACCTATCCAATCTAAGCAGGTTTTATATGGCACCATTCAAACAAATGAGTTAATAAACTTTTCTAGCGAAAGCCAGCTTGCCAATAAACCGCAATACCTTGGTTTCTATGGTGTCAATACGAGCATGCTTCATCTACAGTTTGGCATAATGATCAGTATGCATATCGTATGTGAGTAAACATATTTTTGGGAATATCGGACTCATTCTTTTAGGATGTTCACTATACACATGATAGGGTGTAGTCAAATTCCAACATGGTGTATATCTCTATACCACCGCAACGTACCTGAAACTGACTCTTTGCCATGCCTTGGATGGCAAAGATGACACACTTTGTACCCGGACATTTGCTAAATATGAAGTATTGATTATTGAAACTGCTAACGGTTGTGAGACCAGACCCACAAACCGCTCGGACATGAGAGATATGGGCGGTAATGACGGTCGAAAACCTATTTGCAGTGCTTTAAGTACCATGACTGCAAACTGGAGAAACATAACTCCATACAAATTACCCAACCAGCTTTACCTATGATGCCCGATGAAACGTACTGTCTAAAATGTGATTCTGGTAGGCTTAAACGGCCCACGAATAATTGACCAACAAACTTAGACAGGACAGTCAAATGTGCCATAAGATTGGTTAATATCGTTTCCGATGACAATAGGGCCGAGTGACCGCAATCGGCAGGATGTGTGGGAGGAATATCTATAACAGACCATGAAATAAGTCAAAAACGAGTTGGTTGCTCACGAAAGTAAATTCCGATGTAAATGATGAAATCGCAAATAATATCCCCCCGTGGTGATAGCGTAAATAGGCATTTATGCAATTGATGTTTAAAATGCATTCGCGTCTAACCTTTTCTCGATGTAGAAATTACGTACAACACATTACAAAAAGCATAATTGTCCACATATCACTAGCATTCATGAAGCAGTACCAATATGACATTGTTTGCCTTTCGCAACAGTATGTCTATTTAGAAAACTGAATGTCACTGAACCATTGGAAGCGGTTGTTATGGTCTGGTTAATAACACGATTGTGTGAAGAATAACACAATGTACATAAAACCTATGCACAACCAGATGTGGTTAAAATACAAGGATGGCGATCTCTGTATAGTAGAATGTACTTAATATAGACTAACAAAGTTGTAGCTAGCGATTTTGGTTGTCTGCTACAACCTGCATATGCTGTCACGTTTCAATTCATCATAAGGTTCACATTTAATTTGAGGCCTGGACACAATAACTTAATGATCCTGGTCAACTAGGTGTCAGTCCTGACCGTGACATGTTTATGACCCAATACGAATGAGGTCTAGTGTGAATGACCCACGAAGTGCTTAAATGCATGAATTATATGCAGAGGCTCCCGGCCAAAATAGGAAGCAAAGAAACAAAATGGTACAATATCAACGAAAATGAAAGAATTATGATGCAGCGTCGTTGGTAACATCTACACCATAAATCGCCAACTTACACCATACTGTGCAGCAGCCGATCTAATGCAATAATAGCAATGGTGAGTCAAACTTCTGCTTCTGAATGTTCATGATTGGCCGCCAGTAATTCTTGTTGTAATTTCATGTATTAGGAATTCATGCATTACAAAGGCCATCCGATATTCCTACTGTCAAACCAGTATTAAAGATATGTTGTTTTTCCTATAGAACGGATACAATTTGATACGGGCACGCATATGTAAGACATGATATCGTGACTGTATATTTATAATAGCTTATGCATGGTTTTCTTTGATTGCATATCGTTTGTACAGCATGACATCACATGATGCGTGTATCCGATAACTGAGATCTAACAGACAAATTTCCCTCCAATTGGCTACAATGTCTACTGGCTTAAACAGACTCAAGTTGGTTGAATGACAATTAATTTTATGTATACACAATACGGATGTGACCACAAAGAGCATATATATTGTTATGAAACATTAACCCAATAATGAAGAGGTTTGTAAAGGAATAAAATGCCCGAACACGTCAACGTATGTTGCCTATTCGAAACAAGGGTTCACACGAGCATCAATATATTGAACCATTAGCATCATCTGATAACCAACCACAACTAATGGAAGGATAACGAATAAATGATTAAATTTGAACGGGCAGCTATAAACAGATTTAATTAATTGATCGGCTGCACGCACAGTGTTTGTGAAGCCTCCCAAGGAATGGTCTTCAATATAATACAAACGCAGGCTGTATAACTAAATATCACGTTTTGTCATTGTATTTGCTGTTGATCGCTATACGATCGAAAACGCGGATTCCCTCAACAGCTCTTCGAAATCGACAGGGTCGATAGTTGATAAGGCCTATATGCAATGATTGGGGCTATGAGACTTTGTCGGGCACTCAATATGTTCCAGTTCAATCTAAACCTTTGCGTAGAAATTGGCATACACATTTGATGAATTAGTCATTTGTTAAATGGATGCTTTGTCCCATTTTTTAAAATAATTTATTACCCAATCCTCATTAATAACTTCCGATGCAAATGCGACTTTGAGCCCCAAGCTGCAAGTTCTTTTTACGTATGCTATGATCTCATTCTGCTGAGCTTGTATGATCATGCCTTTTGTGTGGTGTTAGGCAATATATACGTTTCACCGAAGGCTTTGGAATGATGGGGAGGGCAATGACCTATGTAGTGACATAAGAATTGTAAAAGCCACCAAGCGTTGGGATAAACGTACTTTTTAACTGAATGCACTGTTTTATTCCTCTTTAACTATGATTTTTCAGCTGGTCGAAGTTCCGGCTGTCACTCCACTGAAATCAATATACTGTGTTTACAGTGATGCCTTAGTGCCTAAACAATCGCTCGTTGTTATTTCAACAAGAGGCATTGAGTTGGATTTGTACGTCTATTCGCAAATACGTAAAGTTACTACTGAAGAATATTAAAGCATATATATTCCGGAATCATCATCAATTTTTCTGCTAAAAACATGCAATGGTACTAGTTGCTAATTAGTTAGGAACCTGCTTCTTGCATGGAGATAATTGATGTTACAGAGAATATTTCAGGCAATGGGATTAGAATAATAAACACACTTCCGACATGGTGCTGAAATACTCTAAGGCACAATATGAGTACAATCTCTCGTGTATTAACTTTTACAGAAACCGCCATAATAACTCTCTGATATCTGCTTCACAAGCTGTGCTCAGATTGAAATACGCCGACCCTCAGATGCCCTGCATATGGATAATGATCCTTATATTATGCATGGGGCGGCTGTGAACGACCGGCAAACATCCGAATTAAACATAGGTTAGAGTATGTGTCAGACAAACGAGTGCGTGGATCGCTCTCTTGAATGTATCAGCCTAAACTGATAGACTTATCAGGTCAACCAATCAGCATATAACAAACGTCAGATTAATGTCCCAACCGCTTTCCAATCAAAACCAGTACCCTCTTCCTCCTTGCAATCAAAGCGATCATGTTTCCTTGGATTAGGCCGTACATTCTATTTGAATTAAATAATTAGACAGGATGCGTCTTCGTCAGAACAGTTTCCTATGTTGTCAATCTATGCCATTAAGTGGCCACTAAACATTCATTGAATCGAGCATTTAGTAATAGCACTCACGTTAAGGTTAACGACTTATACACAAGGAAATTAGATACATAAAGTAAATATAGGTTATTGGTACCAATATGATTCAATTAAAACTGGGACAGAAAGCTTGATGGCCCATCGTCGGTGAATCACGGTGATAAATAGAAAATGATTTTAGGCTGGTCAGAACCAAATGAAATATTGTCCAAATCGTTACACTGATATGTGTATATTGTATTTGATCTACTCTGAGATATCAGAAACAATGAGGCAATGACTAGGTCATCAAGTAGCGTTAAACATGAACACCCGTTGCACTTTGAGAATTACATTACACTCAATGAGCGTGCATCTGATGATTGTTAGTATTCTATGATCTTAATGACTTGGCAACAAGTGGCGTTTAGTTACATTACACTGAAGGCCTGAATGATGTTAAGGGCAATGATCTCTGATTCAACGTCTGTCTGGCCAATGAGGCTTTAGACGGAAGTATCCACGTTCGGGAGTTCAGTCAGTTATAATTTCCAGTTGCTTAGCTGATCTAATTCGAGTGTGCTGTGTTGTAAGATAGATCTGGAAGCGGCTTAAGGGGTGTGTATAGGGCCAGAATATGCTCGCTTTCTATTTCAACTCTGCATTTAATCGATAAACATAGATTATCAAAATGAATCATTAATGTGTTCGCTAAGATGTACAACAAGTAATTGACTACCCATTTGCCCGACCCGATTCGTCACAACAGGGAGTGAACATCAATATCCATCTATAGTTGTGCACGTGGGCTCACATACATAAAGTCAACTGTGAAGTGATAATCCAAATCAGCATATAAAGAAATATCGACACTTTGCAAGATTCCTTATGAAGCTGTTTTAATTCTATATGGGCTACACTGACATTGCAGCCTAACAGATCATCTCCGAACCTCAGGGAATTTGTGTCAATCTCACGGGGAAATAAACGCACATTTCCATTCATTTAATTGATCCACGCAATTTCAGATATTATTGTTCCGTCTCCCTACTACTTCCAGGGAAATAACAAAGCACAATGGGTGCTCAAAGACAATCAAAATACCTATGAAAGATTATTAGTTAGTTTCACAATATTAGAAGGTAAAACCTATGCAATGATATATTTGCTGTTGTTACGTTCATCAAACTGTGGCTTGCAGTTTATCTCTATGTGAAATAGAATCACCATCCAAGCTGTTATAGATTCATGTGCAAATGGAAATACTGCCTTGTCTTTCGTATACTTTCGCTCACAATTAGTGGCATTTTGCTTGACCAAAAGGTGACCTTTTCGATAATATCATCCAGTATCTTCAATGTAGGGTTGTTACAAACAAACTGTCTAATGTTAGCCAAGATTGATCGCAAAAACACCAATTGTAATTATCTTAAGAAAATGGAAAGCATTACATATCCGTTGAAAGTAAGCTAGATACTTGCTTCAGTTTGTTGATTGATCGTATAAAAGTAGCAATTTCCTTTTTTTTTAAATGAGCATTCTTAAAAACCTGACTGCAGTTTGCTAAAATCAGTTTCACGTGCAATATGAGAACCGCGTTTGAGTTCTAGCAGCAACCACTTTATCATTACTCAGAGATCTACTTCAGCAGTCCATACCTCAGATTCTCTACATACACAATCTCATTTTTCTATTATGCATGAGACGGAAGAAGAGGAACGGTATACTTCCGACTTCACCTGACAGTCTACTTTCATAGATAACAGATGAGGTTTGTGCTTATTTCATCAATCAATAACTAACATCAACTTCAGCTGACTCGGTTTTCTCGTTATATGTCAACAGCGTTGAGCCGCTACATATTAGATAATTCGCTTATAATGTGCACTTACCCTCCCTGATTGCTAAGTTGATATTTTGGCCATCATATAAATGCAATAACATCTACAGCGCGATCGCTCATATCGCCAATTATTTGGTAGTAAGGGGACACTTGATTAGGAAGGCGAACATGGGGCCACACAATTCCTTACAAAAGGGAAGGAAAATACAGTGTGCAACTGTTGACAGAATGCCCTAACGTGCATGGATCCTAAATCATGTTCACGTGCAATAAAGATGAACCGCGTTTGAGTTCTAGCAGCAACCACTTTATCATTAACATCAAGATGGTGATCTACTTCAGCAGTCCCAGACACTCAGAATGTCGGTACATACACAATCTCACATTTAATCCATTATGAATAATCATTTGAGATGTCGGACTATCAGGAACGACCGTACTTCCGGCTAATCTGATGACAGCCTACGAATAAATAGTTTTTGAACACTCATTGTTTACAGACGTTCAAAACCTACGCAAACCACTCATATGTTTTCAGATAAATTACAGCTCACTTGATGCAATTTGTGTGTGTCAACAGCGTAATATTTAATCGTCTCATAAGTTCATATTTAAAGTTTGTATTGATTATTTGCCTGATTGCTCAAGTCAATATTAAGTTTAAAGACAGTTAATTTATAAATGTAGTTTTGTACCACAGCGAAAGCAACGAGGTGTTATCATTATGGTGAAGGATGAAGGTGATTGTTATTCCTGGGCAGCTCCCTGCCATCGCATGCGTGGCACACACCTGTACCTTAGACAGATATAAGAAACCCCACATTGCTAGAATAATGGTTCAGGCATCTCCAATGTGAGCCAATTGGAGATGTGAAGTACGTAAACACCTTGCTCGTCGAAAGGCCACTTCATTTTGACTAGTTACAATTTACTCAATATCGAACACATGATATTATACTGTGCATCACGTAGAGTGGTTAAGTGAATATAATGACCAACTCCGATTGTTGTATGTTGAGTGAGGTTTATTTCAACCTCTGGTTCAGCGTGTCCCTCTCATTCTGATGTAACGTGGATATATGTGATAAAAGGAATCAAGCAAACGACGGGTGATCAAGATGAAACAGTTAAGGAAGAAACGACCGCCAGAAGGCACTGAATTCGATTTAGTATCTTCCGAAACGCAATAGCGTAGGTGCATCCGAAATCATAGGTCAATCTTTATGATAAATAACAAACAGTATTACAGTAAGTATCAATTAGCACTTCAAATATAGTATAAAGCCAAACACAGTGTAGTATTAAAAAAACATCATACGGCATAATATACATCAAGTGACGTAAAGAGCAAAAGACGATGGTGATGTCTGCTCAAAGTACAAACACGTGATTAATCCACGTTGTTAATGATACAGCTGACCATCAGTGGAGCATATGGCTCCCTGTTTATCATTGGCTTACTTGCATTGTCTCCAAAAATATTCCGGTATATCAATGCAAATCACAATTAGCACAAATGTCCAAGTATAATTGTGTTAAAATATGTTTATTATTTGGGTTTATCTTTTGTACTTTGGAAATCAGCGAAGTGCCTCAACGTTTTGGACCATGTATGAGGTGACGATAGCAATTATTATGATTACACAAAAGACAATATATGGGCTATGGGTTACTTAATAAGCGTTACAATTCATGAAATACACATGAGTCATATAAACTGCTAGATGTTTTGCATCCGAGTTAATAGCTATAATTTAATATACAGAGACGAAACATTTTTTTACTAATATTTGTGCGAAGTGTTATAATTCTTCAAAATGTTTTCAGTTTTCAAAATTCATTTAAAAACTGTTTAAGGTACAAACAATAAGCGCACAATACTGTCGGGCATACAAATGAAAGGATGCGTTTCTAAAGGAATAAAATGCCCGAACACGTCAACGTATGTTGCCTATTCGAAACAAGGGTTCACACGAGCATCAATATATTGAACCATTAGCATCATCTGATAACCAACCACGACTAATGGAAGGATAACGAATAAATGATTAAATTTGAACGGGCAGCTATAAACAGATTTAATTAATTGATCGGCTGCACGCACAGTGTTTGTGAAGTCTCCCAAGGAATGGTCTTCAATATAATACAAACGCAGGCTGTATAACTAAATATCACGTTTTGTCATTGTATTTGCTGTTGATCGCTATACGATCGAAAACGCGGATTCCCTCAACAGCTCTTCGAAATCGACAGGGTCGATAGTTGATAAGGCCTATATGCAATGAATGGGGCTATGAGACTTTGTCGGGCACTCAATATGTTCCAGTTCAATCTAAACCTTTGCGTAGAAATTGGCATACACATTTGATGAATTAGTCATTTGTTAAATGGATGCTTTGTCCCATTTTTTAAAATAATTTATTACCCAATCTTCCTCATTAATAACTTCCGATGCAAATGCGACGTTGAGCCCCAAGCTGCAAGTTCTTTTTACGTATGCTATGATCTCATTCTGCTGAGCTTGTATGATCATGCCTTTTGTGTGGTGTTAGGCAATATATACGTTTCACCGAAGGCTTTGGAATGATGGGGAGGGCAATGACCTATGTAGTGACATAAGAATTGTAAAAGCCACCAAGCGTTGGGATAAACGTACTTTTTAACTGAATGCACTGTTTTATTCCTCTTTAACTATGATTTTTCAGCTGGTCGAAGTTCCGGCTGTCACTCCACTGAAATCAATATACTGTGTTTACAGTGATGCCTTAGTGCCTAAACAATCGCTCGTTGTTATTTCAACAAGAGGCATTGAGTTGGATTTGTACGTCTATTCGCAAATACGGAAAGTTACTACTGAAGAATATTAAAGCATATATATTCCGGAATCATCATCAATTTTTCTGCTAAAAACATGCAGTAGTACTAGTTGCTAATTAGTTAGGAACCTGCTTCTTGCATGGAGATAATTGATGTTACAGAGAATTTTTCAGGTAATGGGATTAGAATACAAACACACTTCCGACATGGTGCTGAAATACTCTAAGGCACAATATGAGTACAATCTCTCGTGTATTAACTTTTACAGAAACCGCCATAATAACTCTCCGATATCGGCTTCACAAGCTGTGCTCAGATTGAAATACGCCGACCCTCAGATGCCCTGCATATGGATAATGATCCTTATATTATGCATGGGGCGGCAGTGAACGACCGGCAAACATCCGAATTAAGCATAGGCAACAGTATGTGTCACACAAACGAGTGCGTGGATCGCTATCTTGAAGGCATCAGCTTAAACTGATAGACTTATCAGGTCAACCAATCAGCATATAACAATTCGAAACCAGTACCCTCTTCCTCCTTGCAATCAAAGCGATCATGTTTCCTTGGATTAGGCCGTACATTCTATTTTAATTAAATAATTAGACAGGATCCGTCTTCGTCAGTACAGTTTCCTATGTTGTCAATCTATGCCATTAAGCGGCCACTAAACATTCATTGAATCGAGCATTTTGATATAATTTAATAATAGCACTGACGTTAAGGTTAACGACTTATACACAGGGAAATTAGATACATAAAGTAAACATAGGTTATTGGTACCAATATGCTTCAATTAAAACTGGGACAGAAAGCTTGATGGCCCATCGTCGGTGTATCACGGTGACAAATAGAAATATTGTCCAAATCGTTACACTGATATGTGTATATGCGATAGAAATAAACATGAACACCCGTTCTTTGTACTTTGATCTCTCTGAATTTGCCACATGATATCAGAAACAATGAGGCGCTAATTCCAAATCTTTCACCATATGTTGTTATCGTATTCTACTGAGCTCACAATGACTAGGCCATCAAGTGGCGTTTTGCAAAAGATACATTACACTCAAGGCCTGTATTGATGTTAAGGGCAATGATCTCTGATTCAACGTCTGTCTGGCCAGTGAGGCTTTAGACGGAAGTATCCACGTTCGGGAGTTCATTCAGTTATAATTTCCAGTTGCTTAGCTGATCTAATTCGAGTGTGCTGTGTTGTTAGATAGATCTGGAAGCGGCTTAAGGGGAGTGTATAGGGCCAGAATATGCCCGCTTTCTATTTCAACTCTGCATTTAATCGATAAACGTAGTTATCAAAATGAATCATTAATGTGTTCGCTAAGATGTACAACAAGTAATTGACTACCCATTTGCCCGACCCGATTCGTCACAACAGGGCGTGAACATCAATATTCATCTATAGTTGTGCACGTGGGCTCACATACATAAAGTCAACTGTGTAGTGATAATCCAATTCAGCATATAAAGAAATATCGACACTTTGCAGGATTCCTTATGAAGGTGTTTTAATTCTATATGGGCTACACTGACATTGCAGCCTAACAGATCATCTCCGAACCTCAGGGAATATGTGTCAATCTCACGGGGAAATGAACGCACATTTCCATTCATTTAATTGATCCACGCAATTTCAGATATTATTGTTTTCCGACTTCACCTGACAGTCTACTTTCATAGATAACAGATGAGGTTTGTGCTTATTTCATCAATCAATAACTAACATCAACTTCAGCTGACTCGGTTCTCTCGTTATATGTCAACAGCGTTGAGCCGCTACATATTAGATAATTCGCTTATAATGTGCACTTACCCTCCCTGATTGCTAAGTTGATATTTTGGCCATCATATAAATGCAATAACATCTACAGCGATCGCTCATATCGCCAATTATTGGTAGTAAGGGGACACTTGATTAGGAAGGCGAACATGGGGCCACACAATTCCTTACAAAAGGGAAGGAAAATACAGTGTGCACTGTTGACAGAATGCCCTAACGTTCCTGCATGGATCAACCATTAAATAACAATGCATCAACTCAACATAAAGATGGTGAATGGTGTCTTTCTGCGTCACCAGAACACCTGAATGTCGGTAAGATTATGAACAAATGCCGTCACATATGGAGCTAATCCATTAAGAATAATCATTTGTCGCATGTCGGACTATCAGGCAGACCGTACGGCATAATCTGATGAAGAGTTACGAATAAATACCGGTTTTGAACTCATTGTTTACATACGTTCAAAACCTACGCAACGTACCACTCATATGTTTTCAGATAAATTACAAGCTCAATTGATGCAATTTTTGTGTCACATATTAATATTTAATCGTCTCATAAGTTCATATTTAAAGTTTGTATTGATTATTTGCCTGAAGTCAATCAAGTCAATATTAAGTTTAAAGACAGTTAATTTATAAATGTAGTTTTGTACCACTTTAAGCAACGAGGTGTTATCATTATGGTGAAGGATGAAGGTGATTGTTATTCCTGGGCAGCTCCCTGCCATCGCATGCGTGGCACACACCTGTACCTTAGACAGATATAAGAAACCCACATTGCTAGAATAATGGTTCAGGCATCTCCAATGTGAGCCAATTGGAGATGTGAAGTACGTAAACACCTTGCTCGTCGAAAGGCCACTTCAATTTGACTAGTTACAATTTACTCAATATCGAACACATGATATTATACTGTGCATCACGTAGAGTGGTTAAGTGAATATAATGACCAACTCCGATTGTTGTATGTTGAGTGAGGTTTATTTCAACCTCTGGTTCAGCGTGTCCCTCTCATTCTGATGTAACGTGGATATATGTGATAAAAGGAATCAAGCAAACGACGGGTGATCAAGATGAAACAGTTAAGGAAGAAACGACCGCCAGAAGGCACTGAATTCGATTTAGTATCTTCCGAAACGCAATGGCGTAGGTGCATCCGAAATCATAGGTCAATCTTTATGATAAATAACAAACAGTATTACAGTAAGTATCAATTAGCAGTTCAAATATAGTATAAAGCCAAACACAGTGTAGTATTAAAAAAACATCATACGGCATAATATACATCAAGTGACGTAAAGAGCAAAAGACGATGGTGATGTTGTTAATGATACAGCTGACCATCAGGGGAGCATGTGGCTCCCTGTTTATCATTGGCGTACTTGCATTGTCTCCAAAAAATATTCCGGTAATCAATGCAAATCACAATTAGCACAAATGTCCAAGTATAATTGTGTTACAAAAATGTTTATTATTTGGGTTTATCTTTTGTACTTTGGAAATCAGCGAAGTGCCTCAACGTTTTTGGACCATGTATGAGGTGACGATAGCAATTATTATGATTACACAAAAGACAATATATGGGCTATGGGTTACTTAATAAGCGTTACAATTCATGAAATACACATGAGTCATATAAACTGCTAGATGTTTTGCATCCGAGTTAATAGCTATAATTTAATATACAGAGACGAAACATTTTTTTACTAATATTTGTGCGAAGTGTTATAATTCTTCAAAATGTTTTCAGTTTTCAAAATTCATTTAAAAACTGTTTAAGGTACAAACAATAAGCGCACAATACTGTCGGGCATACAAATGAAAGGATGCGTTCTTCAGTTAGCAAACTTATATTCAATCCACAGCGTCAACATTAGAGGCCCAGCCAATGCATTCCAGGAGCTGTCTCGTCATCCCAATACATTCCCGCATAAAACACGAGGTCAGCTACAGCATTTCTAATTCAGTGAGTTTAGATGCGCTAATGAGAGCTTACCAGTTGCTGATGTTATGCAAAGCTTGACTCAGTTCGAGAGCAGGAACTTGATAAGTCGGAATCGGGAGCAGGTTGTTATGCCTCGACACTGTGCTACATGACACTCACATTATAAGGTAATTTGCATATTGTCTTTAACACTCGCTTACGTCCAGTTCTCTCAATGAGATAAAACAATTGATAACCATATGAAAGCTGCGAGATTGGTCCAACGGATATGTTCTCTGATGGCACGCTTTGAGTGTTGGAGCCCATTTGGTATAGACATAAATTATAACACAATCAATGCTCCGCAAATCGCAACAGCAATATGTTCTGATTACGAATCACTGAAGCACCAAACTTAATGAAACTGATGTTTTGCATTATAAAGCAACAGCACTGTTGCCGCAGCTTAAATCACAAAATTAATATTCTTACGTGTACTCTGACTTTCATAATGGTTGATATAAGATGCTATCATTACATGTCACTATGTATTACGTCCATGTAGCGAGCAATGAGGACGAAACATTGTGGCGGGTGTCATTTTCAGTTTTCTATTAAGCTCACTGGCTAGTAGAAAAAACCGAGAGCAATTTATGCATTATATTTATGTTTTGTACACCGATTTCGTGTCATTTTGTAGCTCTTTTTATCACACCCAGAATACATTTAGAATGGCCCGTTGTGACATTATTGAACCAATCAGGCAAAAGATTGCTTGCCAACCGTTGTATATGTCTTGTCATCTGGTGGCGAGTAGAGGTGCTTATGCCCAATGAACTAAAGCAGCTACCGAATGGCTTTAATGGCTACTCAGTGGCAAATAACGTATTATCTTTAGGTTTATATGGTTTTCGCGTGCTGTGACTAGAATGCCTTTCTCTGAAAATACTTGAAACAAGATATGTTTTGGCATCTTTTCTTTGCTGCTGCGTTACATACAGTATTCATTTATTGACCATCAACTTGTTAATTACTTTTAATATTTATTTGATCTTGAACGTGAAACCTCAAACAAGGCATAGAGTAATAATGCCAGGTAAATAACCACGCGGCAAAGAGTCAATGATGAATTAACCATACGGCAACGCTGAATTAACTGTGCCGCATGGAATCAATGATGCGTGAACCATGCGACAAGGAATTAATGCTGAATTTACCAAGTGTCAGGGAGTTAATACTGAATTATACATGCGGCATGGAATCAAAGTTGAATTAACAATGCTGAAAAACTAATGCAGAATTAAACATGCGGTAGGGAGATAATGATGAAAAATACTGTGGGGAACTATGCATTAGGCGTCACTGTAGGGAAAGTAACCGGAAGCAGAATCAAAACGACTAGATGGAAAAAAATAAACGAGATAAACTATATGCTACTATACGCTACGGCTGGCGGTGCCACACGATGGCATTGATTGACAACTGCCGATGCTTTAACTACAACGTTATATAAAGTTAGGTCAATGTTGCATTTGGTGATTTTTTTTGAGTTTATAAATATCAGTTTGTGCTGATCGCTAAAAATCACAAGATTGCAAGAAATCCACCTGTGAGTCGCGCATGTCTGATATAATGTAGCAAACCCCTCCGCTGATGGTTACGGAACTGAAGCAGCATCAATCATATCTACTGTCGACCGTGCGATATAATTTAGCACCAAGATTAACCACTGATGTAAACCCATGCACAGTAACAGTAGGGCTGACGGTTGGTCTGACGTAAAAATTCAAGACCCTCGTCATCGAGGAACTGTATATGTTGGACTGTTATTGAATGCTTTACACACTTGTTTTCCCCTTAGCACCTTTCAAATTATCCTACGTACAGCATTATTAGCCACTAGGTGAGAAAATCACTACGAGTAAGGGATAAGGTGAATGATTACAGGTGTATTTTACATGCATGTTTTAGAGGACGCCCCAATATTGAGTGAATTTTGGTTGGAGGGGCCAACATGGCAACCACCCTGTACACAGTCTATCAATACTAAAACTACAACCCCCTTCTACCACAACCCCCAAACATCTCTCTGTTTGAAGACCATGGCATTAACAACATATGCTTCCCAATTGTCATCATATGAAGCTTGAACTTGATATATGGAACTTGGTTGATCATACACCTGCGCATGGAAAGCAACATGTTGTCTATTTATTCAGGTATTTCGGTAATGAGTGTGTGCTAGTAGAATTATAGAACAATCAGTGATATACTAAAGCAACGTGACAAAATTACCTTGATTATTGATTCATTTCAGTGAACATATTAAATGCATATGCATTCGAGCGATAGGATATACTATTCATCATAACCTCCTTGTCGTATAGGTGATATCAACGTCAGTTATGAAGCCCTGTCTTTAACATCTGACAGATGGAGAAATATTCAACCATGAGGGAACATAACAATTTAACTGTTGTGTGCATTTATGAGCCCTGATTTACATTCCATGATATTTGTATGCAATACAAAATGAATATATTAACAAGGCAGTCCGATATTTCCAATAATTTGATTCGGTTTATCTGCTGTTCACAAGAGTACTTGCGCGCATCGTGTAAAAAATTGCAACAGCCGTTTACAGAGAGATCTGTTCTCACAATTCATTTACAATGTGATGTACAATTTGTGGACATATGACTTTGGCATAATGATGCAGCTTTTAGCTGGTAAATTGGAACGCTGATTATATGCCGCTAACTATGGCGTGCACATGGCAGGCAATGAGGTGGAAACAACAGGGCACGATGCTTGCTGAAATAATACCTTGTATATGCTGTTCTAAACAATGGTTCCCCGCGCTGCTAAAACCGACTTTTGATAAGGATTTTGTTCTATTAACTCATAAACAATCGCAATATCATCACCAGGATGTAATTTTCAACATTCGTTAGCAGCATAATTCAACCCACTAGTTCGCTGCAAGCTGAGTTTTATATTCACGATGAGACTGAAATATTGGTATAGCTGTCTTCCGACTTGACTTGCCGGTCTGTTATTAGAGATAATACATTGCGTTGTTGCTTCTATTTCAACTCCTTATTATGTGTAAATGCAAGCAGACGTCGACTTGCAGAAATCATTATTTATTTATTTCCTGTGGGTAAAATCAAGCATCGTTCTGCCGCCACATGTGTTCTCCATCATGGTTCTGTTCGTACGACGATAGATGGCTTCGTTACCTTGTAAACCCTATTTGTGTGGCCTGAATAAAATACAAGAGTGCAAATTATAAATGAAGACATAGGGCTAACAGGGTTGACATCTCAATATATATTTGTCTAGCTTCCGTGGTATTATAAGAGAATTCCATAAAGTGCATTTGTCCATACAATCGCATATGTTGCAGCAAGCATTATTAGGGAATAATAAAAGCATTTGCGCCAAGGACTATTTTCAATTATTAGTTAAAGCAATATTAGCTCGATATATCTATTAATTTAAGGAATGTATGACCTTCAGTATGGATTTATACTTTGAAAGCAGATTCCATGCCAACCAGAATACGAGGAAAAATCATTTCTTTTGGGGATGGATTTCTTTGGCTCGATATTTTACCTTACTAGCTGTTTATTTTGGCCACTCGTATCTTATGTTGATTATAACGCCCTGAATAAGATATTAGGTCAAAATGCTTTGCATTTAGTTAAACGAAAAACTGAAATTCTTCGTTAATGATAACATTGATCACACGTGTAGAGTGTTAATAAATAGGCTGTGATTCTCACTCTCGGGTTTACTGGTCTGCGTTTATTCTGTATATTGTAATGAGCAGCGTGCGTTGGCATACACGTGTAACTATTTCATGGCCATATATACTACCAGCTCTAATATTCCATATTCAAAGAGAACTTCTTATTTGTGGGAGAACTTCCTATTTCTGGGAGAACTTCCTATTTCTGTGCTATTTTACTTACCCTGTATTCCATTGCAGTTTCATTATCCCGAGCGATATTCAATCTGTTTAACAGCACCTAACTACATTGCATAACAGGCTAAGGTTGACATAGCTAGAGACAGTACGGTATGACGCAAGTGGTGGTTAAGCCAACAATCTCATATCGCGATGGATATTCATTGATGATCCATGCAAACATAATGTGATCAATGAAAAACGCCTTGCATTAATGTGGGCGTTACCATGGAGATAAATGTCCGCGGCGGTAAATGGTTTGTGTCAGCGATGTATAGAAGTCCCGTAAGCATCGAATTATTGAATCCTCATTAGCATATCGTTACCGACCTACATTCTCAGGACCATTCCCGGATAAATCGTTATATTTGAGCAGGAATGGTGGAATAGAATCGAGTCATTGGTTGGCTGCATGGATTTCCTCTATGAAGTCCCTCTGTGAATGACCCGTGATCAATAAATTATGGAAGCAAACTTGATTCTGCAGATACGCGCTATGGTAATGGACGGATGTACAATAAAATAACAAATTGGATTCCGAAAGCAACGCTTCAAAATTGAATGTTTCAGGTATAATCAAGTGAAAAAGACGTACATTGTAACAAACGATGTGTCGTTGGTGTTATTGTTCCATTGATGACTATTAATCATAACGTTGAGCATCGCTCAACTTCCCACAATTTGCTTTACCCATTTGCACGTGTATCATGACCAGAAAATTTGACGTGCGAGCAATCAAATCAAACTATTGCAAGTCATAGCTAGCTGTCTAGATTGTACGAGGTTAAACTGACACATCAGCATATAACGTTAGCTTGCCTGCCACCGTGGGTTTCTGAAGAGTGTTAATATAGCCAGAATGACATAAGGCTGGAAGACTGGTAAGTAATCATGAGTCGCATTGATTGACAAGCACCAGTTCTTAAGTCACGTCGATATTGTAAAGTCATGATTGCAAAATTGTATCGAACTGTGATGTGCAAAACTCTTATTCGAAATAAACATTGTGGATGGCGATTGCAATAGTTGAGAGAGATAACTAAAGTTCATCGTTCTTTGTAGTATTGGGGGTTCTCAATATTTATGCATGCCGCACATTCCGCGGCCAGAACGAGGCCATGGGTGTGTGGGTAGCCCCGTTGACCTCAGACCTCGTTAGCCGGACCGCAGCGAGTTGTAAACATGGCATCGTCTGCCGCTGTGTCTCGACCAAATAGCCATCGTTATTGTTGCGTTCCGTTTTGTAAGAGTGATGGAACAGTTAACGCAGATATTTCATTTCACCGACTTCCAAAAGATTCTACAAAAAGAAAAGCCTGGCTTCACAAAATAAGGCGAAAACAAGGTCCAGAACACGGGTTCATGGTGAGTTGTTTACAACTACGATCTAGAACATGTGACGATGAGCGATTATAAGAAGGCTTGAGCTATTTGAATAGTTTCATGTGTTTTAAGAAAGTAAAGCATATAACAAGGAATACGTTGATACTTTTCATATTTATTATCTTGTTTTCATAATGTATATGCACTCCAGGTATCAGACAGCACGTCTGTGTGTTCTCTCCATTTCACCAAGGACGATTTCAGGTGGACACCTGTAAGGAAGTGCCTTAAATCGTCAGCGATCCCCTCCATATTCGAATGGTCGTCACCCAAGGAACCAAGAAGAAAGATTACCAAGCATGATATAGTGTAATCTTATATTCATACAAATTTAATTGCTCTTTACAAAAAGAACTTGTGTCAAATGATTCTTAAGAAAATAACTGCTGTCTTACATGGGGACACACATGATATATATATATATATATATATATATATATATATATATATATATATATATATATATATATATATATATATATATATATATATATATATATATATATATATATATATATATATATATATATATATATATATATCAGTGTAGTTGACAACTACCAGTTTTTATTAACGACATATCTTAATAATGATTGCAGGACTTCGAAACCAACAACCAGCACCAGTCAAGTAGACGACCAGCCCCTGCCTGTCACTACTGATCTTGACATCCAGATGATCGTGGAAGAGAGTGACAGCAAAGAAGCTCAGCTAGAGAAGTTGCTACAGCATATGCAAATCAAGTATGAAGAATCACAAAAACAGAATCAGGCCATGAAAGATCAACTACAGATCGAAAAGTTCGGTATTTGTCGGTTTTCCTATGATCCTGACATGGTACGGTTTTATACTGGGTTCAGGAACTATCTTGAATTTGTAGCTTTTTTTGAATACCTACAACCGGTGGCTAAGAACACACCAGTATGTACTATGTTCCTAGTACAGATGTTACAATGGCAGGTAAGCCTGGAGGCATGCAACTCATTGATGAGTTGTTTATGTTTCTGTGTCGTCTAAGGGTTGGGCTTAAAACTAAAGACTTAGGAGTCAGATTTAGCTGTTCTCTGGCCTCAGTCAGTAGGAAAGTTATAACTATGGCGAACCTTCTGTTCACTGTACTTGGTAGGATACCAATATGGCTTCCACGAAACACCATAAGGAAGCAGATGCCAACAATTTTCAAGAACTCCTTCCCCAATACCAGAATAATCATTGACTGTTGTGAAATAGAAATCCAACAACCATCATCTCTAGCTGCCAACTCACAACTGTATTCACACTATAAGGGCAGAACAACAGTTAAGTGCCTGGTTGGTATCCCCCCACATGGAATGACTTTGAGCACACCACCAATATGCCCACACTGACCACTAAGGCCTATAGTACAGCTACAGGAGGCTGTTAGGACTGCTGTCGGCTCCTCTGTAGATAATGTGATCTGTTAAAAAACCATCATTGGGAATATCAATTGCATTCAATGATTATTTCTAAGATTTCATATTGATTGACTTGTTTTTGAGTTAATTCATAGAGATAGCATGAATCTGCAGATATTTTGAAACATTTCACCTCTTAATTTTATCCATGCACTACCAACCACACGGTGTGGATTTTATTATCACTATCGGGGCGATGCAGTGGATATGTTCTTAACTCTGCAAGAAATGGAAAAGCATGCCAGATTAGTATCTTAATGGTTGTATAATCAGGAAATATTAGTGAGGATTATATAAGTGTGAATCATCATGCCTTCATGCCTACCATTTGTTGTCAAAAACAATTCTACAGCAGCGTCTTTTCTCCTTATCTTCAGTTTTGATCAATAAAAAATGTTTAAAAAGTATGACCACTACCATGTAGTCGAGTTTTTTCCTCATGCTAAGAGACAGTAACCACATGCATTTATGGGCCACAATAACCATGCAAGCAAGACATATGTATTCAGGTCGAGATGTCATACCTCTATTGAGTGGGCATCTTCATTTTTCTTCTGGGATCTGTGGCATCTTCCCTTGATGACACAGCAGTTACTGACAAGCTTTTCCACTGGAGAAATAAACATGATCAAATAAGCATCTATCCTGTGTTATTCATCCTGAGTGATTATCTTCAAGTGATAAACTACTTGAACACACATCCAAACAACTCTATCAACGCCCCCGGCAAGCGCCCAGATGCCAGGCGGTCGCCGACCATGCAAGTATATGTAATGATAAAATTACCTGTTATGCCGTGGACGTATTCCTCATCAAAATATTTCATGGCTTTTGCGATGTTTCTTTTCCCGGAAGCATCCGAAGTATTTGATAAATAGGTTTCGACAAACCCGAACGATAAGAAAGGAACGAGAGACAAATCACGCTTACTCGCCATCTTCGCCGTGTTGTTTACATGTGCGGCGACTTAGGGGCTGCTGATTGCCCTTACTGGCCTCGTTCTCGATATCGCTGCATTATTCATGAGGCAATATTAAGAACCCCCAATTGTGTTCTCTATAACAGGCAGCGTCATACTCTCTATGGCTCTGTGGGTGAAATGGAAGTAAGTATGGCTCCAAAAAAGCTTATTGTACTAGAAACGTATCAATAACTTCTCACATGAGGAATCATTGATGTTTGTGAGTGTCAATTAGCGTTAGACATTGGCGTTCAGTTTACGGCCCAAATATGATCTAAAAATCAAATCAAATCAGCAAAAACATTGTCGCACACAAATTAACATATATTTGAGCAACTATTCATAATTGAATATTTGTTTGCGCTGTGTGATATATACGTGTTTAATTTCCTCGCAAATTGTGGAAGCGCTTATGTGTATTATCTAGTGATAAATTATATAAAGTTTAATTTTCAATCTGCTTCGGGTCTCTGGTTAAATGGTGTCTGTCAATTATGATTAGTCCCGAGCATTTGTTACTAATGCAGGTTTATCACACAGGGATTTTTTCCCCTCTGGCGTCGTTGATAAGCATCGATGCTTAATAATCCATTGTTAGTGAACCACTACAGTAAGTACTTATTTTAATAACGTCGAAATGGTGCATTAATTATTCTCATAAGAACTAATTATGCTAATATGAAATAGTTGCATATATAAAGACCTTCTTCGAAAATCGGTTGAGCTTCTGCTCATTTGTAACGCATTGAAACTTTGTATAATACCGAACTACATTTTGCTTAATACTTGTGTTCGTTGTAAAGAAATGCTGAGCCTCGAAACATATCGCTAACGGCGTCTTTGTACTGTATCTTTATGATGCCGAACAATGTTTAAACAATATTTCACGTAAATAGATCTCAATCGAATGACAAAATATGGCTAATAGGTGGTCATTGGCACATCGTCTGGTATCTGCAATGACATAATCACAACGACTAATAGCATTTTCTCTCTTGTAAATTCTTCAAATGCCAAGTATTGGTTATCAACATTGGCAGAACGGGATGAGTATGGAGGCTAGTTTAATGCTTGGGCAGAATATTGAAGGCTGGTTTAATGCTGGGGCAGAACATTACAGAAACGTCCTAATATACCGAGCATCGGTGCAGTCGCAATCAACCAAATAATCCCTTGATGCATGGGCATCGGGGTATAAACATTTGCAATTTTATAGTAACGACACAATGCAACACATTATTGAAAACGTTCGCTGCATCTGCTGCTGCTGCTGCTGCTGCTGCTGCTGCTGCTGCTGCTGCTGCTGATGATGATGATGATGATGATGATGATGATGATGATGATGATGATGATGATGATGATGATGATGATGATGATGATGATGATGATGATAGTATTAATAAGTTCAGACCATTTGGAACACTTAACAAAAAATCGCATACTCACGATATTAAACGTCATAAGTATATATATTTATTTGGCAATTGCCACGGGTCACCCAGCATCTGCACATTTTGCTTACACCTTCTGTCAACCATTGTACCTTGTAACTTAAGCGAACGGTATTCGCGTTCTAAGCAAAGATTTATTCATCAACTCGCATGGACAGTTGTCATGCACTCAATAGACGCATTAGAGCATAACTTTGCAATCGCCAGAAAATAGGAGTTACAATGAGGAGGCTAGTTGCATTATATCACCAGTTGTACTTTTATACTACGCCTGTTCACCTCACTTGCATTCCAGCTTCTTGGAAATGAAAATGTGATCTTGTTTCAAGCATTCAAAAGCACAGACAAAATATCGAAAGCAATGTTGATTTTATGCGCCCCTGATTTCTTCCTTTATTGGTGAACAATTGGTATCAACATATCGCATATAAATAGCAACATAAACTGCTTTGCTTTCTCGCTTCATAAGGGATGACCAATCTACCAATTTCTTACCAACAACCTATTTCGCCCTATGCACTAAGAAACGCAGAAACAGAGGACTTCTCTTGGGTCTGATTAAGTGGACGAAATTATGTATGGGGCATAGATTTATATAATGTATAGCATAATTAAAAACCATTGCTGTCAGCGAATCACACCTCACACATAGCATGGATATATATGGGAAGCAATGGAATATATTTCTTGATGCAGGCACAGCAACAACAAAAATAATGTGGCACGGAAAACTTTATCGACATAACTAATTATACTAAATAGCATCATCAAAGGCTCTTCAAAACAGCAAGAGCATCTAACTCGACACAGACTGTTTTCGTGATTGCATTATATATTTATCTGCCTCTTTTTGTATCTAGAAAAGGGCCTTTAAATGGTACATTTCGCATTACAAAAGAAGTTAGATATTACACATGCATTCACATAGTGATCACAGCTTGTACATGTATTTGAAGATACGTTAGAGCCCAAATCAAATTAACATTATCAAGGAAGTGACATTCTGTTGTTCTGAATATACAGACATTTGCATATTAATGGGGACATGTTAGATTGTATAACGGTCATGTGTGATTGAAAAAACCTGACTAAATCATTATATACAGTGTCATGCATGCTGACTGCATTCCTACCAAAAAGTAAAATAGATATTTCATAACAATCTATTTGACAGGAAATAGTATACACAATTAATCACCACCCATTGGACGGGAAATAACATCCTCAGTTGAAGATCCAGTTATGGTTTATTGTACATCACTGAAGCCATTACACACAACATGTTCAAGATGCACCAAACAAAGCATTGAATAGTGAAAACGTGCTAGCTGAAAGCCGTCACGCTACACTGAAGTGCTTACCTTACCCAGACAAGCGATTCTTTTGTCATATAGTACAACACAATTGCGTTTTATTACTGACATTGCGTAACCATTTGCATATATCGATTGCGCCTATGCGCGATATTCCGTGCAGTGCATTGTAGGATAGCAATATGACAAACCATTTGTTCATCAAAATGGATGATAGTAAGTGAAAGCATATACATTATTTCTAAGCGGAACAGTTAGAATCACCATTGAGTCAACCGTTATCTACTTCTTGGTATCATAAAAAAGATCTTTAAAAGAAAATTAAGCGCATTAACGCATTTTGATTGTGGAATTAATCGCAGCATTTATTGTTGGATACCGTTTAACACACATCTTTAGTCTCCGCTATACGGCTTTGCTTGGTTTCCTAACAATTTAAATACCTTATATTGCCCTTCCATACAAACATGGTTTTAACTTATCATTGTTATGATAGATTATAACGTAGGTAATGAATACCTTCCTTAAAACTCTGCCGATGAGAGCTTAGTCAGCTACACGCAAAGCTGAACAACCGAAATGTTTTTGTCTACAAACATCGTGTAAGTAGTGACGTAGGTGACGCATCAGAAAAGCAGCAGCAGGAAGTTAAAAGCTAGCAATACAATGAACAGCTTGGATTCGTAAATATAATGTTGCCTTAGTATGAAGATCAAAAGACATAATATTTTATAACTCATGTGACACCATGAAGGTTCGCTTAGAATCATATAAGCTGTATATATCTATAGGATGTTTCTGAAGATTTGCCCTTTATGATATATCCATCGTGATCCATAACCTTCGCAAGTAGACTCCTGAAACAAATGCGACATTGAGCCCCAAAGTTTAAGTTTGATTAATGTGTGCGTTTATCTCCTTCTGCTTAGCTTGCCCGTGTATGATATTAGAGTGGTGTTATGCAAAATATACATTTTGCTGATGGCTTTGGAATGATGTAGAGGGCCATGATGTTTGCAGTGACATAATGATGGTCAAGTCAGTCAGGCTTGAAATATATGTCCTATATAACAGGCTTATGTCTTATTACCGTTTGGCGGCTTTGCTGGTCTAAGATTCGCTCGCGAAACTGGAATCAGCATGTAATTGATGAAAACTTAATTAATCGGGCAACTTCCGATGTACAAATACATGCTGCAATACGTGTCACACAACCGAGTACGTGCTTCACTATGTGTACACTAATGTCCGTGTATGTATATATCACTGCGTGCATTCACACCAGTATTTATTAATTCTTAGCGGCTGCTGCATGCAGGTGAAGCCAACCATGTATTGTCATCGCAAGATTGCTTTAATTACCAAGCTGTGTTCATCAACTTATCGTGCTAATTAGCAAGATGTGTTAGTCACAGATTGGTCTGCTGGTAAGTTGGTTTGCGTCTCATTCGCTGTTTACCTTGTGTCTATCTGAATAAGTCGCATCTTAAATTGCGCATACATGTCAGTCAAACAGGTGTATTTATTTAATCGTCATTATATCCCGAATCTTGACAATTAAGGGCTCACTAGGTCAGTGTGTTTTCTCCGTGTATGTTTTCATATGCAGTATATCCAATTGGATTTGAGGTTAATGCTTTCAACTTGAGGCATACCGAAATAAGCCCCTTAATGCCTTTTACCGGATGTATTGTCTCGATTCCATTTACGGATCTATGATAGATTGCCTTAATTTGCTATTTATGTCGCTACTATTTCATACACGACGTTCACTGAGTCTTGTGTCGGCAGCTGTTTTATGAAGATGCACGGCACAACAGAATGGTGTCATGATATGCGCAGTATGAATATTATATAAGTAGCAGACAGTTAAAATTAACCGCAATCCATAACTGGGGCGTAGCAATGATAATATTAAAATGATATGTAAGTTATATGTAAATGCATTATGGATCACGAAGTCATTGACATATTGATCTATCATTAGCATGTATTTTTTTATCTTGATTTATGGAAGAATTTACGGATGAATCATTATATCTGAATACCTTAAGCATCCATGATATTATTCAACTTATCTAATTGCTCTGCAATTGCCATAACCAATTACCTATCCAACCTTCGCAGGTTGTATATGGCATCATTCAAACTAATGAGTTCATAAACTTTTCTAGCGAAAGCCAGCTTGCCAATAAAACGCAATACCTTGGTTTCTATGGTGTCAATACGAGCATGCTTCATCTACAGTTTGGCATGATGATCAGTTTGTATATCGTATGTGAGTAAAAATAATTTTGGGAATATATCGGACTCATTCTTTTAGGATTGTTCACTATACAGTGATAGGGTGTAGTCAAATTCCAACATGGTGTATATCTCTATACCACCGCAACGTACCTGAAAATGAATCTTTGCCATGCCTTGAATGGCCAAGATGACTCACTGTGTGCCAGGACATTTGCTAAATATGAACTATTGGCTTGAAACTTCTAACGGTTGTGAGACCAAACCCTCAAACCCGCTAGGACATAAGAGATATGGGCGGTAATGACGTTCGAAAACTTATACACAGTGCTCTAAGTACCATGACTGCACACTAGAGAAACATAACTCCCTACAAAGCACCCAATCAGCTGACCTGCACATAAACAGCTTTACCTATGATGCCTGATGAAACGTACGGTTCAAAAGGTGATTCTGGTAGGCTTAAACGGCCCAAGAATAATCGACCCACAAACCTTCACAGGTCAGTCAAATGCGCCTAAAGATTGGTTGATATCATTGTCGATGACAATAGGGCCGAGTGACCGCCCTCGGCTGGATGTGTCCGAGGATTATGTATAACAGACTATGCAATTAGTCAAAAACGAGTCGGTTGCTCACGAAAGTTAAATTTCGACCAAGTAGGTGTAAATGGTGAAATCGCAAATATAATCCCCTGTGGTGATAGCGTAGGTGGGCATCTATACAATTGAAACTTACATGTAAGAGCGTACAGACGATCAACACTTCATGTTATCTTTCCATTTATCGATGTAGAAATCACGTACAACATATCAAAAAAACATAATTCCCCAGATTTCACTAGCATTCATGACGCATTACCTATATGACATAGTTTGCCTTTCGCAGAAGCATATCTATTTAGAAAAAAGAATGTAACTGAACTATTGAAATCGGTTGCTATGGTCTGGTCAATAACACGATGGCCTGAAAAAAACGTAATGGCCTGGTGAGTAACACAATGTACACAAAACCTAGGCACATCCAGATGCAGTTAAAATACAAGGATAGTAGAATCGACTTACAAAGCTATGTAATGCAGCTAATCATTTGGGGTGGCTGACAAAACCTGCATATGCTGTAACGTTTTATTCCATCATAAGGTTCACATTTTAATTTGAGGAAGGACAGAATAAGTAAATAAGCCTGGTCAACTAGGTGTCAGTCCCGCCTGTGTCAAGTTTATGACCAAATACCAATAAGGTCTAGTGTGAATGACCCCTGGAGTGCTAACATGCAAAAATTATATGCCGAGACTCCCGGCCAAAATAGTCCAAGAAACGCAATTGTACAATATCAACCAACATGAAGGGGTTATGTTGGAGCGTCGTTGGTAGCATCTATACCATAAAATCCAAACTGACAGCTCACTGTGCAGCAGCCTAACTAATGCAATAAGAGTTATGGTGAGTCGAACAATACCTGTGCTTCTGAATGTTCATGATCGGCCGCTAGCTAATCAACAACAACGTTATAATGGAAGTGATTCGAGTAGACATTTTGTACATGCTCTCAAAAGGAATGGTTTAACAATATGCACTTATCCGTGCCATAAAAGGTAAAACAAACGCATTTACCTTTACCATCGATGTGAGTTAGTATACATATCAAAAGACGTCCACAAATTGGTTTTATAAGCTTTTGGCATAGCATACGTATCAGTGACGCGAATGGTGTTAGACAAGTATGCTGATGAGTCGGTTGACATGGAACGAACGCTAAGGAAATAAAGATGGTTGAGGCTACTTCCGGCCATACGATGATTGGAGGGCTTCGTAAATATTAAAGACAGACATATTTTTGCTGCAGAAATATTCAGAAAAAAACGTTCATCTCTGGTGTCTCTGGTGCATTAGAGTGCCTTCGCATATGTTATCTACGAGAACATATATGGTATAATAATCATAAAGTAGAATAGATATCTCGACTATTCTCGTCGATTGAACTGATTGATATATGTATTATGGTTACAAATGCATATTCTTATTGAAACAGATTGAGTAGTCTTAATATAATGCAGAAGACAAGATGGCAGATCAATATTATCCCTGGAGCATTTCTTAAGAGCGATATTTCTCTAAGCACGACAAGGTCCTCTTAGCCATTGCCTGGAATGCCTCAGTGATTACACCCTATCAGATGTCCAACAGCACTAATGTTAACAGATTATGGTCACGGAGGGCTATTGTATTTATTTTGCTCATGCTTTCTCTGATAAAGCTTATCTTGAGAACATACTGAGAATCGTTGCATGAACATTTATAAATACAACAATAATTCCTATGTATTAGGAATTCATGCAATACAAAGACCATCCGGTATTCTTACTTTCAAACCAGTATTAAAGATATATTGTTTTTCCTATAAAACGGACCCAATTTGATACGGGCACGCATATGTAAGACATGATATCGTGACTTTATATCTATAATAGCTTATGCATGGTTTTTATTTGATTGCATATCGTGTGTACAGCATAAAATACACATGATGATTGTATCTGATAACTGAGATCTAACAGGAAATGTTACGGGACCAGAATGGGTTCGTTATCATTAATAGAGCCCTGTCATTTAGAAAGGTTACTTCGTATCCGTAAATTGTGTCAAGCACGTTACATCACTGGGTAGAGTAATCGCACAGCAACAATAACGCAGTGCCTGGTATCGAACTAAACACAATGTCAATAACTAAAATGAATACAAATAAATACAAGAGAAACCGTTTATGACTCTTAGTCAGTACGATAGCCATCAAGTCAATGACCTTAACTATCTGCATCGGCAGATTAAGCCTTATCACAGCACTAACAAATGATTCATCGGATCTTTATCGTTTGCAGGGCTTGTATTCTTGCGTTTAACGACACTAGGCATACAGGCAAAATATGACCATGACTTATAGGGCTATTCACCATTGTATATTTATTTTAGTCACAAACTAGAATTGAATTCGGGTTGAGAATGTGATGAGAGCGCGAGGTGAGTGCAACTACCTATTTCACTTATCAAGCACAGATAACAATGCTAAAACTGTGTGCATGGTTTCACATTTTATCCTCTGCGCCAAAATAGGATATGGCTCTGACACCAATAAGCAGCAGTTAATGGAAAAAGTCTGGAGTAATGTTAGCATTGCATCTATATTCAGCCTAAAGTCGGTCTGTTGGCTAAATATTTTCTCACATCAAGATGCTGAGCATATGCGAAATCTACTCGAGTGCAACTGTTGACAGAATGTCATAACGTTTCTGCATGGATCAGTCATTGAACAACTATGAATCAACTCAACATAAAGGTGGGGAATGGATACATTCCACTTTGAAATATGAACGTTTTTTTGACGTCTTCATAGGTCATTGCTGGTCCGCAGTTCTGAGACTGACCGACCACCTGTTACTTGCAGGTAGGGATATTCTACCAATGATCAGATGTCGTTTACCACATTGGAATGAAGGGTTGTTTGTCTTGATTAGAATCACTTCCAGCAGCAATTAAAACAACAACAATATGGACATTTGTTTAGCAAACAAAACAAAATATACAAGTATGTACTTGCATTATTAGCATAGTTCATTGTCCCCACAATTGAAAACATTTGATGGTCAAGTTCATGGAGTTTGTGTCGCGCACTTGTAAAGCTAGTTTGTCGGAAATATGCAATAACGGTAGCAACTTATTTCTATATAGAAATGTGTAAAGTAGGTTAATAACATCAAGATGCGTGATATCTTGATTCATAACTTTATGACGTAGAGTGACTTTGATAAAGCTGCAAATATTGGAGCTTATGCGATGGGCATTATCAATTGACCATCCCGCATGATCTATTTGACCAGCTGTCCTGCAATAGCAATCCACCCCTTAGATCCTCTACATATGCAAAACGATCTTTCTATTATGCATGAGACGGAAGAAGACGACCGGCTTACTTCCGACTTGCCCTGACAGTCTGCTTTCAGCGATAACAGATGACGTTCGCACAGAAGTCAATGGACATAAATCAATGTATGTGTCAATGTATTCATTCCCCTGCGTGTCTGTAAATATCGCTAGGCGCTATATATATATATCCTATCCAATATTGATCGGCCTTTACAGAGCACTAGTAGGATATTGGGTGGACCAGCAAAACTGAAACACTTCAAAACTGATCACGCGGACCACACGATACTTGTAGTAGAGAGCACGGAAGCTTGAGGTGCAATTGCCGAGGAGTGCCAATGTAGGGAAAGTGACATAAGGGTGGATTGACTGGTAAGTAATCATGAATCGCATTGATGGGTTATGCACCTATACTTCAGTCACGGTGATATTGTAAAGCAAAGTCGTGATCGCAAAATTGTGTCAATTAGCGTAAGAACCTGCCTCTCAGGTTACGGCTCTAAAAGCAGCTAAACATGCGCACGCGCAAAAACATTGCCACACAGAAATTAACATACGTTTGAGTGAGCAATCTACAATGAATCATTGTTTGCACTTGCGAAATACTCGGTGTGATTCATAGCTATTTATGTATTGTTCATGTTTACCTGTGCACCACTCCAACGAGAATGTGGGACGCGCGTGTATGTGTATTATCTAGCGATAGATTATGTACAGTTCAATTTACAAATATATATGAATATATCGATGTATCGCAGTGTAGACGATCCCAATTAAGTGGAAATGTGCATCATCTAATGCTTTTCTATATGATTCATATTCAAGGTAACTGTTCTTGACAAAAAAATATTAAGAGCATGTGTCTTTAAATCCCCCTCACCGAACCACACCTTGATGATATCAACTTATGTGCCCTTCCCATTCTTATGCTGTTGAATATGTGTGAAGCAATGCATTAAATCACCAATTCCATTCATGTTAATTACAGTAGATGAGTTCATTAAAGGTGTGGTATGGTGATTTGTGGTTCGGCTTATTGTCTCTGGTTAACTGGAGTCTGTCTATTATGATTATTTGGTTACTAATGCATGTATATCGCACAGGTGTATTCAATTCCTGGCCACGCTCATTACTTGTGTTAATACCCTAGCGTTGTGTGATAACAGGTCAGGGCTTGCTACGTGTTTCATATTGCAACGTTTATACATTCAAGCTAGATTGGAGTTGACTGTGCCAAACAATATAGGATGATGGGGTTAGTAGGTCAGAGCCTTAAACTGGATATATTGCTCCGATGCAATTTACCGGATCTATTGTAGATTGCCTCCTACTATTTATGTTAATAACAGTCATATATTATATTTACGCGAAGGACGTCTGAGGGTGAACGACGAACACTGAGCAATCCTGTTCCTGAGTTACTATACTATGTTTCCCCTGACCCGCACACCTTACCCATTTTCATCTGCACACTGGTAACTATACTGTGAAGACGCACGGCAAAACATAATGGCAAGATAGGCGAATCGAAACAATCCAGGCAAAGGATATTTATCTGAATATATCTACACACTAGGCCCACAGCAGTATTGGATATAACAGATTTAGAGCCCACCCAGCTTTATCGGTAGTAGATAATATCAAACAGCATGCAGCATTGCAGATCGATTCTCACCTGTCAGCCACGATGGCAGGCTGCTGTTGAAACAATCACAATCGCACAACGGACTGCACCTATAGCAGACCAGACTCATTCGATGATCAAAGAACGATTTCAAATCTTTTTGTGTATCCAAGGCTGTGCAAGGCAATAAGAAAGACAAAATACTGGTTGGCTAATATGCGACCGAAAGGATTTTTATCCTGCGTACCAACTAGCGTGTCAGTTTTATTGACATAAATATACAATCAAAGCTATTCAAGTTGCCCAGATAAAGCAATTACCACATATAGATGGTGCATTAGAGAATTAATATTACACCAAAAAAAATTACCAACAACTTTCAAAATGTCCTTGCAAGAACGATAGATAATACCTAGTACTGCTGCAGTAAATTGATCTTAGGTTTAAGTTGTTTCGCCTGTTGATCGCTACAGCATTTGTTGATATAGGTAACGGAATGGCAGTAGCGTTTATCAATAAGTCTTTGTAACTATTAGCGGATTTTTTCAGAATGCAGCATTTTGTCTAATAGGCATTATTTATAGAATAAAACACACAATTGATTAACAGAATCCTCTGGATTTGTGGAAAATGGGAACGTTTGGTCCCTTTTTTAAACGTCTTCATGTGGCATCTTTACATTGTCACTATTAGCTACGTTCACTTTGTAGGACATGAGCAGGAAGCGATAGGGTGAATGTCTCTTCCAGTGTACAGTGCACAATGTTCACAGAATAGATTTGTCTAATAGGGGCATTATTTATAGAATCTAACACATAATTGATTAACAGAATCCTCTAGATTTGTGAACGATGAATACGTTCGGCCCTTTTAAACGCCTTTATTCGGCGACAATACATTGTCACTACTAGCTACGTTCATTTTGTAGGCCATGAGCAGGAAGCGATAAGGTTGATGTCTTTTCAAGTGTACAGTGGACAATGTTCATAGGTAAGATCTACACGGTAAAACTGCTACGTGTTATTATTTATACATTTCCTTACATCAAAATGATTTCTGCTTCAATATATGTAATTCATTCATAAGTAACAGCACACAGAGGGGTGTTTTGTTCCTGTACGAATCAACCATGGATCGACCATAAAACCATACAGTCATTCCGAACATAATTATACAGTGTGGCTATTTAAATAACACGCACATCATTTGTGAGTGAGCTATTAACTTGCGTTAGTTCTTGCATAATAATGATTGATAATTTAATAGCGGCAAATTTCCTTCCAGACTATTTTATTGTCTGCTTATATAGACGTACATGCAACATGCATGACACTTGATGTGTATATGTTTTTATAGCATTCGCCGTATCATCTCTCAGATATCAGCTTCACAGCGATGGTAATATGCTCGATATATTCACAGTCATTGTACAATTATGGTATAGACGGGAGTAGACGATTGGCTTACTGGACCAGACAATAACGCACGACATTTGCTATCATAACGGACACGTGCATATTTGTAACGCACGAATTTACATTTGCTATCATAACGGATTCATACACACATGCATCTATATTTGTAATGCATAGCCAGGTCAATCGTAATAAACTAGGTGCTTCGTGATAAACCGTGCGCAGATTATTGCATGGTCGATTTGTCCATATTGGTAAGTTTGTGCACATCGTCGACCAACTGGGGATAAGTAACAAGGTGAAGGAAATCCTCTTACAACGCATAAATCACCCTTAATGCCGTTTCGGTCGTAAAATAGCTAGTACTGAAAAGAGCGACTGAATGGATCACAATATGCCGGTAGTAAGAGGGAATTTAACACATTACACCTATCATGTGGCTACACCAATTTCGGAGAGCAATAAACGACATGAGGACGGATTATCAAAAACAAATTAAACTTTGGACGGGAATGAGACGGCTGCAAAACAATTATCAATCACGCCGATCGACAACCGCATATTGTTTAGTTACTTCGTTACATACTGTGAAGACACAGTTACATAATTGTGCCGTAATGTTTGTAAATTAGGAAAAGGCTTTGTGGATAATGATTGTAATATATCAAATATCTTCAACTTCTTGTAGAGCATCTGCTTGCTATATTTTGCATTAGGGTAATTGTATGGTTGGATGACTGCAAATTGTGTTGAACGTTGTGGAATTTTCCATTGCGTCCATACTGGAAGGGGGTTAAAAAAGTATTCATATATTCAACCTCCATAAGCCTCGGATTGTCGAACATCGTTCACTGAAGAATTGACGAATGAATTGTTGTAGTTCAACGGGGATGTTCGAATATATTCTGTATATAGATCTCTTCAGGGCATTGCTTCACTTCAGGCCCTCGAATAATTGCCAACGACCAATATAATGTGGATGCAAACATAATTCACATTCACAATGCATTTCAAATTGATTGCTGAGCGATCCAAACAATTGATTGACCCAATTAACCTTGCTTCTGTATCAAATTAACGTCACATAATACTTTATGTACTCAATGCAAACTCGGTGACGGTTCGTGTTACATGTACTTGGTATTTCCTTCCTATGTCGAGCCTGTAACTACATGGCCATAACGTGTAGGTGTTCAAAAGATTCGCCAGTGGCTTTGGGATCATCAAGAAGGCAATGGTGTCTTTCTGCGTCAGGAGAAAATGCCGGGTTTGTACTCATTGCTTACATACGTTCACGCTGTGATTAGCAAAACCTACGCAACGTACCACTCATATGTTTTCAGATAAATTACTCGCTCAATTTATGCTATTTTGTGTCACATATTAATATTTAATCGTCTCATTAGTTCATATTTAAAGCTTTTATTGATTATTTGCCTGATGTTAATCAAGTCAATATTAACTTTAAGGACTTTATAAATGTAGTTTTGTACTAAGTAAAACAACGATGTGATATCATTATGGTGAAGGATGAGGATAACGCAATGAAAAAGAACAGTGCAATATAACCGTTCACATCCTGTCAACTGGGTGCCGAATGCTAGATGAATTTCTTGCATGAGAGTGTTTAGTTTTGAGGCAGGATTACTTTTTGTGGGAATGAATGGTATGTAAAAGTGCGTGTTGGTTGCGTGGAGGTAGCTAAACGAGCTAACAAAACCTGCTGCGGCTGCTGCTGCTGCTGCTGCTGCTGCTGCTGCTGATGATGATGATGATGATGATGATGATGATGATGATGATTATGATGATGATTATGATGATGATGATGATGATGATGATAATGATGATAATGATGATAATGATGATAATGATGATAATCGTAAAACATCCAATCTATCTGTAAACACTAAGAAACACATCTACTATGCGCGATATTTAATGTATGAAGTACATACATTAAGCATGAAATTCATCATAAGTGAGCAATGGTCGAGAATCAGTGTTCAGGTGCAAACAATAAATACATCTTAAACTATAGTTTTGTTCCGAGCATGAGAAAGGGAAGCCGATACAATATCCAATATTTTGTTTTCATATACAGTTGAATTTTGATGTGGTTGACGAATCGATTAAATGGTAGAATCGGTCATTAACGTCGGATCCCATGCATTCCAACCTACTAGAAATACATATGTGATCTTATTTCAAGCATGCAACAATACAGACAATACAATGATAATCATGATGATATAATGCGCCCCTGGCTTCTGTTTTCATTGGTGAATTGATTGAATGGCCATCCATAGCGATTATTGCATTTTTACTTGCATGATTTATTCTGGGTGTAAAGAGCAACAAGTTAACATTAAAAAAAAAAAACAATATAAATCAACAATTTGCACATGATCACTTTAATTGACCAGAATTATTATAACCGTGTGGTCGTTAATTCAATTGACAAAGACGGAACATTTTTCTTCTCTTATTTGTGTAAAACTTTGTAATTCTTCAAAATGTTATCAGTTTTCAAAATTAATTTAAGAACTGTTTAGGGTACAAGCAATAAGCACACAATGCTGGCACGCATACAAATGAAAGGATGCGTTCCTCGGTGAACAAACCTATATTCAATCCACAGCGTCAACATTAGAGGCGAAGCCCATACAATACAGCAGTTGTCTTGTCATTACAATACATGTGCTATGAGAGCTTACCGCTTGCTAATGTAATTTCATCAGTCGAAATCGGGAACAGGTTATAATTCCTCGTCACTATGCTACCTGACGCTCACATTATAAAGTAATTTCCATATTGCCTTTAATGCAGTTACTCTCACTGAGGTAAGATAATTGATAACAATATGCCAGCTGCCAACCAGGTCCAACGGATATGTTCTCTGATGGCACGCTTTGAGCGTTGGATGAACTTGAGCCCATTTTGCATAGACATAAATGATAACCTAATTAATGCTTCGCAATCACTGAGGCACCAAACTTAATGGAACTGATGTTTTGCATCATAAATATTCGCACGTGTACTCTGACTTCCATGATGGCTGATATTATGTACTATCATTACTTATCACTATGTATTACGTCCATGTAGCGAGCAACAAGGACGAAGCAATGCGCGGGTGTCATTTTTAATTTTGCCTGATGCTCACTGCCTAGTAGAAAAAACCGAGAGCAATTTCTGCATTGCATTTGAATTTTGCACACTAATTTCGTGCCATTTTGTAGTTATTTTTGTCACACCCAGCATACGTTCAGAGTGCCACAATATTGAACAAATCTGGCTAAAGATGGTTTGCCAGCAGTTGTATATGGCTTGCTATCTTTATGGTACTGATTGTAAGGAGAGGTGCAATGATCAAAAACCGTTGCCGAATGGCTCCTCAGTGGCAAATAACGTGTTATTTATACGTTTACATGATTGTCGCGTTTTGCCTGGAATGCCTTCCTCTGAAAATACTAGGAAGAACGTATGTTTCGGCATCTCTTCTTTACTGCTGTGTCACATACGGTATCCGTTTATTTGACATCAGCTTACAATCTATTAATTACAACTGACAATGCTTTGACTACACCGCTATGTAAAGTTAGGTCAGTGTTGCATGGTGTTGAAAAATCATAATACGGCTCTAATAGGAAATTAACATGTTCATTCATAAAAGGAACTGACACGCATCTCTTAACATCTGGTTGAGTGAGCACGCTATTAAGATATATTGTTCGCAATCTTAAAAAACTCATCGATGCTTCCCTCTACGCCTTCCCCTTTAGGATATGGATATCTCCCAAATGTGTATAATGAATAAATATCTTTAATGTTCAAATATATATGTCGAATTAACCTATAATGGGTAAGTTGTTTGCAATAAATTAACACTTCGACAGTCTAATTGTTAACTATGTTATATTATCAGCATGCAACCTGTGCTTTGGACAAACCGACATCATCACAATTATTCACGATTGCTTTACACAAAGTTATGCCAACTTGGTTTGAATTTACTCCCATGGGATCTTAATTTTGTCAAACAAACCGGTCGTTTGGGTTTTCATGTAACATTAATATAAATATTATTACTAGTATCAAACCATAGCATTATGAGGTTCAGACAACAATCTTAGTGAGATATCTGAATGTGCGCCTTGCATGTCTCATAAAGGCTAACACTCCACTGATGATTCCGCAAGTGAAGCAGAATCAATCATATCTACTGCCGACCGTGCGATATAATTTAGCATGAAGATCAATCATTGATGTTAATCCGTGCACATTTAAGACAGCGTTGGCATTTCGTCCACGTGCATTCCAATTTACGAGAAATATAAATGTGATCCTATAACAGGCATGCAAAGTACAGATTTCATGTGCCCTGGTGTCTGTTTTCGTTGATGGATTGATTGAATGCCCATACAAAGCGAATATTGCCTTTGTGCTTGCATGATTTATTCTGGGTGTAGTTTTGTTTTCGACACACGCAATATGTCCAAGAGCAACAACTTAACATTAAAATAGAACAATATAAATCAAGAATTCACATATCACAATTTAAATCCGTGCACAGTCAAGGCAGGGTTGACATTTCGTCTGACGTAAAAAAAATCAAGACTGTTGGACTGTAATCGGACCCTTGACAAGCTTGCTTTTCCTTACAACCTACCGAATGATCTTACGTTCAGTATTATTAGCCGCTAGGTTAGTAAGTTTCTACGAGTGAAGGATAAAGTGATTTTACGTGTATTGTGCATGCATGAGTTTGAGGACGACCCAGTCTTGAGGGATTTTGATTAGAGGGCCTGACATGGCAACCACCTTGCAAACAGATTAACAATACCAAAACTCCCACCCCTTTCTACCCCAACCCCCATACATATCTCTGTTATAAAGACCATGGCATTAACGGCATACGCTCCCCAATTGTCATTATCTGAATATTGGTATGCGTATCTTCCGACTTGACCTGCTGGACTGGTGTTAGAACTAATCAATCGATATTGTGGAGACGATCACAGTCATAATCTACTTCAACTCCTTACTATGTGTAATGCGAGAAGATGTCGACTTGCAGGAATCATTATTTCCACGGGCTCTTTCCTTTGCGCAAAGCGCTCTGACTTTTTACATCTCCATCATGGTTCTGTCCGTACGACGATAGATGGCTTCGTTATCTTGCAAAGCCTGCTTGTGTTGCCTGAAGAACATACAAGGGTACAAGTTATATTTGAAAAAATAAGACTAACAGCGTTGACATCTTAATGTATTTGCTCAGGATTCGTGGTATTATAGGTAACAGGGAATTCAGTGAAGCGAATTTGTCCATTCAATCCACTAGTCCGCATTTGCTGCAGCAAGCATTAACAAGGACCTTTAAAAGCAATTGTGACAAGGACTATTATCTATTCTCAGTAAAAGCCTTCTTTGTTAAAAATATGTTTAGTAATATATTGGATGCATGGTCTTCAATATAGAATTGAACTAAGTGATCAGTTTTCGACACCAGCCAGAAAACAAGGAGAGATCCTTCCGTTTGGATTTCTTCCGCTCAATAATTTACCATTTCTAGCGGTTTACTTAGACTATTGCATGCTATTTTTTGGCTTATCATGTTGATCCTAACGCCTTGAATATGCCATGTTGCATTATGCTTTCATTTCGCTATTAGTAAATCATAACTCGCGCCCCAACAACCGCAACAACTGAACGTGCAAATATGAAAAACTGAAATCCTTCATTATTGATAATATTGACTAAATGTGTAGTGCGTTAATAAGTGGGATTTTGTCCCTCACTCTAGGGCTTACTGGTCTGCATTAATTCTGTCTATTTTAATTAGCAGTGTGCGTTGGAAGCCAGGTGTTACTATTTCTTGGCCATATATATTAATAGCTTTAATATCCCGTAGTCACCGGGGAGAACTTCCTACGTCAGTGCTTACCTATTATGCATTCCTCCGCAATTTCATTATCAACCAGTGATATTCACTATAACTGTACATGAGTACTAAGGTATATGTAATAACAGTCTATGGTTATTCTTCCATTAGCGTGGGCATCACTGTGAAGATACATGTCAGCGCCGGTTGGTGTTAGTGCAGAATAGGAATCCCGAAAGCATCGACTTATTGAATCATCATTAGCGTTTAATTGCCAACCTACATGAAGAGAGCCATTGCGGGATAAACCGTTACATTTGAACAGGAATTATCGAATAGAACTGATTCATTGATTGGATTTTATCATTCAGGGGAGTACTAATGACATCCTAATAATCGTAATCTAGCCCCTTTGCAATAAGATATGTGATATAAATACGACGTTGAACTTAAGCATTTCTGACTGTTTTGTGTGTGTGCATTGATCTCACTTTGATGAGCTTCCAATGGATGACTCTCGAGAGGAAGCACTATGCAGATGTTATGTTCCAAGAAATACTTTGGGATTCAAGTGTTATGTTGCAGAGTTATACGATCTCTTCAGAAGTTAACTTTCGGCAGTTACTCAGCTAGTACAAGATGAGCTATCTATTTATACCGCTCAATGTTGGCAATCAGGCCACTTAGGTGGCCAATTACAATTAGATAAATCTAAATGTAATGAGAACCGACTCGTATACTATTTCAACCATACAATCGGTAGTTCATTTAGTTTGAGCTGCAGCGGCATGGTTCTCACAATGCTGATGCATTGAGAAACAATAAGACTACCATAGAACAGGTCAACACACGCCGCCTTGGAATATAACCACCTCTGTTAATTGTCTGCCTAGATTGCTTGCTTATATCTGGCATAGCTGGTCGGCGGTTGTAGAAGGCTGCCAACTTAACGTTACTGGTAGCAAGGAGGTGAATAAGACGTCATGATAAAATACTGAAACCGAGTTCCCGTAAATGATTCTTTTGTTGGCCACCCTGATTACGACCTCGTTTTGGTCAAGTGGCTGGAATGACGTGTCTGGACTGTATCGCATTTCAAAGTAAGTAATGCTTCAACAATACACTTATGTCGGTCGCTCTGCTCTTAATAGGAGACATCTATACGACTTGGATGTCTACTTTGTTGTTCATATGCATAGGTATCTTTTATGTATACAACCAATTGTCCAAAGTAAGCTACTTAGTCACACCTAATCCAGGAAACCACGGAATTCATCTGCAAGTGAGCACGAAGCTTGTTATGTGCTCTTTAATGACGTTGATTGATCTTCTAAGGCCGGAAATGACACTTAAGCCTATTTTATAGGCATCCCAAGGGACTATCGCACATGATGCTAAATCAGCCCTGTGAACGTTGTTGCATGTAGACTAAAGAGATTTATTAGCCGCTGGGCATCGGCATAATTTACATTTGACATACTCAAATTGTTGTTGAAAAAACTTGAAATAACGAATTTGTTCTGAATTGTTCAAAACAACATGGAGGGCAGCTCAATTAGCAAGAATGCTTCTACTTTGTTGTGCCTAGCTGAGTAGAAGCAGAGCGGCGTAGGCATGCATCTGAGATATTGTGTGTGCATATAATTGCTAGTTACATTTTGTCGTTAGGCTTCAAGCGCTTGATCGCACAACCAGTCACCTGCAAACAGCAGCAAAATAGACGATGTTTATATCATGTAGCCATATACGCCAGCGTAAGTCCACTTATGAGTCTAGATATGGGCCAATGACATGAACGATGGCCTGCTTATAGTCCAAGGTGGACACATGTCGGATATTATCGCTGCGTGATATACAGGAGCTGCAAATCATTATTTATCCAGTCCATCAACAGCAATGATCGGCAACATCAAGGTAGAAACACGTTGTTGCTTAGAGATAAAGTCGAACATCAAGACCATGTGATTAACTTCGCGTCATTTGCATTGCTTGAATGTAAGTTGTGTCTAACAAATGTTTTGTCGCCATATTTCGGGATACATAAACATGTGACAGATCGATGCAATCAATAGATAACTGACTTGTCATCCACATCAACCCCGATAAAGTTACACATCCCATGCCAAAATCGACTATGTTACCACATCAGTCCGTAAAAACAGCAAATGGTTTGCCAGGTATTTGTGAGCATGGGAATAGGAGGCACAGCAAAAAGAGACTATTGTATGGCACGACCAGTCTATCTAGATTGCATAAACTTCAAGTAATAAGCTTAACAAAGAGACCAGTTCGCCTGTCTAAAGAAAGTATGCAATTTTGTGGTCAATTATCACAAGCGTTACTCTTGCTATATGTACGACCTCAACGTCCACGCTTCATTCACATTGTGGAAACCTGCGCAGCGAATGACATCGTTTCCAGTGACGCATTGCATCTAACCCTGGCCTGACAATCATTGAAACTTTGATATTCATACGGTTTTTACACCACCAGCAAACCAGGTAAGGGCATCGATTCATAAACAAAGCATAACAGGTATATTTAACATACATGGATGATTCGTCCGTGTGTTTATGATTAGACAAACATGGGACAATGAGTTTTAAACCCAACGTCAGCGAATCACGGCCTGACCGCTTGTGCAGTATCCATTCCGATATTAGCGTCCAATAAATATTCTACAACATGTAATAGTTGACTCAATGAAAACCTCAGTACAGGTAGGTCAACCTCAGACTAATTTGTCCTGCATTTGACCTATTCTCACAGAGGATATCAGCTCCGCGGCAAGTAGTCGTTGCCTTTTTGTCCTAATGACACCAACATCATCTTCGTCCTTCACGATCGCATTAAGGCCTCCGATGGGAAGTGAACCTCTGATGTTTTAATTCGTTCCTTGGATGTATTTATATTCCTAGGCGTAGCTTGCAATTTCATGAACTCAAAGTGGCAATATTTAATGTTTATTTCGACATCAAATAAGAGGCGAGACTGGGACGCTTTTTTCTCTTTTATTATTATGGTTCAGCCTCATATCCAACCATTAAGATACGCACATGCATCAAACTTAACCACCCAAGTGCCCCAGTAAACTACTGTACCCATTTTAGCGTTGCTCTAGTTTTCTGATGTTCGGTGATTCACTCTGGTCGCTTGCTGTGCTAACCTGTATCGTACCGTGTACAATACAACATACATATGATAAACGATGGTGCAGACTGGCGACGATGTAACCTCAGAATATTTCTAACTCGAACCCTGTTTGGGCAATTATTTATGAAAAGATATAACCAGTAATAACACGTTTTGTAAGTATTTGATGATTGTCATAACACCATTTGTAAGTATGTCAACATTGCAATAACGCGATTAGTAGGTATTTCATCATTTCATTTACACGATTTGTCAGTATTTCACCATTGCAACAACACGATCTGGTTTTCAGAGTTGATGACGTGGAGATGATGACGCTGCTTTTGGAGTTGGTGACGTGGTGTTGATGACGCTGTTCATAGAGTTCATGACGTGGTGTGGATGACGCTGTTCTCAGAGTTGATGACGTGGTGATGATGACGCTGTTCACAGAGTTTGTGACTTGGTGATGATAACGCTATTGGTGACGTTGTGAGATGATGACGCCGTTCTCAGATTTGATGACCTGTCGATGATGACGCTGTTCACAGAGTTGGTGACGTGGTGATGATGACGCTGTTCGCAGATTTGGTGACGTAGTGAGATGATGACGCTGTTCCCAGAGTAATATGTAAAGAAGATAAAATTGCACCTGTTCAATGGAACACTACAAAAGACAACGCCTGCTCTTAGCGTTTCGCCAAAGTATCGTGTAGCTCTCTGGTAGCTTTCTTTGATGCCTATTTAAGATAGTGTCACCTTCAATGACAGCAACTCTGCAATCACTACTACGCAACAGGATCAAAAGGGAAGCGAAAAATGCACACCTATAAATAAGAGATTTTTTTTCAATTCGCCTGTTGCTCGCTGTAATGTGAAGCGTGTATTACTGATAGGGAGTAGCGCTCATCGAAAGGAAGATATTTCTCACAATGTTTAAGACTTTCACACGAATATAGCATTGTGACCAACAACCTTGACGTGACGAAGGTCACATCAATGAATCGGTGCCTATAGGGTTTGGGAAAATGGGAATGTTCGAAATCCATTATAGTTGTCTTCATGTGGCGTTATTAAATTTCCACCATCTATTTCGACACACAATTCTTCAGTGACTTCATTTTCCAAAGCAATGTAATGGTCGCTGCTTAATGTAGGACGCAGATTGGACGTTAACATTTTTCATTGCGAGCCATTATTATCTATGTTTTGTAATGGTCGGGCTCTATGATGTGAAATTGAAACAAGCAGATGGCTTATAAAAAATTATTTTGCTTATTTACAGTGCCAAGTTAGCTGAATAATTGGTATATGTGAGAATTGTGTTGAACATTGCATTGGTTGTGCTCGGTTGGGTTCACCCCCTTAGAAAATGGGCACACATCAATGTACGGTTCATTGAGTACTATATTGAATGAATACATACCCCACGTTATCCACGCCAGGCCCCCTCGCAAGAAATTAGAAAACTATTTTTATTTTTTTACGGGCAGACGGCTCAAATAAATCTACAATTCTTTCGAGCCAATGGTTTCCTCTCTGATGCATATACTGTATTGTGCAAACTGTATTGTAAACACATCAGCAGCATGTAAAACGACACATCTAACCTTATTGATTTTAGCTAATTTGTCTTGTTCGTACTAAAGTGAATACATATTTGCAGTAATAAGCCATCGACTGGTAATGTCAATGAAATAGCTTCAGAGGCCAGGATTAACAAAGGAACCGATTCTATGTACAACCTGAACCGAATTTATGTAAATTAACGAAAATCCATGCACTGTTAGACCGCCAAGTGCCATTTATGTAAGTTTTTTTTACATTCAAGAAACTAGTCATCAAGGAAATCTATGCATTTTGTATAATCATTTAATAGCCTGGTACATAAAACAATTAAAATGACAGTAACTGCGAATAAACACCGGCGTATTTACAAACATGACACACACGACAAAATGAACGGCCACAATGGGATCATAAGAAACAAAATGACACCATTTCATCTGAAGTACGGAGTGTGGTCCATGCAAACAGTCCTACCAACACCACCCCTCTTCCCCCGTCTTGTCCCCAACCTCCACTCTCCCCCCTTTAATGAGCACCACTCTAAATGGAGTTTATATGCTTCTGGGGTTGTTGTCATTATTTGAAACCTAGTATCTGTACGGTTTCCATCCGCTTTGTGCCAGGTTCTGATGAACAGAAGATCGTACTAATCCACCAGGACCACACCGTGACGGTTCCTTGTCCTGCTCGTAATCGGGTTGTCTTTTACATCAGTACCTATAGAGTGATATAATATTCACGTCATTTCGTAATTGCTGACGTGATTTTGAAGTAAATTAAATGGGTTGATATTATTATTGGGCATAAGATGTATCGTTGTACACTCTGCCTATCTATATTGTAAGGGTAACTCTGCACAAACGGCGATATGATGGATTCATATATGTTAAAGGAACTGCTTATTATTGGCATGTCCCAGCACCACAGCATAATGGACTCAAGATATGTTCAGCATTTGCCAATTGTGACCCGTTTACACCTTTATATTTATCCCGTATAAACATTGTTTTATCACCAGATACCTGGTCTTTTGATAAGTGAGCTCCGCGTCATCTCTGATCTTTGGTTAATTGGCCTTTGTTAATTGGTTATATCACACAGGTGTAATTATTTCCAGGCCTTATTCATTAATTGTGTTTATACATGGGAGTCGTTTTTTTATTGGGTAAGGCTTAGTGCGTCAGGGTACCTTTAATTAGCATGTAATATGTTTCTGAATTTATAATCACAAGGTGGATTGGATGCGATGTCCTGAAACATATGCTATAAGCAGCACGCAACACATACATTGAGGAAGTCTAAAGTATGCGCTGAATACACTGAACGATAACTGCCTGGGGTCGGTTTTATCTCCCCATGCAATTAAGAAGTATTCATTCATATCAATGCACTAAGGTGAATTAATCAATATTCTTTAGATCATGCTTATCAGCACTAGAGCCCATTATAAATAAGATATGCTTTGTACATTCCAGGACCTGGTTGCGCTTTTGCCCACAAATATCGCAATACAAAAGTACATATTCATCTTTGCATCTTAATCATCCTATCGGTGACCAAACTGGAGGTCGTGAATATCAACCCTGGCATCTGACAGATGTGGAGGTGATAGTAATATAGACGGGCATTGCTCTATGAAACCCGATATGAAGCATACGATGCTGCAACCATCTATAATTGCATAACATGAAACACAATGGATCCGGGAATATAGAATTAACACAATCGCAAGTCATGGCAAACTTTAAGGCATAATCTTCGGCTGATAATCCCATCAGTCCGATTAGTCCGCATTTGTCCACCTTTCTCTTTATGCAATCATCGTGTTCATAGTTTCCTTAGATTAGCCCGGATATTCTTCATGCATAATGAATTAGTTTTTTACAGGGTGCATTATTGTACAGTGAAGTTACCTCTATTGGCGACCCATTCCATTAAGCCGAAGACAAATGTTGAATCGTTGACTAGTGCTGTTTTACACCAGTATGCAAGTTAATGCGATTCACTCATGCACAGAAAATATTGATTAAACATAATAAAGGCCATTAAGAACAGGTTGTTTGAAGGCTTTTCGTCAGGCAATTAACGCAATACAGGATGGCCAATATGTTGCCAGTATCCACTGATATATTATGCGAATTCTTCAATTGTCCCACGCATTGGTCAGCGTTTGGGAATCTCGGCTGCGTCGATTCAGTCAATGAAGTGAATGTTTTACTCCCATCCCCCGGGCTGCACATGCTGCGGGAATCATAAAGTAGAGAAGCAAACAGTTGGGTTGTGGGTTATTATCGTAATGCATCACCTTACTTATTAATAAGTATATGATATTTCCGGCAATCAGGCAAAGCAACTTACGGTTGCGGGATTAGGCAATGTCATAATGTTCATTTCTTATTCGCGACATTGGAGCTGTGAGGCACAAAAGGGTATCTAGTCATGTTTATCAGGGGCCGTAAGCACATATATGTAGCATATAGTACAATTGGTTTTGCATAAATACATTAACGCGTGCGCATATCACTGCATGTGTGCATGAACGCGTGCGGATATCATTACATATGCATATACTGCACGTGCATGTGTCCATCATAAAAGCATGCACATCACCGTAGAAGCAATAACGCTCCAGTCGTTCTTAATGAATGCATTCTCTCATATAACTACAGATTTATTGCTGGCGGGTATTCATCGTGCTGACAACTGTTGCATCCTTACAATTAGTGTGTTCCGCTTCTTTTCATAGTCTCAGATAGAAAGCGTCTGTTAGGTATCAGAGCAGGTTTATAATGCGGGAGTTAATATTATGTGGTCATATTCGGGAGTAACTGTTACTTAGACTTGAAAGGGATTATCTATTACTTTGTCTTCCCCTTTTACCAGCGTCAACACCCAGGGAGTCGTTGATAAATGCGTCAGTCTATCGTTAACAAGTTTGCACTCAATGGCGGCGTTCATGCGTGAAAATTTGGTCTTACGGTACTGCTGTAATTGATGGTGTTGCTGGTTATTTTCAGTCATATATAATATTGAGAGACGTCTGTATGTGAAAGGCATGAACTGATTTTTTGTCCAGTGCCGATATTTATTGCACACCATATAATGTGGCTGTATTAGCATTTGTATGAAACCACCAAGACGCATGGCATAACACACTATAATTCCTATCTAATCAGATGCTTCATGGCGACATTTCATACGAATATGATATCCTGTTTGCCGTTGTTATATCCATAATAATAATAAATGTTAAGAATACCGGCCTCTTACAACTGACAGATGTCGATTTAATCAACTATGGTAATGCACGAGGCTGGACCTGAGGCAGATACAGTTATAGACAGCAATATATAATGCTCAAATAGACAGACAACCGACAATAGTTTGGCTCCTCTAAAGGCCACTTTAAAGATATACTGTCATCTGGTTCCAATACATGATACCCCATTTTATTAAGCAACTGGGTGTTGTCCCATGTAAATAAATACTTCGACACTTATGTCTCCCTTGCGGTGAAAATAATAGGTTAGTAATACCAACCCCTGGTATCCAATAGACATCGGGGTGTCGGGCGGGGGTATCGTTTCAATCAATGTACATGCCAATTAATAACATAGTGTGGCTGCATGTTGATATACGATTCTTCGATCCTTTATAAGGGCATCAACAAGACGCGCACGCGTAAAACATTGACATAATATCAAGTCATAGCATAAGCGTGAGCTGATAAACGCATCAGATGGACCAGCCTGCATTTCGCGATTGTCTGATTGATGTACCTTCAGCTATCCAATTGAAAGCAGTACCGTTTATTGCCGCTCAATCAGCAAGTTCCTGTTTCCTCAGATTAGCCCGAGCATCCTAGGTGAATCGCATACTAGTCATTACCATAAAGTTCCCTGTGATGGCAATCCATGCCATTACGTTTCCCCAAAGCACCAATTTAATAATTTATCTTAATATGATTTAACACAAGCATACCTGTTAATGACATCAACGCATGCACCCAATACATAAGTTAAATATATATTATGGAGCTAATCCGTCATACTATGCTTTAATTGGTTAATCGTTAGCGATGTATGACAATACTTCAAGATAAGCGCTGTGTAATTATCCATATATATATATATATATATATATATATATATATATATATATATATATATATATATATATATATATATATATATATATATATATATATATATTATATATATATATATATATATATATATATATATATATATATATATAGTAATAGTAATAGTATCTAGCATATGATGATGATGTTGATGAAATTGCTCTCTATCATTGACATCACCCTTTCACTCTTAACATTTGTTCTGCTAATTACAGCTTAACACAGATTTGCTACCATGGTGCTGCCCATCTAAACGACATTAATATGTACGCGTCTACCAAAGCAATTCAAACCTGCATGACAGCTTACAGCTTTTGGACTAACCAATGAACATGCCAATTGATAATAAATGGTTGCCGTGCTCTATGTTAACATATTGTGGTTCTGTCATTTGCACGACAGCCCACATTTTAGACTCATTCTCCATCTGGCATATCTGCTAAATGATCGATGTATGAATAAAGGTGCATGGTAGATTGGACCAGAAGAATCAGTTCAGTACATAAACCAGGGTATCAATTCATTATTAATATCGTCATCAAATTTACCATTACGTCGGTCAATAGGCAGTATGGTTAGTTGAGTGGGTTGTGTTGGCAAGTGTACATTCTACTCTACAAGAACATATGTGGCGGCATAAACCTGATGTGTTCTTAAATATACTGGTGTTCGTTGAAGTAGATATTGATTTCTTCCTGCCGGCCTTGCTCAATTACCGTGTGTTGTTGCTCAAATCAATCTGTTTGGTAAGGTCGGAAGTAAGTCTATTCCCCTCTCATGCATAATATGCAGATGACATTGCATATATACAGCATAAAAAAGGATGGATTCAACGCACTTATAAGGATCTAGTAAACAGTGTCTTAACAAAGAAATGGCGGTTGATTATAAGAATATACACTGCAAGTGGTATAAATTTCGCTCACTTGCAGGCTAAAAATCACACGCGGCTCATTGCTACCTTCACATTGATTTCTAAGCAGACGTTATTTCGTAACGATTTAATGACACATCATTGAGACAATATTATTGTCTTTAAACCAAAAAAACAATTACCGGTTAAATGTAATTTTAGCATGGCAGTGACTTACCAATAAACTGACATTAACCGTTGTCTGTGGTCACTCGTAAAGCTCATCAACACAGATGTACACAGATGCAGCATGTTTATTTCGTATTGCCTAAACTTGCTCATGCCTTGAACATTAGCTTTGCAGTTGTTATTTCTCACTGTTGCTTGCACGGAGCGAAGCTATGTACGTTCATTGAATACAAATGCACATATTTGGTATACTGCAAAAGCTAGGTACACCAACAGGACGTGAGTAACCGATAATAGTTCCAATAGTGACGAGCAACTGGTCAATGCAATGGTTTTGTTGCAGACTTTCAACAAGTCATGACGGACTGAACCCTGTTAATCAGTGATGTTCAATAGTATTCATTTGACGGGAAATGTCTACTTACGTAAAAATACAATATGCATCAAGTATTCTATTGTGGTGCACAGCAGAATCTCTGACAGTTGAAAAATATACTTGGACATATAATGATATAGAAACCTCGCAAAGAAGTCGCTATTATCACAAATGCGGAAACATTGACCCATATTATTCCTTAAACCCGTTTCCTTAAAGTAGATGTTAAAATTAATAGTTGAAATTCTTAAATGAAAAGCGTCTGTGTAATAACGCGTTGTCTTGTTAATTTTTCTGCACTATTCTTGCCCATAATCACATCCGTTTAAATTCGTCAAGTGACAGTACACTGCTGGAATATAGTCATTGACATGTTCGAAAGAGACTGAGATTATATTATATTGGCTGATCGAGCAGTGTAGATTCATTTCCTGAATAAAAAAGAACGTGGCTATTTCAATTTTGCTTTATTGAATTACTATTAGATACAAACTGGATCACCATAAAACCGCCACATGCCCTCATTAGTGTTTCGAAAGTAAACAGTGAAAATCCGACTGATGGGCATAGGAATTCACACGATATTTCCACGCTGCGAATTGTCAAATATGGGCCTCAATTATTCTTGTGCACACGTCTGTTATTTATGAATATGTAACTAAAGATAAGTAAGGCTTCATCATTAGAAGGTATTCCCTGCATTTGTAAGAAATTGTGCTCGAATGCAGCATGTTGCACTACGTACTTCAGAACCGAACATTTGTGAATATGAACAGCTGGGTTGGGGCCCTAAGAACGTACGTAATATGCAGTGATTCTGTCTGATTCACTTCAAAAACCATACAATATAACAACATAACACTTGCTGTTGATAATAATCCAACACACAATGAGACATTACAAATATATACCTCATTAGAGGTATTTGTTAGACACATGCTGCTAGATTGTCACAAATAAACATACGAATTCTTCATATTTAGCAATTTGTAAGCAATCCAGCCATAATGTATTTTTCGAGGAGAGAATGTTATTTGCAATAATATGATTTCACCCCACCTTCATCCTTGAAGCACTCTTACAAGCCTATGAGTGCCGCTCCCTGCACCTACGATGATGCAGCAACTACCATATTATCTCTCGGATAACCAGTTTCATCAGCCTTCCTACTATGGTAATAAGTCCATCCCTTAGATGTTCTACAACTGCGAAATGATCCTTATATTACACAAGAAGCGGAAGGAGACGACCTTTTCCCTTCCGACTTAACCAGCCTGTCTTCTTTCAGTGCTAACATATAGCTTTTACAAAGACGCTAACAAGTGCAATTTCACGTCTGTGGTCTGCTTTCGCGAAACGGCTTATACGTCATTACTGTATGGTTATAGCTGCACAAGGGGTAATTTTTTTTAGATTATCCGCCGGATGATACATATGTTGGGGAATATATACCTTTTTATCATTATTGTTTTTTTCTTGCTGCTTCATGTAACATATTATCCGGAGCAGGGTTTTAAGTGGCTGTCAACAACGTGATGATATCGTGTCGATGTAGGATGCGGATGATTTTGTTTGTTTGGCAGCCCCTGTCATTGCCCTCTTAAAACATGACCTGGGAACGGAAGTCGCTTGGTTAGTTCGATGCTGGCTCGTAAAATGTAATTGGTAAGGTGTCAACCACTCCACGTCGTCAACAATCACCTCGGTAGAGGCCGGGAATGAAGTGATTAAAATCTGAAAAGCAACTCAAGGCGAGCTGCTTAGCAATCAACTCCAGTCGCATCCAATCAGAACGTTGGTGCACTCGAACTGAAATGGGAGTGGGAAAATTCGTTGGTTAGTTAGTTTTGCGTGCTGCTTTGTCCGTTTTGCTATTTCAGTTGCGTAACAGGTTAGAAAGATTTGCTCACGATTCACACGTAACATCGATCAGAACTAGTTCTCGCTTGGACGGCGAGATGGCTCTTTTGGCCAGAATGACTATGCCATGGTGACCATGACTTAATAAAGATATTCTAATTGCAGTATATTGCATGGTTACCAGCATGCGTATATCAGAGAGGTGTAATTTGTTCCTGGTCCTATTCATAACCAACGTTATGAATAAGACCAGGATGATGATGATGATGAACATGATGATCATGATGATCATTATAATTAGTTGTGACCCCCATCTCTCGGACGCGCGATAATTGAAACAGTGAAGGTATACGTATAAGACCGATAACATTAACAGATTGTTGTCAACAGCGGCTCTTCGCAAGAGACATGGTCGCGACTCAAGTCGCAAGGATAATTGGTTAACTGCCAGATTGTGGTTATTCAATTGAGACAAATAAATGGCGTATATATGCGACCTGAGAAATGACACATTCACCGTGGAATTGGGAGTGTGATAGCGTCATTAGTCTTTATGGGTCGAATCGCATGACCAATCACCTGAAACCGGAAATGACAGTGATTTACTGGTTGCAATGTGTTTATCATACTGCTAACTGCGCTCATATAACAGGTCTTCCCAATGCGTCATTTATAGGCAGTGCCAATATGTTTAAGCAAATCACTTGACCTCTGCCATATTTCGGTCATAGCAAACCATCAGATGACGCAATATTGTCTCCTTTGATTGATGTGGCACAATGCGACATTTGCGTATTGTTTCGATAAATTATTTGTAGCATTTAAACAGAACATCCCACTAATCCCATCTCAAGTGATGTAAATACACAAGCTATGTAAATGAAATAAAGCGTTTACTGCATTTCTGGTCAGCGTCTGATCAACAATCATATTGACTGGCTGCAATTGACGACCAATCGCATTCACAAATTGAAAAATGTTACACTGAAAAGAAATATTCACTGGATGAAAAAAATCACAAAAACAATGACGGCAGTCTTGCAACTATTTGTGTACCACCAAGTTTCATCCAGTTCGGTTTTATCCGAATTTCTAATTAACTAACCGGCTAGACAAACTATACTTAACATATGATTGGGAATAGGTTTCCCTATGTTTTGAAAAATGGTAGCGCACGCATCTCGCGATGTCACTCTATATCAAGTCCATTCAGAAGGAAATGAGGAGTCGGGCATCGAGGGCGTGTCTGTTTTAGTGTTACATTATGCTCACTGGTTACAGCTAAGCCCAGTGATAGAAAAAACTAGATAAAGCCAAATATCAAACACATTGCTCTGATGTGTGCTGTCTTAAAAATGGCCATTCACAGCTTAGTATGTCTAAGCTATGATGAGAATATAACTTCCGGTCAATAATAGTATATCGCTCATTCCAGTGATAATAACCCCATTGTTTAGTGGACCTACATATGCAAAACGACCTTTATATCAAACATGAGCAGGAGCATAAGACGACCCCAGCGACTATTTTCAGCTTCAACGCATGGCATTTTTGCAGAATTGTAAGGGAAGTTTCACCTACATCAATCATTCACAAAGTGCTTTTCACTACTTTTGAGTACTCTGCCGCATAACCAGATTGTCTTTGTTTCCATACTGCGATGCATTCAACATATTCTTACACGGCATTGAGACAATAATGATAGCATACGATTGTTTTCAAACCCAAACCAACCAACTATCAATTGACAACATGCCAAGACCTGTCACAAAACATACTCCTGTGACTTACCAATAAACGGTGGTCAACGTGTTTATTATTTATTGTCCTAACTTGCTCATGCTTGGAACAATATAGTGATTATAAATATGTAGATATGATTGACCTAAAAATGATCCTTGAAATTACGATAAAATACTGTTGCTTGCATGGAGCAACATTAAACAGTAAATTAAAAATAGTTCTAGTAATTTATCATTTTACGACCACAAGTTCTATGCTAGCAAAAGGTCGATTGTGCCATGTTTATCAATTTTTAAATGATATGTTCTCCGTTTAATCCTGAATTTGTGACCTTTACTCAAAAACTCGATTAAAATCCTTTCTTTGCATTCAAAACATTAAACGCTGATTATATATTGATATCTGCGCTTTAAACAGAACATATGTCCTCCCAAGGGTCGAGTTTCTACAGATTAATTAATCGCCTTTCAGACATTATCTCTCTTAAAGAACATCCGTTGCCAATTCTAATGGCTATCAATGAGGACGTTCGGGTCGGTTTATCACGTCCCGCCCAAATTAACCAAGCGGACATTGATCATAGAAACAGTAGTGAGGACAGACCAGAGCAATTGTTTTGCAGAATATTGATTTAATCCGGGATAACAAAAACACAGCTGGAAAACGTGGTATTACAAAAGTGACACGATCCAAACCAGGGGGTGGCCTTGTGATAGTTTTGTATGGGTGTCAGGCAGAACGAATTTGAGTGGTCTCATTAGGAAGTCGGCAAGAGATATGTACGTGTTTCTACCTTAATTCAGCTTATCATGCATGCTGATAGCATTACCCACAAGTGTTTCAGCCTAAAAGTGGACAAATGTCAAAGATGTCGATGCTCAACAGTACGATGCAACGGAAATACTTGATATGCACCGATCGTGTTATACCTGCAGCGAATAGTTGACATTCACGGTAAATAACAGGAGAGCCCTTATGAATTCACTTTCCCTCACGAATGGTCTGAGAGAACGCAATTTGGTCACATGACTCAAATATCGCCATAGGAGTCGGTGTGTAAATCTTTGATAGTGTAAGTAGTTAACAGGAGATTAAAATAAATCGAACTTTGCTGACAAATGGGTTGATAGGAGGAAGATTGCCTTGATTTGAGTGTACTAAAACAAACAGTGTGCCTCGATGTCGGGGCTGTGGCCGATTAAGATATCCTGAATGATATATTAAAAGCAGTACGCAGCATGTACACTTAGGGATTTCAGGGTATGTACAACAGACACGAATGATCCATGCCTTATATCGGTATGGCACAAAAAACTAGGGTTAGACAGCGCTAATGTGCATTGCAAATGAGATATGAATTAACCAATGTAAGCTCTTGGCCGAACCATATTTAACAACTAGGGTGTTACATTTGCATATTGGTGATAATTTATGTATGCTGGGAATACTAACCTCGCACCTGTGAACTTTTGGCTCGGGCTTCATATCGGTGACCCACTGGATGTCAGACGCGGGATCTGTGCACGTTCACATGTTTGGACTAGTTCATTATGTCATTATCATCCATTTTTGTGACACTGATCTCAATTTGCTTTCATTTCATTCGACTAAACTTGCAACAGCACAGGGAATGATGCTGAGGACAACGACGTTTGCTGCTACTTAAGCCAGTCTGATGTTAAGAAGATACACCGCCTCAGAGAGTTCACTGTCTTTCTTTCCTTACGGTAAATGTGGCGTTTGATTAACTGGTCTAATGCACTCTTTCTATTTACCATTATGTTTGTGCACTCATCTTCTAAATGGTTACACGAGACATGGGTTGCTACTCAAGTCGCAAGTACAATTGGCCAACAGCGAGATCTAGGAGATTCATTTGAGACAAGGAAGAGCGTATCTGTGCGATCTGAAATATTGCACATGCGCAGCTATGATGGAAGTTATATGGTGGCATTGCACTTCACGGGTCGAATCGCATGACCAATCACCTGGGACCCGAAATGGCAGTGATTTACTGATGGCAATAAGTTCATCATATTGCTAACTGCGCTCATATCATATGTTTTTTTTTATGGCGTCATTTACAGACAGTGCAAATATATATCCATATATTGTTATGGTCGCAGTCTAGAACAGATGCGGACGATGGCGTTCAACTTGCGCTAATAGGCTAGCGCAGCGTAGAAATATATATATTCAGCTGGTTCATTTATGTCATCAGTGCTTGCTATTTGAATTATTTTACTATCGGTTCAGAGGCTCGCCAAACGCATCCAAATTCATAGTCCTATTTTATCGATGAATGTTATCCTTAGTCATTTGTGTTTATGGAGGGATGGAGCTGCTGCTGCTGCTGCTGCGGCTGCTCCTGCTGATGCCGCTGCTGCTGCTGCTGCTGCTGCTGATGATGATGATAATAATGTTGATGATAATGATGATGATGATGATAATGATGATGATGATAATGATGATGATGATAATGATGATGACGATATTAATGATGATGATATTATATGATGATGATGATGATGATGATGATGATGATGATGATGATGATGATGATGGATGATGATGATGGCTAGATAAACTCCATGAGTGAACAATAACAGTAAATATATATGGGTTCAAATTGTTTGAAAAAACTAGGCAAACAGCTTTGTTGAGACGCTCTCACTTTGCTGTAATTTCAACGTACACATACCTTTACATTAATCAACTCGTGTGGGAAGGTAAATCTATTTAAGGTTTCCCGTTCGACACCTATTATGTCAAGTACTCCTTGCAGATATTACAAGATGGGCACATATTGAGAATTTCTATTGCATCATACACATAGGGTAATGACTTGGTACCCTTCGCATTTGTCTGCTTTGAGGCAAGAGCACACAGACACATTGGTGCCACCAGAAAAGATAGCCTAAATTAAGGTAGAAACACTGACGGACTGCTTGCTGACATCCTAATGAGGTCAATTCAATTCGTGGTGCGTGATACCTATGTAAAAACCTCATAGGACTCGTCCAACAGCGTATTGTGAAGAAATTAGATATCCCTTCAGAAATGAATACTATTCTCCATCACTGATTAACGAGGTACATTTCATCTACAGATGTCGACAGTTTGCAGTCAAAGCGATATGATTGACCTGATTCCCATAATAGCGGTTTTAAGTGTTATTGGTAAAGTCAAGTCCTATCGCTATCCCAAACTGCTTTATGATTGTCTGATTGCAGCGGAACGTGATAAATAGATGAAATACATGCACTTTCAGCCATTGTAAGTTGACAACGGAGCGTATATTCAAGATAGTGCGATATAAAAATAAATCATCATGCATGCTTAGATACTTGACCCGGTCAATACTTCGTTTCGTATTTTGTGAGTACATGTCTGTTGACCATGATGCTGATATCGGTGAACATTGAGTGGTCTCATTGCAAAAAAAGGGATTTCAACAAAAACCATTTTAGTCAATGGAGCAGGATTGACACGGACACTGCGTTTTACAAGCATAGGCCATACTCTCCAATGCATTGACTGTTGAAAGCACAGCCAGTATTTGGTACATAAATATCAGATATTTACGGTTGCAACATTGCTAGAAGCTACTTGCAAATTGTTCGATCCGATTCGTCAACAGCTTTCTGCAGTAATTGCATCTAGGTACATTTTCAATAAGCCTTGGCATGCTGAAGAAACATTCAATTGGTGAGTGGGTGTATGGTTTGAACGACAGCGAATGCCAGTATTACTGGCTAAATGCTGCGTCCGATAATCGTTATTTAGAAAGCAATAAGTCGCGTGTGCTTTCAGCATTACATGAGGCCCATTAATTGGATTTTCAAGTTACTACAGCTCCACGGGCGGTCATTGAGAGCAATAATAATACCACTACCACAATTTTTAAAAGCAACCGCGTGGACATGTATTGACTAGCTCGTTGAGTTCATCCCTTTCACGATCTATAGATGCTAAGTTATCAGCATATTATGCATGAGACGAGAGTAGAGGATGGGCTACCTTCGACTTGGCTTGACAGGATGCTTTCAGAGATAACGCATGACACTCGTGCAACGTCATCATGGGGAAACCAATATCTACTTCAACGGACTATGTGTATCAGAAAACAGCGTTATGGCGCCGAATAAAAATATAATCCTTGAGGAATGTACACCGGCCAGAACAGTTCACTCAATCGCCCGACAGTTTATTGACCTTTATAAGGTTACAATCTGATGATTGTATCAATTATTAATGGATACCCTGGTTTTTGTAACTGAACTGATTTCATTAGTTAAATAGACCGTGTTGCGAATTCAACCCCGCATATATTGTAATTCATATATCACGCATCTGTACGTTAACACCAGATATATAGCTCTATTAGCAGATATACCAGATGTCAACTGAGGCTCGCAAGTTTCAGGTTACATTGATAATGTAGTGTCGCGTGGTGCAAAATCTTCAATCTAAATAACAATTAAGATTGTTGTGTGTTTAGTTTAGTTTTAGTCAAATTTGCGGATCGAAAGTTTCACAGATGATATATGAATTGTAAGCTAATTTCTGGCATCCTAGTACATCGTCCCAATGGTTGGACTATAGAACAGGTAAGTGACAACATCGTTGGTAACTAGTAGCAATCGATATGCGCCGCAGAAAGACAATTGTGCAAAGCAGCCATGATCTAAAAATAAAACTTGCCGTTCACTAATGAGAATTGGTGTATCTATCGGCATCCGAATCATATGATTTACTTAACATGAGCTATTTTTATTTAAACAACGATAATATTCTGCATGTCACCATATTGTATCATTATAGGGTAATAGCTAAACAAGTAAACGTGATCATGTGCGCATAGTTAAGGAAGAAGCTTTAAAAAATGGCCGTTGAAGTTGATATTGATTTCTTCCCGTTGATGTCTGCACAAACGCCATGTGTAATCTCCGAGAACAACCGACTTGGACATGTTGGAAGTAAGCCAGACCCGAACTTTTGTCACATGCATGCTATAAAAGTTCATTTACATATGTAGATCAGCAGAAAGATGGGCTTATTACTTTTGGGAGGAGCGGGTTTAATTGATATCCGATTGTTAATGTGTCGGTTTTTGTATTCTGTAATAGTCAGTAGGAGGCTTATTTACCGCTGCTAAGATATAATTCAGTACAACATAGGACATATGGTTAGAATGCACACACAATATGTTTGATATTTTGCTAGATCTCACATACCCAATGAATAGGGCAAGCTCTAACCAGCCAGCATCATGGAACGCCTGAACGGACACGCGCCTCATTGATGCCTCATCATTCTAGCTAGGTTATTTCAATGTTCATTTACAATTTGCAAGCCTTTTACATAAAAACATATCTATTGAACAATTCGGATAACGTATCGATTGAACCTTTCACAGCGCTTATCCTAATGTACTGCCCATAATGTGTTTGGCGTAGGAGTTGTTGCATGATAGTGTAAATCAAATTATCATCCACAATTCCCATCTGAACTTCTGTGTGACGGTAGGTCGAACGTTTAAAGCAGTACAACTGAGCTGGTTCTCATGCGATTTACCATGTTTGTGTGTGTGCACGCGCCTCTTCACTTTATGTGATGCTTAATAATGATATGTTAAGTGTCTGTTATAAGGATATATACTCGTCGACATAATAATTAATCAAGTCGTTCGGCAGATGATTTTTACCGTTATGTTTGGGCATAACGTATCGATTGAACCTTTCACAGCGCTTATCCTAATGTACTGCCCAGAATGTGTTTGGCGTAGGAGTTGTTGCATGATAGTGTAAAATCAAATTATCATCCACAATTCGCTTTGAGGTAACTTAATGGGATGGATTGTCATCACAGAGAACTTTACTGTAAAGGACGCATTCTCAATAATGTTTATGCCATAGGAGTTTCGGACTTAAAATGCTGACTACACAGAAATAACAGGTTTTGCTTTCGATCGGAAAGCAATTGGTATATTATATGCAGGCTTTCGTCAAATACTGACAGGTCCATCTGATGTACTTAACAGCATAAGCTAATCCCTTGAACATTGCCATTGCTAACAATGGCTAATAATGTTAGGCGCGCATTTTGTTTTCGATTTGAAAGCAATAGGTATATTATGCAGATTTAACTACTAGTACCTTCAACACTGCCACAACTCACAATGGCTAATATTGATATTAGCGCGCTCTTTTCTCTAAATAATGCTTTATTAATGACAGAAGTAGCATATGATGCATGTCTGTGTATGCAGGCAACGATGTATGTACCTAGTTCAGAACAATCTCCCCTTTCAAATATCCTAATCTATCGAATGTCAGGGGATGGTATTCTAAACAGTCATCATTTTCACTGTTACAAAGACAACCGTTAGAAAAAAAAGTACATATGTTCTGTGGGCAGCACCCTTTTTTGGCAAAGGCACACACAAGTATGCATCAACACAAATAAATACTCATTCATTGAATGGATAGACACTAATGACACCCAGTCTTAATCGTTCAGTGACATGTTCGTAAACATTGTGCCAGTATGTTGACCAACACATTAAGCCATATATCGCCACTTGTCCCTGTACTACAGATGCTTAGACGATGCCCAAAAAATTTCTGAGCTATTCAATATAAATAAACCTTGGATTCACCTGATATATCAATGCCGTATGTTTGGTGTACTCAATGTTTAAATAAATGGCACTTGACGTCTGATGTCACTGTAGAAAGATTGTAAGGCCAAGTCGGAAGGATGGACACATTACCATTCAGCAACATTGATTAATTATATCCGAGAGATTGTATCGCGGAAGCTGTAAAAGTTTATTCTCGGCAAATGTCTTTATGTTGTCTATAAATTATCACTGCATACTTGCCTCCCATCTGAACTTCTGTGTGACGGTAGGTCGAACGTTTAAAGCAGTACAACTGAGCTGGTTCTCATGCGATTTACCATGTTTGTGTGTGTGCACGCGCCTCTTCACTTTATGTGATGCTTAATAATCATATGTTACGTGTCTGTTATAAGGATATATACTCGTCGACATAATAATTAATCAAGTCGTTCACAGCACAAACATCCCTAACAATACTTCGATCATCATCCTTTCTTCTGTTGTATCAAGCAATATATTTAAGGCCAGAGGTAAAACAGCATCAATGCATGCAGGCAAACTTCATCGGAAACTGCATGATGTCATATGAGTTGGAACATATGGAAACTGCTGAATCGTTTTACGATATCAGCAAATGCTTTGATCGTTGCTCTCCAGTCACCATGGTTTTCACTACTTACTGCCATGCCCCTGCAAAACCAATAAATCGCCATTTTTCCGGTATCCATAGCACTTCATCCAAATAACTACGGTAAATTGGTAATTTCATGCCAATATCAAGGCATGCTGCTCAGCAATCATCTCACGTCGCATTTTATCACACGGCGTGTCACGTTGGAACGCTCGAACGAAATTGGAAATGGCAAAAGCCTCTGGTTAATTTGTTAAGCGGTACATTGGCCTAGTCACTATTTCAGTTACTATCAACTAAGGAAGATTTCTAACGATTCGCCTATGACATTAGTCAAAGCCAGTCAGCGCCTGGTCGGTGAGAAGGCCCTTCGAATCAGAATGACTTCGGCATGGTGAGGAGCTATGACATATTGACTATGAAACGGTACATTAAATACGGCTCAGTAAACCCCTTGGCAAAAAAAGCCAAGGTTTTGGAAATAAACGTGTTACTTTGATATCACTCGTCAAAAGCGAAGAAGACCGAATGGCTAACAACCTATGTTATATAAAAATAGAAAGCATTATGGCTAACATGGCGGTAACACAATTCATCATATTTCTTGGAGCTAGTGTAGTGACAGTTACATAAGGCCTGCGGCGAGGAATCATAACGGCTTAAGCATAAAATATGACTCAAACATCGTAAGCTGCCAAATAATCTCGAGTGGCATTGTTCATCACAGGCCTGGTCTGTTGAACATTGAGCCGCTCTTCCTGTCTATTTCCTGGTTAACTGGTTACTGTCTACTCAGCCTATTTTTATTGGCTGCGTTCCTTGGTTGCCAGAACGCGCATATCAGACAGGTGTAATTAGTTCCTGGCCATACTCATTACAAGCGATAAAAACCCAGTAGTTGTTCATTACCGGGAAGGGCTTACTTGTCAGTGCATAAGCATGTATTTTACTGCAGAGTTTACCTTTCGTCTCTGTCCAATCAACATGTCCATGTTTTCGTTAATTAGCATGAACACACCTAGAGAAAAATAAATAAGTCTTCAGATAGCATGTGTCTTCCTCAGTAACTTTATCTGTATTGGTAACCCAATCTTCTTATTTACCCGCAAGCATTTACCACATAGTTAAACGCAATATGCGTTACCACACGCTTGTCATTTAATGTTATTTGCTCATTCAGGGCATTGGTCCAGTGATCAACCGTCACAGGATGTCAGACACGGGTCATGTACACTATCACATCTTGCGGACTACTTCATTACGTCTTGCGAGTCCCAATGTTTCCGTTTCCTTCCAAATTTACATTCATCGCATTAAACATGCATAAGGTCAAGAGGTGATGTTAAGGACAACGGCCAGTCAGGTGTTCAAAAGGCACACCACGTACCCCAGTTAACTGTTTTCTTGTTCATACTTACACATTCAGCGTTTGCTCAACAAGTCTTATACACGCTTTCTATTTTGTCAGACATAAAACATGACATGACATAAACAAATCTTGTCGGCAGCGGATTTTTACCGTTATGTTTTGGCATATATGCTCAGAATGGTTAGAAGAGACATGGATTGCTACTCAATTCGCTAGGACAACATGCTAACTGGGAGATTGCGGGTTTGGGTTCCACTGTGCCAAAGAGCTGCGTACCTGTGCGAACTGAAATATAGCACATGCGCAGTTATGATAGAAGTTATGCGTTGGTATTTGACTTTATGATTTGAATGGCGATTTACATGTGACAATATGTATATCATACTGCTAAAGCTCATATCATATGTCTTCCCAATGCGTCATTTCATGGAAGTGCAAATATATATCCATACATTGTTATACTCGCAGTCTAGAACAGATGCGAACAATAGCGTACAATTTACACTAATAGGCCATAACAGCGTAGAAACAAATACATTCAGCTCGCCGTCTTCCAAAATAATTCTTCGGTTATTCGTTATTTGTGACTTACACAAAACAAACTTGCAGATCGTCTCTTTGACTCATAATTACTACTTAATCTTCTAGTTGATTCTATTTGCACGAATGTAGCATTCCATCACTAGATCGAATTCCTATTTTATTTTTGTCATTTGTGCATGATATTTAAAGCAATATTTTACTGTCGGTTTATAGGCTCGCCAAGCGTGTGAAACTGTAAAGTCGGTAAAATGATGCTACTTTGGTTGTCGGATGTAAATTTATTGAAGGCCCCGAAAAAGTGTCATTGGTTCCCCCATGTTTGATCCACGTTTTCGTTTCAAGGCACATATTTTCAGGCAACTGTTTACTTATTAACTGAGAACATGGTACATTACGGCAATTACGGTTAAATTTCTGTCGATGTATTCAGAAGCTGTTATGCTGAGTTAAGCCGCCGATCCCTCTTCTATGCAAATCAATTGGCCGCTGGCCTATTTCATTCATAGCAAATTGTCGTATCAGACGACGCAATATCGTCTCTTATGATTGATGCGGCTGACTGTAACATTTCCTAATTGTTTTGATCAATTATTTATGAGACTGAAGAAGCATGTCTTCCGAATGCCATCTATGCGATATATGTACACAACCTATGTATATAAAATAAAGCGTTTACTGCTCTGCTGAACAGCGTATGCATTACAATCGTAATAGCTGGTTGCAGTTGATGACCAATCTCATTCGCATAGCCACATAATGGAAAATATGATATTGATGAGGAAGATTCTGCTCCAAGACGCTATGGGTAACCGTCTGTAGGTATGAAGATCGTTTATGTTTTACTTATGGCAGCCCAGATGATCCCTACTGTGCTTTTAAACCATTGTGGCATCTTAGATGACGGCAGTCATGAAATAATATATGTACAACCAAGCCTTAGCACTACTCACATCAATAATGTTTAACTGAGCTACAAGTCAAATTAGTAATAAATGAGTAGGCAGTCATGTGGCTGACTTTCTGCAGGGCCATTACAGCCTCACTCTATATCAACTCAAAACGGAAGGAAATGAGGAGGCAGCTATGTGGCTGACTTTCTGCAGGGCCATTACAGCCTCACTCTATATCAACTCAAAACGGAAGGAAAAATGAGGAGGCAGCTATGTGGCTGACTTTCTGCAGGGCCATTACAGCCTCACTCTATATCAACTCAAAACGGAAGGAAATGAGGAGGCAGCTATGTGGCTGACTTTCTGCAGGGCCATTACAGCCTCACTCTATATCAACTCAAAACGAAAGGAAATGAGGAGGCAGCTATGTGGCTGACTTTCTGCAGGGCCATTACAGCCTCACTCTATATCAACTCAAATGATGTCCATGATGTCCTGCATTGCTATGGCGCGTCCATATGCATCTTTATGATCAGTATTTGACATGACCCTACTTGTCAATATCACTAGCATAACACTAAGGATTTTTTTTGTGATTGACAGGGTATTCTTCTCTGTATTCACAAACGACATTTTCTATATACGCGATGTGACGTGCCGCTACAAACCGACTCGCAATAATCACAGTTGATGAATTAGTTTTATCTTTCATCTATCGTTTGGGTTCATTATGACAGAGACAGCATCTTGCAGATCGGCCGCAGTATTATGATGATGAGATTGGCGATAAAGAGAGAGAAAAAGTTATTATGGTGTAGTATTTTTGTAGAATCTCATGGGAGGTAAACACAACGAAATTATTCACAAAATACACTATTGCTTGTATTCATTATTCACACAAAATATTGCACAACAAACCATAAATTTTCTATTCGAGGTATGGACTCGATATGACTTCATTAATTTGCATTGATTTAAACTGCTAGAACAAGAAAAGTTTCGACCAGGAGTCCAATATATGCACCACTACGGGTGGCCTGTAACGTGATCTATTCGAGCATTGAATCATTGTAATTCATCAGCTTAGCTCCGATGAATTATGCAGTACTTTGTTGAGATAAGCTTTATGTAATTCCGGCTATTCTCGTGCAGTGTAATTTGTATCGCACCTCAGATACAGTTTACAACCGATTCAGCGTCATGATACTTGATCAATGAATTTTACCGGCAGACGTTTGTGTTTATGGAGAAATGCAGTTACAGCTGCTGCTGCTGATGGTGGAAGCTATCAAAACATAAAGGAGATCCCCTATAAGATATTTTAATTTACATACACGTTAAGCCGACAGGCGCTTGTAGCCATTTTACGCTAAATTCAGACCAACAATATTTTTGTGAACATTAAGGTTCGAAATGTTTAAAAAAACAACAGGGAATACAGATATGTCTTAATATGGTCGACTTCCCTTACAATTATCAATTCTTGATAGAAGGCGAATCTATTAGAGCTCTCCTAAACAACTATTGTGTCAAGAATTCTGCACATATTGCAAGATGGACGCATATTGAGAATTTCTCTTGAGTCATACACATGAGGTTATAAATTTGTACCCATTGCATGTGTCCATTTTAAGACTTGGACACACGTGGACACTGGTGTACCACCAGAATTGATAGGCTGAATTAAGGTAGAAACACCTCTAATGAGGCCGTTATAATTCGTTGTGCGTGATACTCGTATAAAAACTTCGTTCGATGGACGTCTAGTCGCTTTAGACCTCCGGAAGTGTATTCGGACGAAAGTAGATATCTCTTATTAAATAAATACTTTTCACCATCACTGATTAACAAGGTACATTGCACCTGTAGAAGTCGAACGTCTGCAGTAAAAACGATTTGATTGACCAATTTCCCATGACGTTTTTAAGTGTGATTGGCCTTACTATTCGATTCGTTGAGTGTTAAATGGTTTGCTCGATGCAAGCAACTGAAATATATAACTATTGCAGAGGCAGTGTTTGGTCCGGATATATCAGCATATTTACCAATGCAACATTGCCATGGGCTTTTGTGTTCCAGATATATTCGCAAAAAAACTTGATCCGATTTGCCAACCTGCTGCAGTAAAGTAGTTACGTTTCTCTTGACATATTCAATCTGGGATATTCTTTATAGTTCGCAAAGGTTTTGGCAAAATGAAGCATTTTGTCTAACAGCCTCGGCATGCTGAAGAAACATTCAATTGGTAATTGGGTGTATGGTCTGAAAACAAGTGACTTAATGTGCGCTTAGAAAACAATGTGATGACAGGCGCGTGTGCTATCAGCACTACATAATGCCTATTAATTGGGCTCTCATGTTACTATGACCCCACGTGCTGCCATCGAGAGCTATAATAATACCACTACTCAATGTATTATAAGCAACCGCCTAAACATGTGTTTACTGGCTCTTTTCGATGACATTGAGTTCGTCCCTTCTACGCTCTGTATACGCAAAGTTATCTGGATGCTTTCAGAGATAACACATGACACACGAGCAACGTGAAAATGGGGAAACCAATATCTACTTCAACGGTATCTGTGTATCAGAAAACTGCGATATTGCGCCGCGTATGAATATAATCCTTGAAGAATGTACAGAGACAGCTACTCACACATGACACAATCTGATGATTTTACAATCATGAAAACTGGGAATTGAACTGATTCCATTAGTTAAATAGACAATGTGGCGAATTCAACCCCGCATATATTGTTATTTATTCATCACGCATCTGTAAACTGCGTTATTCAGCCGCATAGCTCATTTAGCAGATATACCAGGAGTCAACTTCCCAGAATTACCTTGATTACACTGTCGCCAAGATCGTGCAATATCTTCACTCAATAACACCAGGATTGTTGTCTGTTTAGTTTAATTAATTCTATTGAATGCCTACATTATTGGGGGAGGGGATGGGTAAAATGGAAGAACTTGATGGTCGATTCAGTTGATCACAACTAGTATAACAGCTAAGATGCATTATGACAAACATAGGGCCACACAATTTCTTATATAGCCTAAAAGGGAAATGCTGGAAAGGTCATATTAGGCGTTGTAATTTGCATGTTAGAACAAAGATATATAGCGACATGCGTGGGCTTACACCATTTGCATCGACTGACGGCGTACATAACTATTTGGTTTTAATAAGCGACTACTTGGTCGGAAAAGAGTGTCATGCTGCATCAAGTAGGACAAAGAATAAGATTGATAATGTATGATTGCGAGTATTAATAGATACACAGGAACATTCGATTTGGCTCTGTTATTCTACGGTGCTTCTGCAAAAAAATGGATAAATTGAGGGGTTTATCAAGCTAGTTTTGCATTCTGACATTTTATTTAGCTGACTATCGAGCGAATTTTGTCGAACATTGCAGTTCTAAATATTGCTCCAAAATATTGGTAGAGATTAAGATGCTTCCACTGCGTTTCCCTTGAAGCTCTGCCCTATGTTTTCTGATGCCTTTTAATGTAGTGATCCACTTCCGTAAGAGCAAACAGGGATCACACTAAGCCCACAAAAATCTCAGTCCGATTAGCTTGCAAGAATTAGTGAAAATGATATTTCACGCAACGACACAGCTCGTAAGACATAACAAGGCCTGAAAATTGCAATGGCATGGTTATATCAGCGTGTAAACTCTGCCTAGATATGCCTTGATGGACTAAAAACTGTTAAAACTGCGCCGGATCCAAGCACTCTTCCTTGCTAGTTTGCACTGAGCTGGACACTATACTATGTTAGGATGTTTGTTTACTAGACTATTATTATATCATTTATTCGCAAATCAAAGTTTACAAAAAGATATATTAATTAAACAATAAAAAAGAAATACATGAGTACCAATTAGTTTGTACAAAGAAACATATGAAGCTCATCTTCCTCTTGCAGTGTTAAAGAAGTTAACAAACTGCCTTCGCGCTGCTGACCCAGTTCTTGCAAAGCGCATATTGTCGCCCTGTCTTCTGCTGATACTACATTAATATTTAAAAATCGGGAGAGTTTATACAACCAGTCGAATAATGGCTCTTTCAAATATACCAGCATGACTCCAGGATGTCAAATGCGAGGCAGCTTTACTGTGAATGCGAATTAACTAACAATTTAACAAAGTACTGATCTCTCGACAAGCCATGTATTCACAAGGATTGAACCAAAATCATAGGACCTACAGATGATATATAAATTGTAAGTTATTTTCAATGTGTGCCGCAATTAGAAAATGTGCAAAGCAGACATTATCTACGAAGTAATGAAAATTTTATTAAAAAAAGATAGGTGTACACATTGGCATCCGAAATCATATGAATTACCAACAATATGTGATATTTTTAGCATGTGAAAAATCTACCGTTCATTTTTTTTAAAATGATTTTTTTTTATTATTCCGAATGTCATCATATTGCATTGTTATGTTGTGGAAAGTCAAGTAAATGTGTGGGTACCATGTGCAGATGCGCATAGTTGAGGAAAAACTTTAATATGGCCTTTGTAGTAGATATTTTGTTATGCTCTGCAAGCAATAGACTGGGTCATGTCAATCAAAAAGACTAGAATATAAGACCGCGTAAATATCGAATGTTTTTTGATAGTTCAAATACTGGTCAAATGTATTCAATTACACGCTGTCTATAGTAGCGGTGGCCAAACAGAGGTCAGAGGACAACCGCATCGTTACAATTCATGTTGGACGACAATTTCTTCGCAAGACTGATTCAAATGGCAAAGCTGAAAATTACTGAAATCTGACCCAATTGTCTTATAATCTTTGAATTACTCCTCGTTTGATTGTGAAAAAAATTTCGTCTTTATATGTCATGTGTTTACTCTTGTGGACTGGTATTTGGCTACTGCTTGATAGTTTTTTGTATCCATCCGAGAAGAGTGTGAACTCGGTTCGCATCAGTTGATTTCTTTAAATGACCCCTAGGAAATGAATGTGGCTAGTTACAAATTGTCTGATAAAACCAAGCTTACATCAAACCATCAAATCGACAAGATATCGACAAGATTATATATCGATTAGAGCATGGTATTTTTATATATATAAATATATATTTTTGGATCAAATAAACTCTTAGATAATAAACGTAAAAGTATTTATTTGCATTATTATACAGTACATGACGGCGCACTAACAATTATTTTTAAGAACAGAGCCGGGAAATGCACATCAATAACATTTCAGCTTTGCTTGCGTTGCTTTTGAAGGAGCGGGAAGTGTAGGAAGATTGTCAGGTGAATACGGAAGTGAGCAGATCATTCACATGCGTCTTATGCATAATAGACAGATTCTTTTTCATATGTAAACCACCTTGGGGAAGGACCTATTTCCATTCAGCAAAAATTGATGAAATATATCCAAGAGATTATATTGCGATAGCTGTATAAGTGTATTCTCGTCATCAGACATCATGTAATGGAAAATAGATAGACATCATGTAATGGAAAATAAATAGACATCATGTATTCGGGGGTTGAATGTGGAGGAGAAAACCTAGTAATTATCCCAATAGCTATCATAATCAGAATGATTCAACTGCAACAGCTAAAAATGAACTTTACACTAGTCGACTTATTGAATTAATGTCTGCAAATGTTCGCAGCTCGACTATTGCACTGTTGTTGTCTTTATATATTTCTGAATCGATATTTCTCTGTCAAAACAGATATCAAACACTTGATTTACTGGAACGTAATTCTACCCAGAAAGGCTTCGTCAGCCTATAGGTGTAAGCGTGTATGTTAAAATGTGCATATAATTCATTGCATAGATCGTCTTTAGCAACATGACAATACGGCTCATCTATACCTAATGGACGTACCTTTCTGACCCTCCATCTTTACTTACCACTGTACAGCGGATCAATATCTTGGGTAGAAAACGGATACCAAACCGGGCCCTGCATTATACATCAACATGGCAAACACCCGGCCTTTACCAGGCAAAGCTATTGATAATCAGGACCAAGGTTACCTTCGTTCAAACTATTTATTGACATAGGCTGTCCGGGTGAGTTACTGCGTTTTGTTTGTGTGTGTGCACGAGCGCATCTTTACTTCATGAGATGCACGTACTAATTGCTTTATCAGCATATGCTACGTGTCTGTAATATGGAGATAAACCTGTCGACATTATGAAAAGTCATGTCACTCTGGGCACGAACATCTCTAACGGCAGTTCGATCATCAGTTTTCGTGAAAACACCCATTACAAGTGGATTGCTAGACATGATGGTTTTCCCTGCTTACTGCCACACACCAGCTTGCACCATGTGAATGGACTAAATCTAAATCTACATGCTAGTGGTAATAAATAACAACGTTAAATAAGTAATAATTTGTATGCCACATTGTATGCGGGAAGGTGCGCCATCAGGTATCCTATTTCGCTACATCAGATCTCCTAGCGTACTGTCACTAGCGATGATTACCATGGGTTGTTGTGTCATTTAAACTAATGGATACAGATTTTAAGATGTGCAATGTCGGCACTTAGCAAGGGTTCGTCAATGTATGTGGTCACTAGCACAGATTGTAGCAACACGCCCTAAGCACTGGATGTGATGAACGGCATGGTAACATTTATAACACCACGACCCCTCCTGTTTATAATATTGATATAAAAAATACAGCTTGTGAGTGGGAATACTGCAATAGAATACACGTTTGCCAAAAAACATACGCTGAATTAGTATTTCATTCAAGATTATTAACTACTCTTGAGAATAAAGGGTAACACGACCGAAGCATAATCACACCGCACTATCATATAACATCGGTACCCACCCCATGCTGCTGGTATAACCGGCAGAATAATCAGAGACCAGTTAACAAGAATCTGTCAAAAGAACCAGAACTAAGCCCTCATTGTAAGGATGTACCATTTATCACATCCTTACAATGACCACGCGCTAGTAATGAATATATGCGGATGTGAGCTCATGAATTAATTAAGAAGGCTTGGAAAGTAAAACAAATGGATGTTTTGCACATCACTGATGATCACACTCATTGATGTGCGCAGGCTCAATTTGCACATCACAGATGATCACACTCATTGATGTGCGCAGGCTCAATTTGCACATCACTGATGATCACACTCATTGATGTGCACAGGCTCAATTTGCACATCACTGATGATCACATTCATTGATGTGCGCAGGCTCAATTTGCACATCACAGATGATCACACTCATTGATGTGCGCAGGCTCAATTTGCACATCACAGATGATCACACTCATGGATGTGCGCAGGCTCAATTTGCACATCACAGATGATCACACTCATTGATTTGTGCAGGCTCAATTTGCACATCACTGATGATCACACTCATTGATGTGCGCAGGCTCAATTTGCACATCACTGATGATCACACTCATTGATGTGTGCAGGCTCAATTTGCACATCACAGATGATCACACTCATTGATGTGCGCAGGCTCAATTTGCACATCACTGATGATCACACTCATTGATGTGCGCAGGCTCAATTTGCACATCACTATGATCACACTCATTGATGTGCGCAGGCTCAATCCTGCACACTCTGTGACATACACATGTAGTGAAAACCACAAGCGTTAATGTACACATGCAGAATCACGCTTCTTATCTACGACATTTAAATGATGCAGAAGTGTAGACATATGATGACGATAATTATATATTAAATAGCAGACATCCATAAAGGGTTACTGATGCACACCGGGAAAAAGGAATGCTGAACACTGCTTGAATCAATCATCCTTATAAGTGCTGTATGTGCTGGTTGTTGTTTCAGATAATTGAATCCCTCAAACCGCAATTTGTCTTCTATTTCATAATATAGGTCCATACACCGATGTTAACTCATATCTGCATATCTGCTGGTATTGTGATTGTGCCATGAACCAGCCTTTTAACGGGGTATGCCGAATATATTTTGTCGACATTACAAATACGTGACTTAACAATGCATTGGTGCTATAACGACAAACGTACCGTGTCCATTGAGGTTCGATTGTAACGCCACATTCGCTTGTGTGACCGAAATATATTTAGTTAGTACAGACGGCAAAAAACTGAGAGGATTCTTCGTAGTAGGAGACTTTATATATATATTACTCTGCATCAAAGCAATTTAATATCAGGTTATACTCAGAAGCGTTGTTAACAAATGTTTGTGCGGGTCGTCAGCAGATACGAGTGGAATTTACGCATACACAAGCATTTAGCAGCATTGCTATTGCAAATAGGATATAAATATAGTTCTCACTGAACCATGTTTCAATTGATATAATAGCTATTGTCTGTGTGGGTGAACATGGTGATTTGCCATCGGAGCCGTATTCTACACTGCAATGTTCAACATCAATTGACATCCATAAAAAAAAAGTCACTTAATTTGACACCACAAACGAGCCACTGACAAAATACGTATTATTCAACGCTTCAGAGCCCAACGAGGGTGTGGCATTACAAAATATATCGAATTCTCCAAATTAACGTTCACCATCGTTATTAGTCATTGTACTCGCACTGAATTTCTGCGTCTTACATAAAGCAGCGAATATAGGCAGGCTTTACAAAATGACGGAATAAGGAATAGATTCTTGTCAACTAATGAGATTTGTGATTATACAGCCAACGACTCTGAGGCGTTTTGCATCTTGCCCACACGAAGTAGTCGCCTGACGACCTGCCAGTTGCAGAGGTTCAATGCCCATGTGTGACCACCATGCAAGTTTCTGGACCCGTCCCAGTGTTTTACATGCGTTGTGTGGAATCTTCATCCCCGTGGCGTATGTCTCCAAGCACTGTCTGGGCAACAGGTTTGTACCTAATGAGCTATGGCAGGAAATTTACCAAAAACCACGATTATATTCACCGTCAATATATTCTTTTGTAGTTGATTTTAATGTAAACCGGCTTTTGTAGGATTACTTATGATGCAAATAAGACTAACCTGCAATTTCGAAATAACCTATAACAAAAATGTTATTGACAACTGCCACTGTCTTGAATATGCGATAAAATGACCAGCATAAATCGATCATGTAATGTAATAGGCAAATTTTGAATAATCACGAGAGTTGATATGGGTAAAGAAAGTAGTTCAATATGATAACAAGTAAATCCGGTCGTGACCCATAACGTTATCAGATCATAATTTTGGCTTTTAAGCAGACACGTGAGTGATAGAGCTGCGTGGGTAGATATTGGTAATGGATTTACACTATTCCAAGGCACATTCAGTCTGTTGAAGTAGATGTAAATGTGTAAATGGGATTGATATCTATTTTAGGAAAGCCATAAACAGATAAGCGGAATATGTTATGGAGGCTGCTGTTAAAGCTTATATACATGATGCGGAATGCATATTGGACTATATCGTTGATATGTGGTGAACTAACGGTTTCTGACTTTCTACGATCAATCATTGTCATAGAATAATCAAACAAGTGCCTAGCGGTATTATTATGTAGGTTGCTTCGATTACTAGCAGAGAAATTCTGCATTAACCTGGCCCTAGTGCTTGAGCGAATAGCTTATTTTGGACGGTACTTATGGATTTCCACGACGAAATTGCTTTTATTTTCAAGCAAATGTTATTGCATTATCAATGACAGGGTTAGAATTAAACACGATTCATTTCTCATAATATTTAGGCTTATTTAATTTTAAGTTGATCTTTTATTCGCATGATTGACAACATTATGCAGCAAATATTTAGAGAGTGGCTTTAATCAGAGGAGTAACCGCAAAATGTTCACCACCGAGCGATCATTTAGCTCTGTAACATAATACAGTGGCTAGTCATTGAACTTTCTGATGCTGCAGTAAACATCTTAGCACTCTACATCCTATGTCTTTGCTGAAATATACTCTTTGCATCGCGCCACATTAGGGCCATCTATTGCATGCCCATTTGAAGGAGATCAAACAAACAGATAAAGCAAAACGAAGCGTTTGGGGTTGTCGTCGCAGTAACATCAGTGGTCTTATGGCAAATGTGCTTGATTGCTATGATTATGACGTCATTAAATAGTCCACTAAATGCAAATGTCCACGGATTAGATTCAACCATTTTGGTAAGCGGTTGGTCGGCATCTAGTGAAGTGCATTCGAGCCTGACATCAAGCAACTTACACAATAGGTCTTCGCATACGCAACATTTTGATATACATTTTTACAAAAGCTACATACAGATTGGTCGTATTGATGTACTTATCTGGTGAACCTTGTACAATCTAGATAGGGAGCTATGCGTCTTTTCATGATACACATGCCAATTGCCGAAGAATCTTGCGTGAGCTGGCTGTTGATATGGTGCGATGCTCATCGTTACAGTAATAGTCATCAATGGAAGAATAACCCGACTTGCACATCGATGATCACCTTCTGTGTCCTCTTAACTTAGCTGCACTGCGAGGCGTTGCTTTCGGAATCCATTTTCTTTATTGTACAGTTATACATATATACATATATATATATATATATATATATATATATATATATATATATATATATATATATATATATATATATATATATATATATATATATATATATATATATATATATATATATATATATATATATATATATATATATATATATATATATATATATATATATATATATATATATATATATATATATATATATATTGATATGATCTATATATATATATAATATACGTTGATATGGTCCATATGAAACGATGTGTGTCCCATTGCTTGGATATATATTCCTTCAATATGTTTACGTTGCTGATCAGGGGTTTAGTATAATATTCATATATGATTTCATAATCTATTTGCAAACGTTGATATCAATATACCTGATATAATATTAACCCCGCCGCTGAAGTAGGCAAAAAATAGGACGCACATTGCTTCCCGGGCACAGGTTTCTGATCAGAAACAATCCTCCATATATCGAGTTCAGGCTTCACATGATGACAAGTAAGAACCATTTTACGTCTTTTCCATGGCCGACGTATGGGGTTTGGGATCTAGGGAGGAATAACATTGATAGATGGTGCGTAGGGTAGTTGCAATCTCAAGCCCTGTCCCTAATTCCTTCAATTTGGATGCAATTATTTTGTGACATCGTATTGCGGCCTTGGATGCCGTACTCAAAATTCGTGTAAACAAATTAAGATGGATCCAATGATGATGATTTAAAGTACCATTCGCTTAAATATGTTGTTCGCAGTACTGGATACTTCTTATGCTGTTGATGTGTACAACACAAAGGTTGCACACCGAAGTGAATAAATAAATTAGACAATGCTCGAGAGCTTTTTGCTTTTACACACTAGGCGCTAAAACGTATGGTCTCAATGTGTTCCGCACACTTTAAGCAGACGATTGCAAAAACACACTTTCAGCCAAGACTGCTCATTCTAATGTAAGTTGACATATGACCATTGCATTTATGGATATGCTGATTTCCCAACGGCCCCGTATTCTGAACCCCAATGTTCAACACACTTGGCTATTTATACGAAACCAACAATTCTCCATATTCAAAACTACAGGGAGGTCGTCTGCAACATAGGTTTAATGGAGCGCCTGAGCGTCTAGCCATATTGCATACCAAAAGTGTAGCATTACCACGAAAAGCCAGCTGCGGTCTCCAAAGGGAGGTCGATAACAAGCAATGCTTATTTCTGATCTGCGTGTTTCATTATATCACTTGACACAATTCCTGAAAGGTGCTTTACACAAAGATATAGCTAAAGTATTGACAATTGTCTATCATTGCCTGGGTGTAGCAGCCCACTGGTATGAGCCGTATTTGCAGATATTCCTGCCCCGTTTATTCCAGGCAACAGTTCAATTTGTCTGCTTTACTCTACTTTCCCTGTGATATATGCCTCTTTGTTTCTAAGAATTGTTTAGGACATGTAAATCTGGCCATTTCACCATAATGATATCAACCTCTCGAAAGGACGTTTGCCACAAAAGATCAATTCACAGCCATTCGGTAGCGGCTTCTCTTCGCTGCGTCTTGCGTGCCTCCTTGTCTTCGCCACCATTTAGCCGACCAATCGTAAACAACTACTGGGCAGCAATGACCGTGTACTCAATCCAAACACAGCAATAGACAAACGGTGCGCACCTCTTATAAAACCGATAAAACTCCAGCCCTCTAAAAGAGCAATGCTCTTTTTCAAAATTCGAAGCCAAATCAATGAATTCTAGGGTTGTGCAACTTGCCCATCTAAGCCGCTCACGTGAGTCAACTAGTGATGCTTCCTTATCATGATTACACAGTGTAATTACACTAGTCGGCCACGGGATTTGCATCATATGAACAGCTCTGACATTGTGTTTTAGCTGAGGATTGTATGTATGTTACATGCTTTCTTTTTTTGTGCCCGTTGGCATTATGTGGGTATTTTGTTTTTTGTTAAAAGCATTATAGAGAATTACAAACACAGAAATGATAGCAGAGAAAGATCTCACCTTTATCAATGGAATGAACGACCACTTGGATTTATGGATTGTAATCAATTAGAATAATCATACTAATTGGTTGATCTGTGGATGGTGTTATTCTTATATTTCGATATAGAGTTAAGGCTCGGTAAACATACACTTGAACAAGTAAATTTAATAAATTTAATAAACATTGTCCCGGAGATTTCAATTTAGTCACCAATAAAATCAAATCAGGGGTACAGGATATCAACACGGTTATCATCATATTGTCTTTACTTTTGCATGCCTGAAAAACAAATCACACTTTTATTGCTTTAAAGTTGGAAAGCATATGATTTGCATTGAAGCACAACATAAATAAAAGCACGACAAAAACATGAAACTGCCGACTACGGGGGGCATTTAATTAATTCACCAACCAAAGTCGAAATTCACTGCATATAAATATAGCATGTTTATTGTATCAGATTCATTTTCTCGTGATTCAGAGCAATAATACAGTTTTATGTATGTTTATTGGCTTTATCTGAACATACAAGCATCACATCACAGCGTTAGTGTGACTCGGGTGTCGAGCCATATCGTTTTCAACCACTCTTTACACATCAACTACCATTAAAAGTTTTGAAATAAATATTGTTTGTGTAAGTTGTATGGCTTGCAGAGAACGATTGTCTCTGTGAATGTATGATGTTAAGTGAACGATGTCTCATTGTGAAATATCATATAGATATAGGATTATTATTGTTTTTCCTCACAAGTGGACTCCATTTTGAACACCATCAACATCATAATCATGATCATTATCATCATTATCATCATCGTTGTCATAATTTATCTGGATAAGCTGCAGCATCATTAACAGGTACTGCCAGTTTATATTTTTAACCACGTCATCACACCAGTTCGCACGTTCATAAACCATTCACACCCACACAAAGTAAGCGGTACCTTTCATATCAAATAGCTGATTTATGATAATGTCAATATAATATTGCCAGTCATTCTGTGAAACCAGTGAAACACCCAGTGCACACATCTTAAGCATTTATTGTAATTAAAGTGCTAACTTTTTGCACAGGAATTTCTGATCCTATATTCCTGTTTGCAAATACACGTCTGCAGCTCGCAATGCTGCACCCTTACACCCAGGGCAAAAAAATATTATTTAAATTCTTTTTTCAAAGGTATAGCTCTAATTTATAGTCACCAATCACAAGCTCAGTAATAGGAGATGAAAGAACATAAAGCAGGAATCGAGCATAGAGGTCCAACTTCGCGTATATATCTGATGTATTATGACGACGGTAGTGTATGAGGATGATTATGAAGTCATTGGGTGGGGCACAAAACGACAATACCAACTTGTGGTGTTTTTAGCATCCTGTGTGACAATAGGTTGTCACTTTAACGCAGTGTAACTGAGCTGAAATGATCAGTTGGTTTGCTGTGGTTTCCCTGTAACATAGTATGCTTTACCTCGACAAATCAATTTATATTTACAAAAAAATTAAAGGCCTGCTATACACATTACGTATTCTCAATTTATGACGGGAATGCATAGATGAATACACGGGAAATGAATATCCGTCAGATATAGCATTAATGCAGACGCCCTCAGTTGAAATTAAATTGATGTATGGCAATTATCTTCATGAGTGAACGTGCTTAATTCCCATTGGAGCCGTATTCCAAATCGCAATTTGCAGCACAATTTGACACTCATAAACACCGATACTTACCCTAATGCAACGGCGTTCTTAATCATTACGCTACCTATAGAATGTGCTTTTCTTACTCTTTGTCTTAGAAATATATTATGACGCAATTGTGTCTTTGCTGTGCAAAACGAGGTTACTAAACTCTTGGAGGCTACCAGTTGTGATCTATTTCAAAATAGATTAGCAGCCTAGGCGTTCTAGTGCATATTTTTCATGTTTTTGTATTTTCCAGCTTGATGACACTAGTTGCTCTCAGGCTCTTTGGAAATGGCGTAGCCCCGTTTTAGTTATTATAAATTATTATATTTATTATAAATATTATGACAAACTCCATCCCGCTTTCGAGCCATTCCATGCATACGATAAAAACGACATTAAGAGCGATTTACGATTTGTTAGTAAATTCTCTTCTCCCTGTCACTTTCTACAAATTGGCCGACACTAATTAGGATATGGTGAGTTGTACCACGCACTTGATCTAAGTAACATAATGTACCATTTCGAGACATTACCATAAGCTATGAAACATTCTGTATCTAAGGGGTGAAAAAACGGCGCGTGGTCTCAAGGTAAATGCCGTGTCTTTTTGAATAATGCTTAACTGCTACGTACCACTGTCTAAATAGAATTATATTTATGAATATAGCTTGTTCGTGTGCAGGTTACATGAATCGAAAATATGCGCGGATGTCATGTAACCCGTAGCAAGCAATGAATTTAGCGTCAATGCATAGCCTTACAGGCCTGCATACGAGAGTAATGGTTTAGTGCTCATAAATACCATGCGTTGTAATTGCCATCATAATCATAGTCACCATCATCATCAGCCGAAGCAGCAGCAGCAGCCGCAGCAGCCACGGCCGCAACAGCAGCAGCCAGAGCAGCAGCCGCAACAGCAGCAGCGTTATAAATCATTTCAGAGGCGCTCAAAAGGGACAAACATATATCTAGCATCTATTCCCCGCACAAATCATCCATATAAGCGATGGCCTTGTTATTTGCTGTTTTGTGTCTTTAAATACAGAAGGCCATTGGATTGATGGCATTTGTTATAAGCAGCGAATGTTCTCAATGCTGTATAGGTCCATATGACCAACCACAGCATGTATCATAATAAAGCAAACAGCGAACTCTTCGCTGTGGTTTATCGACTGGCCCTGGAATTGCCTTCTGCACCACACCAAGTGAGTGATACGAATCTCTGCATAACGACAATTAATGGTACTAAACTGCAAACTCAGCAGGAAGAGATGCAAGCCTATTTGAAGCAAACAGAAACATTGTGGTCAACGTCGCATTAGCATCAGATGTAGATAAAAAGGGGGTGGGTGGTAATGGCGTCACTAAAATGTCCATGTCCAATTACCCCCTTTCTGACGTCTGCGTGACGGTAGGTCAAAAATCCAAAGCATCACAAATGAACCACAGCTCAACCTACGTGAGCAAAAGGTCTTGATATAAGCGACAATTTCATCATCTAATGCATGATTTTGGATATTTGCTTAAACACTTGCAACTATTGCTTTATTGATTTACGGCCAATGGAATATAAACATCGATGCAAGTAAACACGATGAAGCCTTTGCAGTTGTTGTGTTGTAATAAACCGTGATCTATCGTGACAGCGTTTTTAAGACATATGTGGCACTATCTGCAAGTTATGGCAAAAGTTTGCTATTAGTCTGAGGCTGTTTTGTCGTCCAATCTCTCAGTCGCTTCTTTCTGTAGCCGTTACCCTAATAAGGTTATCTGACGTCCGTCTTTCATCAAGTATGCATCACTAACTTCGATTTATTCTCTCTGAGGACTGTTGTCAGATAGTCAAGCACTGCAGCGGGTGTTTATGCTGAAGTGTTTGCGGGGATTTGGATGAATCTATCGGCGGTGAGCTGGTTGCCTTATGGTCTGTAATAACCTACTTTTTATTGACAGTTAAATTTTTTTCTGCTTCTTCCTTATCTTTAAGACCAAATTGGGACGGGTGGCGGAGTGAATTGTGTATAACAGGCATATGGGTGATGGCTGCTGCGCATATGTTTCAGTTGCTTGTTAGATTTTAACAAATCAAAAATAAGCTCAGCAAACGGCGATCTGAAGTACATATGCAGCAGGCAAAATCAATGAAGATTCCCTACATGGCGATGCCTGATGGCGTGACCTATGACATCCTATGTTAATGTCAAATAGATTCCAATCAAGCAGGACCTCACGTGACTCACGCCAAAGGTCTACTTATAAATATTTATTATCATTATGTTTATTTGGATGGAATGTTGATGGATAATGACAATTGGATATTGCTGTTATTCGCTGCCGATTTGGTTTTGATAAATCTGCCCAAAGTTAAAAAAAAAAACATTTAAAATTGATTAAGCATGTATCCTTTATAATGCTTGTTTGATACGCTTTGCATGCAACTCGAGTATCGTCGATTTAATTGACTTTCTTTCCTTGATGTTATGAACATTTTTTAAATTCAATGTGTGCTTTAACGAATTAACTTATTCAGGAGTAAAGCAATCAAATGCATTAGCTATAGTAATAGCACGTATCGTGAAATAACGTGTGCATGCATATTGTATAAATGGTGTGTCATTCAATGAAAGTTATGCATCAATCCAACCGATTTATCCAATAATTCCCATTCAAATATAAACGATTCACCGGCTTTGCTTCCTTGAGGGTAGTTTGGCAATTAGATGTAAATGATAGTTCAACGTATTGATGCCTTCGTGCCGACGCGTTGCTAACAATGAAATAAAATCACTAGAGAAAGTTAGCGTTCGCAATGTATTGGTCGGGGTCATTCAACGATCGGCTTGATGCAATCTATGACTGAGGCCTATCGATTGTATTCAATAAATCTAATTCAAATGCAACGATTTTTCCGGCAATGCTTCCACAAATCAAGGTTAAAACTGAGATGCTGGGGATAGTTTAACATGGTGATGCCTTCATGGCCCATAAAGAGGATGGAAACAAAATGATAACATGCCTAGGCATTCATAACTACAACTGCACCCACAGACATGGATAGCGGTCTCTCAGCTTAGCTATGTTCGTTATAATCAAATGTCTAACATAGCAAGGTGCTTTATACACCTCAACATTGTCGTTCTTATACATCAGCCTATACATTAATAGCCCGAATTTAAGCGTGTTCTATGCTTATTGACAAATGTCATTAGAAACACCATTGGAGTGTATGATGTCTTTTGATCTTCTTTCGGCAACAAATGATTGCTGAAACCCTCTTTGCGTGTTGTTTGTTGTAATGCATAGCGGTACCAAAAACTACGATTGTTGTGCTTCACTTCCTGCTCATGAAATCTACTTGCATCAGATGCTGATAGTAATATTAATAATTGACATGATAGCAAAGAAGAAATTGGTAACTAAGTATTGTAGTACTATTAGACTTGAAAGACTCCAGTACCACCATGTTTTAGGAAGGGCGCTATGAGATACTAGCAGTATCCCATATTTACAGTATTTGTCTACAGCGATGTCATCTGCTAACTGCTGTCCTTTGAATTTTGGTATATTTGCAGGGATCAATAAAGCTAGGGTTTAACGCGGACAAGCCAACACCTTGTCTGGATTGTTGAGTGTATAAAGCCCTTCAGTTGCTCTTTGCGTCATCATTATATAGCTTTAGAATACCGACACTGGACCAGGATTGCTCAGTTTACGCCGGGCATCCCCGAACGCATCTCTAGATAAGTAGTGCATATAATTAACATAAATAGAAAGAACAGGCAATCTACCATAGATCTTGTAAATCTCATATTGCTTAGAGCAGTGATCGCAACTCTAGTTAGAGGGTAAGCATACTGCAAGAGAATACACGCTATGCAAAAACACACTGACATAGTGAGCCTTAACGACGCCTGGGTATTAACACCAGTAATGAGCATGACCAGAAAATAATTAAACCTGAGTGAAAAACATGCATTAGTAGCAAAAGCACGCTACTTATCACAATAGGTAGACACCACATAACCAGCGACAAGAAGCCGAACCACAAAGCAGCATACCACACCTTTGATGAACACACCTTCGTAATTAAAATGAATGGAAACAGTGTTTTGCTGCTGTGCATCCGAAACATTCATTTCCAATTCGAATCGGAACGGCACATTTGTCAAAATCATCAATGTTGGACGCTGCGAGGGTAATTCTAAGGGAGGTTGCTTAATTTTGGTTTTGAATGTGGTAACTTCTAATAAACATGGTTGAGGAAAGCATTAAAGCAATTTATTGAGGTTGTCACCCTCTTATGTGTTTTAAAATGAAAGATGACAAATACACATAAGCCTTTTCTCCAAATTCTGACTGGAGTTACGAAGCGGTAAACACGAGACATTAATGCAAACACACGAATCACACAGATTATTCGCAAGCGCAAACAATGTTTCAATATAAATTGTTTACTCAAACCTGTGTTTAATTTTTGTGAAAATGTGTTTTACGGAAGCGTATGTTGATTGTCTATTAGGAGAGTAATTAAAACTGCAATGCACAACGCCAATTGACGTTTCCTAAGTCTTCCCTTATCACAGCTCGACACAATGTTGCGACCACAAACTCGCTTTGCAAAATCACAAGATTGGTTCTCATCAATCAAATGTGACTCGTGATTCCTTGGCAGCCACTCTGGCCTTATGTTACTTTGCCCTCGTGTGCTTCCTTCTGGAATAGTTCATGAAGCTTCCACTTTCTCATACTATACATATCCTGCGATCTGCTTAATCTGTTTTGAAATATTTCAGTTGTGATGATGGACCAAATATTGAGCTTGTGCCATATGAGGGCAGATCAACATTGGTGAGGGATGCATTTATAGTGGCATGACGATATATACACAGGGGATTTAGTCCGCTGACACCACGATTGATTATTTCAATTGACTTCTGTGCAAACGTCATTTGTTATTGCAGAAAGCAGACTGTTAAGGCAAATCGGAAGTAAGCCGGTCGTCTTCTTCCGTCTCATACATAATAGAAAGACAAGTTTGCATATGTAGGCCATCTTAAGGATAGGCTTATTGCCATTAGAGCAAAACAGGCGGAAAATATGGCCAATTGGATATCAAAGCTATCAGTGATGTAGTGAATGGCTTTACATTTACTTAAAAACAGAACGTAAAAGCAGTGTCTTATGGCGTCAACTTACCATATGAAAATATGGAAATAATATAACATTTCAATGCTAAATAGACCCGATAGTGTGCAGTTATATTTGGTACCTGGTTGGCACGTGGTGTTATTGTTGCTGTGCGATTATTGTACCCAATGATTCAGTGAAAAAGACCATGTAAATTACCTTGTCTTACTAAAAGACGTGATAACAGAATACGTTATGGTCACTCAATGCCATTCATGATTGCTCTGTAGCCTATCCGGCCATATGTTTCTTTCCATTGTAATTGTGTATTCCCACATTCGTCTTCAGAATAAAACACTCCCTTCAATTGATATCTTGTGATCCACTCGATAAGGTTATTCCAAGTATATGACATTAGTGAGCTCCGCGGAAGATTATACTCATCAGGAACTTTCTTACCAGGTATTCAAGGGTTGACAGATACACAGCTGATGCTGATACTTGCACTCGTAAAATGACGTCCACACAAATGGTAGCCATATTCTCTGTAAGCAGACTGACTTGTCAAAGTAGAAGTTAGTAATTTTGCTTTATCTGTACCATACATATTAGAGAGATCATTTGGTATATGTGCCAGGAATAATGTTGAAGCAGAAAGCAATTCCCCTAATGCTCGTAAAACTCATTTGAGCATAACACAGGGACGTAGTGAATGATGACCGCTGAATAGACGGAAAACAGTTTTGTAGCATTGGTTAAATTACTCAGCGTCATAAAAAACACATTGTAAGATCATTGGCAGAAGATTAAATGTGTGTTGTTTACATCAGCTAACTTTTTGACAGCTTTTTTAACTTAATTTATTTGGAAGATTTGTGTGCATTGATCTATCGTCAAAACAAGCCATAGCTGTCCAACAAGCCATACCAGCCCAGCACCCCACAACCGTCTGACAAGCCATGCCCGTCAGGCACGCCACAACTGTCGGACAAGCCATACTCGAATGGCACTCCACAACCGTCTGGCAAGCCATACCCGTCCAACAAATGGCTATGAATAATGAGCGAAGGCGTCGAAATGCTATGACACTAAAGCAGCGTGCACATAAACGTATGCTACTTTGAATAATAGTTTTATTTACACGTAACTTGAAGTATAACTTACTTCTACAAGAGCGAATCAATTAAGTTAACAGGTTTATGAAAACAAAACAACCATTAGCCGTTATATGGTAACAGCATAGAATCATTACGCCGAGCACCCCTTCTCGTAAGCAATACCATGTGGTCATTGTGGTGGATAGATATACGGTGTGACGATTGCTTCAGGTTATATATTTTCCTTTTAAGTCAATGAGCATCGTGCACGCTGAAAGGGTCAAGCACCCAATGGCTACATCCTTAATGCCTCGTAAGCGGCTGTAATATATAGTGGCATTTATATGACCACGCATAAGGACAGCCATAAGTCGAGCCTACCCATTATCTGTGCACCCAGGGGGATCCCATGGACTGATTTGATGCTAAGGTCTACAAGTCATACCCGTTACATGATATGCTACATTCATACAAAGCCGATGATATTGCGAACTAATTACTTATGTATATATATGGATATCACTTTCATATAAACCAGCTGATTAGCTCAAGAAAAATTATAATTTAAAATTCAACGTTACTGGTTGTTAATGGGGGTTACGTCATGAGTGAGTTTAGCAGCATTTGCGTTTTGAACGCCATTTTGGAGTGATGAATTACATGCAAAATGTGAGTCCATCAGTGATTTTCGTTAAAACTATAACTGTAGTCCTGATTAAAAGTGAACACTGTATTTGTTTTTGTAATTCATTGGTGACTAAACCATTTGTATCCGATCCGAACAATTTCCTAGAGATACTCAGCTTGTAGAACCACGCCTGGAGTTTGAGAATGCTTTTCAGAGTTCGATAATAACAAACTATATTTGATGCCAGCAATATTCATATGCACTGCAGTGTCTGTGGAACACGACAGAATTACCCTCCAGCCCAGCCAGTTCTCTACCTGAGTCATCTTCATTCTCTTGATTCAACTGTACGTTGCGCTGCATGCTAAATGGCAATAAAACGCTAATTGAATATAAAGGTTAAACTTGAGCTAAAAGGGTGCAAGTAAGTAATCGATTGATATTAGAGTTTAGAAGTAAAAGTATGCAATTGGTGAGTCACATTGCATTGCGCAGAATGTCGGGGGCACTTGGTTAATCAGAAAAGCACAAGATTGTAACGGATCATGCACTTTGTCGCATAGTTTTGGTGGTGTCTTGGTTACCAAACGACAAGCCCCATAATTGATAAAGCTATAGTAACGAACTTAATGCTAAAGAGATCCATACTACGTATTCGGAGATCTATCATGGAGGAGGCAACTGACCACAAACTAATAATTAACATACTTGTAAGAAGGATCTCTCTGAACCTAATCCAGCATCTGCATATTGGAAGAGTGCACCAACAGCAACGCAAGAACACCAACTTGTAAACGACCACTAATTGAACAATTGATGTATACATATATATATATATATATATATATATATATATATATATATATATATATATATATATATATATATATATATATATATATATATATATATATATATATATATATATATATATATATATATATATATATATATATATACGCACATATATATATACATTATATATATATATATATATATATATATATATATATATATATATATATATATATATATATATATATATATATATATATATATATATATGATATATATATGAATATATATACGAATATCTATATGTATATATATAATTATGTATATATATTTATATATATATATTTATTAATGCATATATATATATATTTATTTATTTATATATACATGTGTGTGTATATGTATATATATGTGTGTGTGTGTATGAGTGTGTGTGTGTGTGTGTGTGTGTGTGTGTGTGTGTGTGTGTGTGTGTGTGTGTGTGTGTGTGTGTGTGTGTGTGTGTGTGTGTGTGTGTGTGTGTGTGTGTGTGTGTGTGTGTGTGTGTGTGTGTGTGTGTGTGTGTGTGTAGTGAAACAGCGTTTTTATCCTGTGGCGGGTTGTAGCCGTCCCTTACGATATCCTGTTCTGTGGATAGGATAACTGGCATCAGTCTTCCAGCCTGTGCCTCTCTCGCGGCATGTTCGCCATTTGAAGCACCACCTCACATTACGTATGCAAGAACCGGGGGAGATAATAGTTGATTACCCGGCCCCCATTTGAATATACATAGAGCTACTTTGCAAAACGTAACTTTGCGGACATCATTATGTAAATGAGCGTTTCACGACCGAAATCTACTAGATTTTAGCAGAGTTCACAACGGGAGTGATATGGATATCATATGGTGACTGCACGCTTAATCAATGCAATGGACCGTAATCATGCAAAAAAATCCGAGGAGCGTGTGTCATCCCTGTTCCACGTATAATCTTACTATGCTTTCATCAGGGAACATTTCGTCTGTTACACAATCTATCAAGCACTAAGCAGTCAATCTGTTGTGCTGTGAGGATGCCACTTGCAAAAAGCAGGACTTGGTCGTAACGATGAGGCGGACTGAAACAGAGACGTACTGTGATGCTGTTCGTATATTGCTGTAGCACATAATGAGTGCTTGCGGTCAGGAAGTAGACAGGCAGCATGAATGTGTTTCTATTTTGATTCGGCTTATCGTTGCTGCTGCGACACCATTGGCAACATTAAATACAACTTACAAGCAGCACATTGTACAAATATCTTGCGTGCATTGTCACAGATGGTGGTTTGTGATTGTTTTGATGTGATTTGATTTGTCACTGACCGATGCCAGTGCATCTGTCATCAAATCATTCATTTTAACGTCAATCATTTTTTCTTTGCTTGAATACTGGAATATTTACTTCAATCATTACATATTAAGTGTTCAGCAGCACATAAAATCCGCCAAATGGATGCGATTGTCTGATCTTTCTTCACTCCTGGACAGCCGAAGGCATGCCTGATGTAGACAACCCATGCACAATTAAGCCGAGCACAAAATACTAGCATTTTGAACAACACAAATTATCAATGGCACGAGACCATGTTAAATTGCTTGTGGGCTCGATAGTGGTGTGATTAACGCAAGTGTGAGCACTGCACTACTGTAAATGTTCGCATGTTCTAGTGACCATCAGCTGCACTCATTATTTCAATACCTTTTATCATCAAGTGTTCTCTTCAGAGCTCTAATTTATGGTGATTAATCACCAACTCAGCAAAAAGAGATCCAACCGCAAGCACAAGATACTCGGGTGCAACGCGCATTTACATCAGAGGTTTAATTGCAAAGGTGATGGATACGGATGAAATTTATTAAAGAAATTAGCCGACTAAATGCCCTGCCCACTTACTACGCTTCTGACGCTCTATGCGAAGGTGGGTCAGAAGTAGCATTAGGTACAGATACAACTGATCTCGTGCGACAATCACAAAGCTTATAAGCAATATCATTGTACGATTGATGTATACCATTATTTGGCATTACGTGCATGTTGGTTGGAAACTAGATGGGTGTGATGATTCGATTAATTGATGCCCTAATTCAGTGTAAGAACTATTCAGTAACATACCTGGGCATTTACGTTCCTCCGTAACGCCCTCACTAATGGATTTTTCGGTCACATGGCATAGCTTTGTACATTGTAGCCGCCAGATAAATGCGGTGAGGCACATGATGCATCAAACCTGAATTGAACTGGATTATATGTATAGGATAAGTGAATATAAGTGACTTTGGCTATTTGTTATGAGTGACCTTGGTTATTCGTTATTGCTCTCAATCACCGATGACATTATAAATCCTTATTCGCCTCACATACTACAGCTGGAGCTATTTATCGACCTTGAACTTACTATATGCTATGTAAGTGGCTTCCAACGCGTGGTTTCGCAGCCTCCAAAGGATTTCAGCGCACTCACGAGATATTTCTAAACGATGATTCGGCAAAAACGTTCTATTACTTTATGACTTCGCCTATATTTGTTTTCTGACTCCCTATAGTTTGTACATGCATGGATCAGTATCTTGTGATCCGCTTGTATTGCGTTAGTAAACTGTACGGGCAGATGTTCATATCTAGGGTGTTACTTCAAATATATCACTTGTCATAGATACGCAGTAGAATGGGTCACCTGATGCTGATTGGTTTCCGTCTGATGACTTCTCCTGAAAGCAAGTCAAGGTCAAGTCGGAAGTAAGCCGGTCCTCCTCTTCCGTCGTGTTCATCTACGGAATGCACTTATTGCTATTGCAGGAGAGCTGTTGAAGAAGATTGCTGTGTGATAATACAGCGGCTGCTGCTAGAGCTAATACGCAGAATGAAGTACACATATTAAATGTAGAACTGATTTTAGCATAATGCAGGGGGGTCGTTTAAGAGGCATAAATGATATTTTCTGCTATTCACGAGTAAGACCAATCGCGTCAATGTGACCATTCGACTTCACTACCAGCACCAATGCACGGATATTTGATATTGCACCATTGGATAAGACATTATTACAAAATATGTACGGGGCCATGCGAGAATCACGATAGTGGCAGCGACCTTTCTCAGCATAGCAGCTGCTGGTTACACAAATATCATTAATTGTCTTATTGCACGGTGTTGTTTGATAATGTGGATAGTTGCTAGCGAACAGTCTTGCATTTCAAACGTATTAATTTTACAGTAGACTACTGCTAATATCATTGTTTGGGGACATAAATTCAACTTTCAAACCAAGGTGAATGTCAGATTAATCATCTAAACGGTCTTTGCTAGACATATTGATTGTCAATGAACAATGATATTATTGAATTTATTCCATGTAATTATGTAGAAATCGCTTGGATCAGTTATATATATATATGTATATTTTTGTATGGTATTCAAAAATAGTTTGTATGTAGCTTACCCTCATCAACAGGAAACATATGTCACCAAACCTGCCAGTCAACAAGGCTGAAGTGAGCTAAATGTGTGCTTGTTGTAGAGTTAGTGTACATTTCAGTGATGTTTCGTCTTTCCAGGTCTAAACATTCATTGAAGGCAGGGTCGAATTAGAAAGTGATCATGTTCTAACCATATACACGCACCGCCAAACGCTTGCAGATCTATCGAATCAAGAAGCAAACGTGGATCAGACTAGCTGAGCAGCGGAAAATGTACCTAAATGTATAAAACATTGAACGCTCGATGGCTGTATCTTCACCTAATACCTAACTGGCCATATGTTGTATCATATAGTTTCCCTCAACGTTATTCCAAGCATTTATTGTGATGGATCCTTTGCAAAACTTCATTTGATGATCGTGTAACTGCGAGCACAGTAGAATAAGAGAGCAGCGTAACAGGAAACGCAAGTGAAATATTGGGTTTCAGCGTCGCATTAACATCAGAGGTAATGGATGTGAATGATCATGACGTCATGAAGTAGCCCACAAAATGTGAACTCTTACTTTCCTAGCTTCTGATATCATACGTCTATTGCAGTGACATGAATCTGGCTTTCAAATTACAAACAACAGGTGTTCATGTGTATTTGTACTGCGCATCAGCATATCTATTCAACGGTTTTACACAATATGCAATTTGGTACTTGAAAGCGTTGATCCCCGTGAATTGCCATGATTCACAGATAATGGGAGTTGATTTGAAACATATAGATACGGATAAGCTACATTTATTATGTCTATATCAATTTCTTTCATACGGGTCAATAGCATTTATTGTCGTGCTTTTATTAAATCATTTAAAATTCACGATTGTCGGTCACGTACTTCCATCTCATGAATAATGTATGGTTCACTTTGCATATTAAGAATATCTAAACAGTATGCTTACTACCACTGCAAGGGGCTGGCGACACATATATAAGATGGAAGATATTCTGGGCGGTGTGTGTGTAAGCAGATAGACAAGAAATTGTATTCGTATCCATAATAATTGTACACTATAAGTAATTGATACCATTGCTAATGAAACCATGCAAGAAATTATATTTGTGATGAAATTTTCAAAATCTAGTATGCCAAATAAATATCTACTGCAGGCTGCGTTAATGGGTTACTAGCTGATGGGCAGCTAATATCATGCATATCTTGATTTTGGCTGAGTAATTCTAGTTTTCGATTGAGCAGGTTGACTTTATAGCTTACAATGGTAAGAATTTTAAGGATATCTCGATGTGATATAAAGCTATGCGTATTCAAGTGTTAGCAGCATTACTGTTATTCACAGTACTGTAGGCAAGGGGTTTAAAGAGCTATCGATACATCCCAGACGCCGCTGGGTCCACATTCAAATGAATGCATAGATGATCAAACGATTAATGCTATGTGTAGCACACAAGTTCAGAAAAGATGTTGAAGTGTTAATAGTTTCTATGGATTATTCATGCATTCTAGCCACTTATCACAGGGATAACACGTTATCACCAAAAACGGAGCAATTCACAACCATAATTGACGGCTTCTGGTCATCGCGCGTAATGACCCTCCTCGCCAGCGGGGACACCTGTTCTGACCCAAACACCTATTTCTTGGACCCGAATCGACACAACCTTGTGCTTCAGCATTGACGTCCCTACGACGAGTTATAGCTCATTCATCAACAGCTTAAGAGGCGTCAGCTAGCGACGTGTTGTATAGAACGTATCACCGTGTGGCCATGGGAATGGAATAGTAGGGATAGTCGTGGACATAACATTTCGCGCATGGTAAGCCCTCTTGCGTGCAATTTAGGACAATGGATTAGAGAGGCCGTAGCGGACCTCGTGTTCTACGGGGGAATTTATTTATGATGACGAGGACAACTGCTACATGGTATTGTCGGTGTCTTTGATGCTGCGGCTGTGGATTGAATGTACTATGTCACCGATTAATGCGTCTGGTGACTGATTAGCATTCCGGCTAAGCTAACAATTCATCGTGCATTCGGAAACCACGTGAGACGTGGTGAACAGCTATATTGAACTATTCTTTTGTTAAAGAACAATTGAGTTTGTGTATGTTGCAAGCCTTTTAATGGCAACAAAAACTTCAAGCTATTAAGTAGGATGTAAAAACTTGTGCATGAAGATAGCAGCTGGATTTAAAATACCCAAAGGATGCATTACTCACAATTCACGCATCATCATAGGCTGACAGACATGTGAGTGATGTATCTGTATTGGCAAATGTACATTTCTGAGTGACAACCTTCACCATAATGTGGTATGAACCATAATTATTTTCTTAATCCGAAGCTCCTAAAATGAATGCTTATATCCCACAATTATTTGTTGCAAAAATATGGTGTAAACCAGTGCTTATGTCCACATAAAGCAGTATATATTCATCTATTGGTTGCATCGAACAAGCCGGTGAACAATCAATACATTCAACATTCATATTGCTTTTATTATTCACTTGACGACGATAAAACCATGAACAACAAAGCAATGATTTCCCTTCAGGCCATTTATCGTTGCTGTTGATACAATGTTTCGATGCAACTGTATATAAAGCAATGGAAGGATTCGGCATGCAGCCAACTTGTAATGCTTAAGGACAATCAGTACAGCTAAATAGAAGGAAACCCATAATAATTCCTTCATGGGTGGATGGCAACTTGATGCTTATATTGTATTTAGTGCTGCTCCTTGATTGGTTGTGAAACCAGTGTTGTGAAGTCAAATGACAATACATTGCAAGCTAGTTCGTATCAACGCTATTAAGTTCAACAAAATAGAAGCTTCGTGATCACACAGTAACCCACTGTATCATCCACTGCAAAGCTGCATTTATTGTTTTCGTTCTTGTTATAACTGTGACAGCGTCATCATCACAGCGTTATCATCGCAGCTTTAGCAACCCTTATTAACCTACTAATGTGTAAATTCCAGCTCTTTCCAACAACAAAGTACAAGCTTCACAACACAAATTGATTAATATTTCAAGACGCGAGCTATTGCACGAGACAGCCCAAGCGCTTATGGCAACTGACAATATGAAGCCATGAGTATAACACCGATTGTCACTACTGTAAAGGCCACTCTTTTTGCCTCCATGCTATTGAATGTTCAGCACAAAGAAAAAAAACCGTAAGGGTCTGATGTATCTGACATCAATGGTGTCATTAGTTTTGATCTGTCCATGAGAACTGGGAAGGTCATTGACGATGTCTGTACCGACTGACAGGCTTAAACGTTTCCATTTGAGTTCCACTTTGCATCAGTTTGGTGTGTGACAGCCGCTTACATCGCTTATCAAATAAGCTGACATGATATTCGCTTCTTTGTAAGATCAATCAACGCAATGAAAAAAGAGATACGGCTTTTTATCTCAGTTGAGAATGATAACTATGTGTAGGTCTTGTTAAATGCAGTATAATCTCAACTTCACCACTACGTACCACCGTATGGCTGATTCATGTCTTAATCAGACATGGTATCATAACCATTTGCAACACCAGCATCCGAACGAATCGCCGACCATCGGACTCTCAGAATAGCGTACGGAAATCGATTGGGGCTCTTGGAGAGGCACGTTTTATGCATGTTCGTGTCTAAGTGAATGGATATGACCTGTGATAATTAACAAAAAGGCAATACAGTCTGGTCTTTCTTCTGATGTTAACAATCCTGAAATGACGCCACTCTATGTTCATAAAATCTTCGGATGATGGCAATAAAAGGGGTTTAAAGTCGTATAACCATCAGAGGCCGTATTGGGATCGTGAAGGATGAGGGTGAAAATGGGGACATTAAGAAGCCTTCAAAAAGCTGATATCTACTTGATGCGGCTTTGAAATCATGTATTACAGTAGATTAAATGTCAAATGCAGAACATTTTAGTCGAGGTTTACATACCTGTACAATGTGTTATCAAGGGGGCAAGTATCGTGTTAGTAATATCTTATGTGTTTTACATATTTTGAGGGTATATTATGTAAACACCAAGGTGAATATCGACATTTGCGAAAAGCTTACGTCATGGTTAGAAAATACTTGTTCTATATACAGATAAGTGAAGCAGAGCAATGAGACTTGTCGCCATTAGGCATGGAATGAGTGTTAGCATTAAGTTCCTAATATGCTATTGTCAAGTTGAACATTAGACATATGGGCGGCGATTGAAAATGAAAATTGTGGCTCTTGTCCTGTTTTGTCAGCATTATAGATTTAGTATGCCGTAGCAAGAAACACATGAGTGTTTGATGATCAGTATGTGAGGTTTCTGACCGTTATATTTGATGAACAAGTTTTATGGAAGAGGTGCGCCAACCACGTGGGTGGCAATTTAAAGTATGACTAGAAGCAGCATTATCACAGCCAGTTCACATTCGTCTCCTTGCTTACATACATGTGTAACCTGTGAATCAACTTGATGATTGCATCCATGTTGACTGAGCATGAAATCTTCAAATTAAAATATTCCATTTGAATGATTGCATTGTACGATTTCCCCACAATGTTTTGATCTGATTGCAGAGATCTATGTTAACAGTGCTAAATAATGAACTCTTTTTCGCGTCCTCTGCTGGTTATCATAACCATGTAATAATTAAGGATCGGTCCTGCGTTGGTTGCATAACCGCTATCATGGACACTTGAGGAGCATTATGATATGTTACATATTGGTTATCTATAATTTTGGTCTGTCTCACATGGGTTAAAATGGCCGACATTGGACATTTTTCTATCTCAAAGATCGGGACATGCACACACGCACAAGCAAACACACACACCCACACACACACTCATACACACACACGAATGGTTTGAGTATGAGAATGGTTGTAATCGTCACTATATATATAAAAAAATATACAAATTATACATATATATATACATTTATTTTTATATAAACATATATATGAATATATATATAGAGAAATATAATATATAGACATTTATTTATATATATATATATAGATATGTATATATATGATATATATAAAAATATATATATATGAGATATATATATATATAGATATATATATATATATATAATATAAGATATATATATATAGAATATATATATATATATATATATATATACTATATATATATAGATAGATCTATATATATCTCTCAGATATATATATAGATAGATATATATAGATAGATATATCTATATCATATCTATATATATATAGAGGATATCTCCTCTCTCTAGATATATCTCTCTTTATAGAGATTTCTATAGAGAGATATATTTCTATATATATAGAGATATATATCTCTATATATATATATTTCTCTCTATCTCTATATAGATATCTCTCTCTATCTCTCTCTCTCTCTCTATAGAGATATCTCTCTCTATATAGATCTCTCTCTCCTCTATATATATATCTCTCTCTCTATCTCTCTCTCTCTCTCTATATCTATATATATATCTATCTATATATCTCTCTATATATATATATATCTATCTCTCTATATATATATATATATATATATATGTATATATCCGATCCCAAGGCCGGATTTAGTTACTTCGAGCAGGGCAACAAAATGGTTATGATAGGTGACGTGTAGCAGAAGCCTTTGATAGGTCGTATCATATTGACTTCCAGCCCAGCCAGTGTGGACCGTAAAGCATATAAAGGGATGCGTTACCCATAGTAACATTCTGTTTGTGTCCTTTATGGACGTAATATATACATTGACAATTGAATGACGCTGCAAAACCAAGATGAACCCATCCGCCAATTACTATTCAGTTCTACATGTCAAGTCGGTTGATGCTTAAAATATGTAAGGAATTGAACCTACTGAAAGAACACTACTTTATTAAGCTATATCTGCTTCAAATTATTGATGCAAGCTTTAGATTAAATTAGCCACATATTAACGCTGTGTGGAAGTATCACCAAAATGAACCTATAACTAGCTACATCCTATCAAATGGGTATGTCGCAGGTGTTTAATGATCAATTATCATCTAACAGCTGTTTGATAAAACATAGATTCAATCTTTTGTGTTCAGGAAAGAATTGTCCTCTGCTTCGAACAGCCCTCATATTGTAGTTTACAGATTGCATAGTGCATCACAGAGCCCGGGTGATTGTCATTAGATGGAAATTAGTTGTCAACTATTTCCCTTCCACCTGTCAACAAATTAGAATGTGTCAGACAATCAGCGCATGCGTTGATATCTGACGAAACATTTGTTTGATAATAAGTGAATTGCATCACAATAGGTTTATGTGAAAGTATGAAACAGTAACTCAACAAGATGTGACATTGACTGAAAACATGAATCTTAGAAGCAGTGATTATTTAGTAAGCATGCCAATATCTTTGTGTCAGAGCATTCACATGCCAATTGTACATTAAAATGAACATGAATTCAGAGTAAAATCATTACATTAACTCTCACATTCTTGGAATGATATTAATGTTTATACCATGCTCGTTGGATGTATTTGGATAACAATATTCCAAATCAGTACATGGATGATGTGAAAAGCAAATAAGTTAAACAGTTTGTATTACTTCTATCAATCACCATAGTCTATAAATCGATGCAAAAAAAGATTTTCCAAATACCTCGCTGTATCTATGCTGTGCAGGGTAAACATGAGACATCCTACGCTGTATGGATGCGTTTTGATTAACAACGGCCGTATATGGCTCAACGAATGCCATTTGCCAATTTAATCATATTTGCGTCATCAGCGGCAGCAGCAACAGCACGAGTATGTATCGGCAATCGAGTATAACAGCATCATCACTACAGCGTCATCATCACAGCGTCAACATCACGGCGCAATTGTGCAATTCCAAATATGTACATTTGCATATTTATGTGAGTTTGCGTGTGGGTATGTGTGTTTGTGTATATGTGTGTGTGTGTGTGTGTGTGTGTGTGTGTGTGTGTGTGTGTGTGTGTGTGTGTGTGTGTGTGTGTGTGTGTGTGTGTGTGTGTGTGTGTGTGTGTGTGTGTGTGTGTGTGTGTGTGTGTGTGTGTGTGTGTGTGTGTGTGTGTGTGTGTGTGTGTGTGTGTGTGTGTGTGTGTGTGTGTGTGTGTGTGTGTGTGTGTGTGTGTGTAAGAGAGTATATGTGTGCGTTCATGTATGACAAAATGTTATCTCAAGCCCGGATTATCCAACAAAACGCTGCCTCGCGGTCAGCCATGGTTGTCCAACATGCCAACACCAAACATCCGTTGCATTAAAAACCTCTAAGTTAATGGGTAACATTGCATCTCATTCCTCTCGTTAGAGACGAGGCCTATCCAAATTATTGTTTGCACAAGAGCCTCTATGCTAATTGTACAAACTATTTACAACTTGATATTCAACACAGGCCCTCTAACAACGCTCAGCTATTAACTGCTTTGTGGCTGTATGAATCAATGTGATCTCCAAAGCAATTACCAAGAAGATGAAGGCATGCATTTTTCGCCCCTTTGGTGTAATTCTCTTTGTGATATGACCTCATAAATAATGCAGCAGCCCAGACGGACACCTATACTCATCCAATTCTGATCTCAGTCGGGTTTCACAAACATGCTTTTGCTTAAATAATGGCTTCCCAGCTGTCAGTGCCTCCGGCTCCTCTTAAGCAGCAAGATGAATATGTACAGCTTTCTAACTAGCACCATTTAAACGGGTGATACATATAGGTGCTGTGATGATCCAAGTGTTTGTAAGAGTGGTTTGGGCAGGTGCCCGCGCGTGTGCATGGCAACAGCTCCGATCGAGCCAGCTTTATCATACTAGATGATTAAGCTCTGGCGCTTCAGTGGGAGCAGCATAATACGATTTAGTCCCAATTCGTCTAGCTGCTTTCTATATGTGCATCTTGATTCTCTAGGAATAGCGGCATTTCTTTCAGCATGTGTTGGAGTTAAACAGTGATGACAACGGAATAAATAAAGTGGTTCTCGTGGGGTTGATGCATCGTGTATGCGGTCATATCACAAATGTAAGTACCCCAGTTGGACATGAAAACATTATAGCATGTTTTTGATAATTCTTTTGACAATACAAGTGGGAATTGGTGCAACAAAACTCTTTGAGTTCTCTAAGTGGGTGTGAGATCATTGGCATTAAAGTGACCTATATAACAAAACACGACACAGACTAAAAGCTCAGGAGTGTATGAAGAAATCGACGACGGACGATGACGTTGACAGGGACCAAGAAGCTCCGGGGAATCATGCGGATGCTGTTGATGCTGTTGGCCAAGTTAGAGTTGCTACTTGGGAAGTTCCGGTTTACCTGGAGATGGTGTGGTGGCGGTCACAAGTGATGATCTTCTCTTATCAAATGTTTGGCAGCTTTTATTGAATTGGCTTTGTATGCATTGCTTGAAGAGCGCATTAAAGCCTAATGGTTTAATCGATGATAAGATCAGGCTTGATGAACTTTCACAGCCAACATTCTCTTAACATTTGTTTCCTAAGCTTTGTTTTACAGCTGTACTTCGTTTGTATCTAAACTAGCAATTGTAAGTGAAGATGGATAACTGTGACTGACAATACATACGTTTGGCATGACACGTGTTATTGTGATAGTGTAGGCAGTGATGGAAGTGGATAATTAGTGTTTTGGTTCTAGGCATGATATTGTGACCAGGTAGCTTCTGCAGACACATTTGTTCAAACATATGGCATATTGGAGAAATAAGGAGTGCCGTAATCATTCTAGTACATAAGGAATACCGAAGCGGGTCATAAGATGATCACAAGGATTAACACAGTCTAAGTAATACCGATGTCATTGCGTCTGAAAGTTTGTACATGGGTTTTGTCCTTCGTCTGACATCAAATAGGACCGTTATCGTTTGTCTCGAGATCTTGTCTCTTGACAATCCACATCGCTCAGCAGCAAGCGAATGTTCCACACTGGAGTAATGGCATATCAAATGACAAGACATGGGTTGGGTCGGAGAGTGTGACATAAATGAATATTTTGTATACAGCGAGACCTTTTGGACTCCTGTGGCGGCTGATTCTATGTACCTCTCAGCGTCACGATGCCTGAGAGTCACTATCTAACAGACCAAAGTGGTTTTATGGGTAAGCTAGCTGGCGAGCTGAATATCTGCTGAGAGCCTCTTACTCCTCCCACTAACTCGGACAGCTGTTTGATCTATTCCTTCGTGTTCTGGCGTTGTCGTCTATGAAGTCGCTATGGAAGCTACTCTCGCATTAATATTTATTGCCATTGTGACAATTACAGATTTATGCTGCATTTTATTGTTTGTGGTTGGTAGCAGATGCAAGATGTCGATTTCTGAGCTTTGCAATGTCAATGCAATATCCCTGTGCTACATGCATTTGTGGATTAAGGTTTAGGATGATATTTGATCGCTTTTTGTTCAGATGCACCTATCCCTATTCTATGTTTACAGTCCTTGCCATCAACAAACTATTCGAATTGAACAGGCCATGGAGGGAAAGGCAGGTTTGAAAAGAGTGGCATGCGTCCATATTTGCTTAGATTTCCTGTGCCCCGTACGGATTACTTGCACATTGTCCACGGAGAGGCTCTCGGGTTGTCTGTCCTTACATCATCTTTCACATAACGGATTTTCAAATCTATGGCTATTCTATCGTAAATATGCCTGTGACTGTAGGGTTCAAATGGCGATTAATTATTATGAGCTATCGCTGTCGCCCATACTTAAGCGTCTTACTGCACAAAGAATTTCCATGTCGAGTACAAAACACCTGCGGTGACCCAAACACCTGTTTCTTAGTCCAAATGATGAAATTACTGCACCCGAATCGACCCAGACTTGTGCTTCAGCATCGACGTCCCTAAGACAAATAACAGCTCATTTATCAATGTATTTAGAGGCGTCAGCTAGCGACGTGTCATTATTGAACGTATCGCCATGTGGCCATGGTAATAGAATACTATGGACAGTCGTGTACATAACATTTCGCGCAAGGTAAGCCCTCTTGCGTGCAATTCAGGACAATAGATTAGAAAGGCTGTAGCGGGCCGTGGGACAACTGCTACATGATATTGGTTATGTCTCTGTTGTAGCAGCTGTGGATTGAATGTACTTGTTCACTGATTAATGCGTCCGATGATTGATAGGCATTCCGGCTTAGCGAGCAGTTCATCGCGCATTCAGAAACCACGTGAGACGTAGTGAACAGCTATATTGAACTATTGAGTTTGTGTATGTTGCAAGCCTTTTAATGGCAACAAAATACTTCAAGCTATTAATTAAGATGTAAATAACTTGTTCATGAAGATAGCAGCTGGATAGAAAATACCCAAAGGATGCATTACTCACAATTCACGCATCATCATAGGCTTCTAGTCAGACATGTGAGTGATGTATCTGTATTGGCAAATGTACATTACTGAGTGACAATCTTCACCACGAAGGTGGTATGAACCATCATTATTTTCCTCATCAGAAGCTCCTAAAATGAATCCTTATATGCCACAATTATTTATTGTAATTATATAGTGAAATCCAGTGCTTCATCACTTCAGACGTCTACATAAATCAGTATATATCATATCCTGGTTGCATCGAACACGCCGGTGAACAGTCAATACGCTCAACATTCATATTGCTTTTACCAATCACTTGACGATAATAAAACCATGAACAACAAAGCCGTTTACTAATTAATCAAAACGCCGCTGGGAGAAATGCTAGTGCCGATACAGCTCGGTCTCAAGCAGAGACATCCTGTACATGTTCATGTAACGTACTGTGAGGAAGTCGGCAGGCAGTGTGTGCGTGTGTCTTGCTTGATTCTGCTTATTGTTGGTGATGATACAATGTTTCGATGCAACTGTATATAAAGCAATGGAAGGATTCGGCATGCAGTCGACTTGTAATGCTTGCGGACAATCAGTACAGCTAAATAGAAGGACACCCTTAATAATTCCCTCATGGGTGAATGGATGCGAGCATAGTTGGCTAATTGACGTTTGTATCAAAGAGTATATGGTTTTGCTAAGAGCGCTCACTCAAGCCTTCAGCCCGAGGAAATATATGTAGACGCCTCCTGTGAACCGAAACGTTTTGTCATAGTGCCTTGTCATAGCGTCTCTTAAAACCACGGGGAATTCTCTGTTTAATTGGAAGCCATTGTCGCCTCGACCAATCAAATGACTCCATATCTTCTACAGACGCTAAGCCCCGAGACGTTGAATCAACAGTTCCGTGTGCTTTTGTTGATTTCACAGTATTGTCGCCTGATGTCGGGTGTGTTTTTCGTGTCATTTTGTAATCACCACAGAGATTAGCGTAGTTATACACTCTTTGCCCAACAAATGTTAATATCTACTCCAGGCCAGTTCCCTCGCTCCAGACAGTTAATGATATTCTAAAACCACCATCTACAGCAAGCACATAAAAGACCGAGTATCGTAAACTGTGCGGACGCTGTGTGAAGCGAACTGTTTTCATTAGGTGTACCCCAGACCGGGCATTAAGAGTTGACATTTAATAAACTGTGTACTTGATATTTTTACTATTTTTAAGCCTAGTGTGCTACGTGTTATAGCAGCGGAAAGGCTCTGCAAAACGACATTTTCCCCCTCTCATCAATCACAGTGACGTCAGTCCAGTATTTCCATGTGCTTTTGTTTGTGTCACGGTAACGCCACCTCACGATTGCAGTGTATTATAATTCGGGAAGTGATCACCGCAGAGCCATTCACAGTGAGGCGTAGCAATTAAATCTTCGCTTATATTGCATTTAGAGTGTGAATGTTGTTCCATGATTGGTCGTGAAATCAGTGCTGTGAAGTCAAATGGCGATACATTGTAAGCTTGTTCGAATAATCGCGATTTAGTCTAACAAAATAAAAGCTTCGTAATCGCACAGTAACCTATTGTATTGGCCACTTTAACTGCAAAGTTATAACTGTGAAACGTTGCTATCGGCAAAATGTGCAGAAGCAATATGGCATACAATTTAGTATCGCAAAAACAAACATTATTTGATATCATGTAGTGTGTGGTGCTCGCATGTGGCTTGTGTACAGCCATCAAAAGCCGCATCAGCAACAGCACGAGCAGTAAACGGCAGTTGATTATGTCAGCGTCATCATTCCAGCGTCATTATCCGAGAGTCAACATCACAGAGTCATCATCACAGCGTCATCAGCGTTATTATCGCAGCGTCTCATCATCACAGCGTCATCATTACAGCGTCATCATTACAGCGTCATCATTACAGTGTGTTCTCATCACAGCGTCATCATCACAGCGTTATCATCGCAGCTTCACAAACTCTCATAAACCTACTAATGTGTTAAGTCCAGCTCTTGCCAACAAAAAAGAACCCATACATAAACAAATACAAGCTTCACAACACAAATGGATTCATATTTCAAGGCGCGAGCTGCTGCTTGAGACAACCCAAGCGCTTATGGCAACTGATAATATGGAGCAATGAGTATAAGCCTGAATGTCACTACTGTAAAGGTCCCTCTTTTTGTCTGCATGTCATTGAATGCTCAGCACAAAGAAAGAAAACGGAAAGGGTCTAATACATTTGACATCAAAGGTGCCATTGGGTTGGATCTGTCCATGAGGACTGGAAAGGTCATTGACGATGTCTGTACCGACTGACAGGCTTAAACGTTTCCATTTGAGTTCCACTTTGCATCAGTATGGTGTGTGACAGCCGCTTACATCGCTTATCAAATAAGCTGACATGATATTCGCTTCTTTGTAAGATCAATCAACGCAATGAAAAAAGAGATACGGCTTTTTATCTCAGTTGAGAATGATAACTATGTGTAGGTCTTGTTAAAAGCAGTATAATCTCGACTTTACCACTGCGTACCACCGTATGGCTAATTTATGTCTTAATCAGACATGGTATCATAACCATTTGCAACACCAGCATCCGAACGAATCGCCGACCATCGGACTCTCAAAATAACGTACGGAAATCGATTGGGGCTCTTGGGGAGGCACGTTTTATGTATGTTCTTGTCTAAGTGAATGGATATGACCTGTGATAATAAACAAAAAGGCAATACAGTCTGGTCCTTCTTCTGATGTTAACATGATCCTGAAATGACGTCACTCTATGTTCATAAAATCTTCAGATGATGGAAATAAAAGGGGTTTAAAGTCGTATAATCATCAAAGGTCGTATTGGGATCGTGAAGGATGAGGGTGAAAATGGGGACATTAAGAAGCCTTCAAAAAGCTGATGTCTACTTGACGCGGCTTTGACATCATGTATTACAGTAGATTAAATGTCAAATGCAGAACATTTTAGTCGGAGGTTAACATACCTGTAAAATGTGTTCTCAAGGAGGCAAGTATCGTGTTAGTAATATCTAATGTGTTTTGCATATTTTGCGTGTATATTATGTAAACACCAAGGTGAATATCGACGTTTGTGAAAAGCTTACGTCATGATTAGAAAATACTTGTTCTATATACAGATAAGTGAAGCAGAGCAACGAGACTTGTCGCCATTAGGCATGGAATGAGTGTTAGCATTAAGTTCCTAATATGCTATTGTCAAGTTGAACATTAGACATGATGGCGGCGATTGAAAATGAAAATTGTGGCTCTTGTCCTGTTTTGTCAGCATTATAGATTTAGTATGCCGTAGCAAGAAACACATGAGTGTTTGATGATCAGTATGTGAGGTTTCTGACCGTTATATTTGATGAACAAGTTTTATGGAAGAGGTGCGCCAACCATGTGGGTGGCAATATAAAGTTTGACTAGAAGCAGCATTATCACAGCCAGTTCACATTCGTCTTCTTGCTTACATACATGTGTAACCTAGCAGCGAATATCTATCGGCTAGGATCACAAAACGAATGTATCCCCTGTAGGAAATACAATATGAACATGCATGCTCGTCATAGATCGGGGACATGCTACCACAAAACAGCTGATATGTGAGTTATGTGAGAGATTTGTTTACATGCTGAATATAAACTTGATGATTGCATCCATGTTGACTGAGCATGAAATCTTCAAATTAAATATTCCATTTGAATGATTGCATTGTACGATTTCTCCACAATGTTTTGATCTGATTGCAGAGATCTATGTTAACAGTGCTAAATAATGAACTGTTTTTCGCGTCCTGTGCTGGTTATCATAACCATGTAATAATTCAGGATCGGTCCTGTGTTGGTTGCATAACCGCTATCATGGACACTTGAGGAGCATTATGATATGTTACATATTGGTTATCTATTATTTTGGTCTGTCTCACATGGGTTAAAATGGCCGACATTGGACATTTTTCTATCTCAAAGATCGGTACATGCACACACGCACAAGCAAATACACACACCCACACACACACACACTCATACACACACACGAATGGTTTGAGTATGAGAATGGTTGTAATCGTCACTATATATGTAAAAATATACAAATATATTAATATATTTTTATTTAATTATATATATATACATTTATATATATACAAAAATATGTTCATGAATATATATATATATCAATATAAATATACATACATTTAAACATTTATATATATAAATATATATATATACATATATATGTACATATATATATATATATATATAAATATATACATATATTAAACATTTATATATATATATAATATATATATATACATATATATATATATGTATATACATAAATATGTATAAATATACATATATTTAAACATTATATAAATGAATATATATATACATATATATATGTTTTATATAAATATATGAATGTATATATATATGTATATATATGTATATATATATATATACACATACATATATATATTTTTATATATACATATATTTATATATATATATATATATATATATATATATTATATATATATTTATATATATATGAAGAATTGTACAATAATATATATATATCTTATCGAATGCAACCTTTTGAGACAATCGACCAACTTTTGAAGTCATAGTCATATCTTGGCACACGACGTGAGTTCCTAAAAATTCAAAACCTTTTTGATTGCTTTATTGTTCAATTTTTTATTTAAAAGTGATGTTACAATGTAACTTTTATCCATTGCAAGGTTTTTGCTCATGCATCGCGCAGGACCTAGTTAGGGGCGTTTGAAAAATTGTATATATTGGACTGACGACCTTTTTGGTTTTCTGTCTTTAACAGCTTGTTTCTCGTTATTATACGATATTTCATTATCCCAACTTCTGGTATATTGGTAGAATTACTTCCTCCATGTAAATATTCTAACCACGTGACATTCGATAGAGGAAATAAAGACATATATTTAGGTTCGACGTTTCGACAATGAGTTTTAGACAGAGTTATATTCGCCTGGACAAAACGAAATGCTTAGACAGGTCGAATAATTCTTAAAGTTACTTGCAATATTACAGACGAAGTTGCGCTGCTGGTAGAGAATATCTTTTGATCTATTGGTTATGTCCCAAAATGGTTGTTTTTTTGCTATATTGCTAAATAGTTGATTTGGTACGTGTCCCTAATACCCGAACTATATTGGAACACCCTTTATGGTACACAAAATATATAAGTTCAATAAAACAATGAAAATGAAAAATAACTTTTCGAAACCGAAACATGTTGCTAATAGACCAACAGAAAACAAGAAATGATCATCATATTACACTTATGTTTTGTCGCCTCCAATGTCCAAAAATGGTTGGTATTTTGCTACATATCCATGATAGTCGCCGTGGTATATATATATATATATATATATATATATATATATATATATATATATATATATATATATATATATATATATATATATATATATATATAGATATATATATATATATATATATATATATATATATATATATCTATATATATATATATATATATATATATATATATATATATATATATATATATATATATATATATATATATATATTATAAGGCCGGATTTAGTTACTTCGAGCAGGGCAACAAAATGGTTATGATAGGTGAAGTGTAGCAGAAGCCTTTGATAGGTTGTCAGGGCAATTAAAGTGACATGCCATGCAGATATTATCTTAAGATAGCGACCTTTAGCAACTTTCGTGTCACCCTATCCCCTTCACCAAATAACTCGTCATATTACACCTTGCAAAATGTAATAAAATTATCTCACCCCACATCACTATTAGCCCTTTGCCTTACTCTTCACATACTGTCTTCCAAATATATTGCCAAGGGATGGATGGAAAGCTGCGGAAACTGCTACCCGCAAGATGATATTCCAAATGTTGTACAAGCATTTACACAGCAAGTGTAAGACAGATTTTAACATCACGCAGAATGATCGTTAAGAATATTCATTGAATATTCTGAAATAATATTAGCCTTTTTGTAAGATCACAAAAGTCGTAAAGATTATTTCCTGTGCATTGTTTTTGTTATTAGCAGGCGGCAGTTTTCTTTGGCAACCAATTAAACTCGATAGTTAACCAACTTACTTCGCCAGAAACCAATGCGGAAGGTATTCGTTCCTCTCACCCGTCATATCTAAAGGAATGATACAGTGGGCAGCATTGTCTATTTCCCCATCCGAGCACTTCATAACTAACAGTTTACAAGAGATGTCAATATAAACTGATAAGTTCAAAGATGTTTGTATTCACAAATGATGTTCACTAACTCCATGTTTGTTCGAAGGTTAATTCATTTAGAAACACACCAACATTCTGTAAGGTTCGACATACAGAAGGATTCCATGTGTAGAGATATGTTACCTCAGCAATAGCATGTGATCGTTGTACCGAATAGAACAATGTTAACATTACTAAAGATCGTATAATATTGACTTCCAGTCCAGCCAGTGTGGACCGTAAAGCATATAAAGGGATGCGTTACCCATAGTAACATTCTGTTTGTGTCCTTTATGGACGTAATATATACATTGACAATTGAATGACGCTGCAAAACCAAGATGAACCCATCCGCCACAGATCTACATGTCAAGTCGGTTGATGCTTAAAATATGTAAGGAATTGAACTTACTGAAAGAACACTACTTTATTGAGCTATCTCTGCTTCAAATTATTGATGCAAGCTTTAGATTAAATTAGCCACATATTAATGCTGTGTGAAAGTATCACCAAAATGCACCTATAACTAGCTACATCCTATCAAATAGGTATGTCGCAGGTGTTTAATGATCTATTATCATCTAACAGCTGTTTGATAAAACATAGATTCAATCTTTTGTGTTCAGGAAAGAATTGTCCTCTGCTGCGAACATCCCTCATATTGTAGTTTACAGATTGCATAGTGCATCAAACTAGAGCCCGGGTGATTGTCATTGGATGGAAATTAGTCGTCAACTACTTCCCTGCCACCTGTCAACAAATTAGAATGTGTCAGACAATCAGCGCATGCGTTGATATCTGACAAAACATTTGTTTGATAATAAGTGAATTGCATCACAATAGGTTTATGTTTAAGTATGAAACTAACTCAGCAAGATGTGACATTGACTGAAAACATGAATCTTAGAAGCAGTGATTATTAAGTAAGCATGCCAATATCTTTGTGTCAGAGCATTCACATGCCAATTGTACATTAAAATGAACATGAATTCAGAGTAAAATCATTACATGGCTTTAACTCTCACATTCTTGGAATGATATTAATGTTTATATCATGCTCGTTGGATGTATTTGGATAACAATATTCCAAATCAGTACATGGATGATGTGAACAGCCAATAAGTTAAACAGCTTGTATTACTTCTATCAATCACCATAGTCTATAAATCGATGCAAAAAAGATTTTCCAAAAACCTCGCTGCATCTATGCTGTTCAGGGTAAACAAGAGACATCCTACGCTGTATGGATGCGTTTTGATTAACAACGGCCGTATATGGCTCAACGAATGCCATTTGCCAATTTAATCATATTTGCGTCATCAGCGGCAGCAGCAACAGCACGAGTATGTATCGACAATCGAGTATAACAGCATCATCACTACAGCGTCATCATCACAGCGTCAACATCACGGCGCAATTGTGCAATTCCAGATATGTACATTTGCATATTCATGTGAGTTTGCGTGTGGGTGTGGTTTGTGTATATGTGTGTGTTGTGTATATGTGTGTGTGTGTGTGTGTGTGTGTGTGTGTGTGTGTGTGTGTGTGTGTGTGTGTGTGTGTGTGTGTGTGTGTGTGTGTGTGTGTGTGTGTGTGTGTGTGTGTGTGTGTGTGTGTGTGTGTGTGTGTGTGTGTGTGAGAGTATATGTGTGTGTGTGTGTGTGTAGAGAGTATATGTGTTCATGTATAACAAAATGTTATCTCAAGCCCGGATTATCCAACAAAACGCTGCCTCGCGGTCAGCCATGGTTGTCCAACATGCCAACACCAAACATCCGTTATATTAAAAACCTCTAAGTTAATGGGTAACATTGCATCTCATTCCTCTCGTTAGAGACAAGGCCTATCCAAATTATTGCTTGCACAAGAGCAACTATGCTAATTGTACAAACTATTTACAACTTGATATTCAACACAGGCCCTCTAACAACGCTCAGCTATTAACTGCTTTGTGGCTGTATGCCTCAATGTGATCTCCAAAGCAATTATCAAAGAAGATGAAGGCATGCATTTTTCGCCCCTTTGGTGTAATTCTCTTTGTGATATGACCTCATAAATAATGCAGCAGCCCAGACGGACACCTATACTCATCCAATTCTGATCTCAGTCGGGTTTCACAAACATGCTTTTGCTTAAATAATGGCTTCCCAGCTGTCAGTGCCTCCGGCTCCTCTTAAGCAGCAAGATGAATATGTACAACTTTCTAACTAGCACCATTTAAACGGGTGATACATATAGGTGCTGTGATGATCCAAGTGTTTGTAAGAGTGGTTTGGGCAGGTGCCCGCGCGTGTGCATGGCAACAGCTCCGATCGAGCCAGCTTTATCATACTAGATGATTAAGCTCTGGCGCTTCAGTGGGAGCAGCATAATACGATTTAGTCCCAATTCATCTAGCTGCTTTATATATGCATCTTGATTCTCTAGGAATAGCGGCATTTCTTTCAGCATGTGTTGGAGTTAAACAGTGATGACAACGGAATAAATAAAGTGGTTCTCGTGGGGTTGATGCATCGTGTATGCGGTCATATCACAAATGTAAGTACCCCAGTTGGACATGAAAACATTATAGCATGTTTTTGATAATTCTTTTGACAATACAAGTGGGACATGGTGCAACAAAACACTTTGAGTTCTCTAAGTGGGTTTGAGATCATTGGCATTAGAGTGACCTACATAACAAAACACGACACAGAGACTAAAAGCTCAGGAGTGTATGAAGAAATCGACCACGGACGATGACGTTGACAGGGACCAAGAAGCTCCGGGGAATCATGCGGATCCTGTTGATGCTGTTGATGCTGTTGGCCAAGTTAGAGTTGCTACTTGGGAAGTTCCGGTTTACCTGGAGATGGTGTGGTGGCGGTCACAAGTGATGATCTTCTCTTATCAAATGTTTGGCAGCTTTTATTGAATTGGCTTTGTATGCATTGCTTGAAGATCGCATTAAAGCCTAATGGTATAATCGATGATAAGATGTGGCTTGATGAACTTTCACAGCCAACATTCTCTTAACATTTGTTTCCTAAGCTTTGTTTTACAGCTGTACTTCGTTTGTATCTAAACTAGCAATTGTAAGAGAAGATGGATAACTGTGACTGACCATACATACGTTTGGCATGACACGTGTTATTGTGATAGTGTAGGCAGTGATGGAAGTGGATAATTAGTGTTTTGATTCTAGGCATGATATTGTGACAGGTAGCTTTTCTGCAGACACATTTTTTCAAACAGATGGCATATTGGAGAAATAAGGAGTGCCGTAATCATTCTAGTACATAAGGAATACCGAAGCGGGTGATAAGATGATCAAAAGGATTAAACACAGTCTAAGTAATACCGATGTCATTGCGTCTGAAAGTTTGTACATGGGTTTTGTCCTTCGTCTGACATCAAATAGGACCGTTATCGTTTGTCTCGAGATCTTGTCTCTTGACAATCCACATCGCTCAGCAGCAAGCGAATGTTCCACACTAGAGTAATGGCATATCAAATGACAAGACATGGGTTGGGTCGGAGAGTGTGACATAAATGAATATTTTGTATACAGCGAGACCTTTTGGACTCCTGTGGCGGCTGATTCTATGTACCTCTCAGCGTCACGATGCCTGAGAGTCACTATCTAACAGACCAAAGTGGTTTTATGGGTAAGCTAGCTGGCGAGCTGAATATCTGCTGAGAGCCTCTTACTCCTCCCACTAACTCGGACAGCTGTTTGATCTATTCCTTCGTGTTCTGGCGTTGTCGTCTATGAAGTCGCTATGAAAGCTACTCTCGCATTAATATTTATTGCCATTGTGACAATTACAGATTTATGCTGCATTTTATTGTTTGTGGTTGGTAGCAGATGCAAGATGTCGATTTCTGAGCTTTGCAATGTCAATGCAATATCCCTGTGCTACATGCATTTGTGGATTAAGGTTTAGAATGATATTTGATCGCTTGTTGTTCAGATGCACCTATCCCTATTCTATGTTTACAGTCCTTGCCATCAACAAGCTATTCGAATTGAACAGGCCATGGAGGGAAAAGCAGGTTTGAAAAGAGTGGCATGCGTCCATATTTGCTTAGATTTCCTCTGCCCCGTACGGATTACTTGCACATTGTCCACGGAGAGGCTCTCGGTTGTCTGTCCTTACATCATCTTTCACATAATGGATTTTCGAATCTATGGCTATTTTATCGTAAATATGCTTGTGACTGTAGGGTTCAAATGGCGATTAAATATATGAGCTATCGCTGTCGCCCATACTTAAGCGTATTACTGCACAAAGAATTTCCATGGCAACCTGACCACAAGTCTCATATTGAGCGGACTTTAGGTCTAGAAGCTAGTCAGGCAATAGGTGGCAAAATATCATAAAAAAAATAAAATGATCCAGTGGCGTACCTTCCGCGTCAGGGCGAATAATTACAGATCAGGCAGTAGTGTGGCAAATAACGAGGTGATCTTACAAAAGACGTAGTACTCGGACCAAAGACGTAGTTTGGTGACATGGCCGGGGACAAAGTGTAAAGGCAGGAAATGCCGAGCTCTGACAGAAAATGTAATGTAGATGCAAACATGGCTGCAGAAGTATTGTGATAGATGGAGACGTGGTGAGGATGTTAAAGCCACTGGAACATGCTGTGGCAACAGGAGTATTGTTATAAAGGGAGACGCGGTGGCGATGATTTAACCAATGGAACATGTTTCTGCAGCAGGGGTACTGTTAACATCGCTGCATATATGTGGTATCCTGTTGGTGACTATCTAATCAAGAAGATTAGATCAGCCGAGCAGCGGAAAATGTACCAAAGTATCTTCACCTAATACCTAACTGGCCAGATGTTGTAACATATAGTTTCCCTCAACTTTATTCCTAGCATTTATTGTGATGGATTCTTTGCAAAGCTGCATTTGATGATCGGGTAACGGCGAGCTCAGTAGAATAAGAGAGCAGCATAGAGGAAAAGCAAGTGAAATATATTAGGGTTCAGCGTCGCATTAATATCAATTTATGCGAACTCTTACGTTCATTGCTTCTGATATCATGCTTCTAATGCAGTGACATGAATTCTGGCTTTTAAATAACACACAACAGGTGTTCATGTGCATTCCTTTTACGCATTAGCATATCTATTCAACGGTTTTACATAATATACAACTTGGTATGTGAATTGCCGTCATTTACAGACAATGTGAGTTGATTTGAAGCATTTGAATACGGATAAGTTACATTTATTATGTCTATATCAGTTTCTTGCATATGAGTCAATGACATTTATTTTCGTGCTTGTATTAAATCGCTTAAAATCCAAGATTAAACAAGTGTTTAGGGTCAACTTAATGCCACGGATAGCCAACACAGAAAACTTTACTGAGGAAGACACATCCTACATAAAGACGTCATTCAAAAAGAACAATCATAGTTATCCAAGGAAATATCAACATTTAGATTTCGAACCGCAATAATGAACTGCTTTTGATTGGCAAGCAGTGGGTAGATTGATCAGACTTTGGTCGACCTGATGAGCCTATCATTTTAAGCTCAGGCTATCTAGATTGCTGGTCACCTACTTCCATCTCATTATTAATGTATTGATCATTTTGCATATTAAGAGCATCTAAAAAACAAACTTACTAACACTGCAAGAAGCTGGCAAAACATATATCAGAATGAATATATTATGGCTGGTGCGTGTGTAAGCAGATAGACAGGAAGTTGTGTTCGTATCCAAAATAATTGTACATTATAATTAATTGAAGCCACTGATAATGAAACCATGCACGAAATTATATTTGTGATGAAATTTTCAAAATCTAGTATGCCAAAATAACATCTACTGCAGATTGCATTTATGGGTTGCTAGCTGATGGGCAGCTGATACCGTGCCTATCTTGATTTTAGCAGAGTAATTCTAGTGTTCGATTGAGTCAGTTTGACTGGATAGCTTACAATGGTCAGAATTTTAAGGATATTTCGATATGATATAAAGTTATGCGTATTCAAGAGTTAGCAGCATTACTCTTATTCATAGTGCTGTAAACAAAAAGTTTAAAGAGCTATAGATGCATCCCAGAAAGCGCTGATGTCACTTTTAAATGAATGCATAGAAATCAAACGCTTAATAACATGTGTAGCACACAAGTTCAGAAAAGATGTGGAAGTGTTATTTGCTTCCACGGATTATTCACACATTCTAGCCACTTCATCCAAATAGCATAAATCAGAGGATAATACGTTTTCACCAAAAACGGAGCAAGTCACAGCCATAACTGATGGCTTTTGGTCGTCGCGTGTAATACCCATCCTCTCCAGTGAGCAGGCAGCACATTGTCGAGACCAAATCACCAGTCGAGTACAAAACACCTGCGGTGACCCAAACACCTGTTTCTTAGTCCAAATGATGAAATTACTGCACCCGAATCGACCCAGGCTTGTGCTTCAGCATCGACGTCCCTAAGACAAATAACAGCTCATTTATCAATGTATTTAGAGGCGTCAGCTAGCGACGTGTCATTATTGAACGTATCGCCATGTGGCCATGGTAATAGAATACTATGGACAGTCGTGTACATAACATTTCACGCAAGGTAAGCCCTCTTGCGTGCAATTCAGGACAATGGATTAGAGAGGCTGTAGCGGGCCGTGGGACAACTGCTACATGATATTGGTTATGTCTCTGTTGTAGCAGCTGTGAATTGAATGTACTTCTTCACTGATTAATGCGTCCGATGATTGATAGGCATTCCGGCTTAGCGAGCAGTTCATCGCGCATTCAGAAACCACGTGAGACGTGGTGAACAGCTATATTGAACTATTGAGTTTGTGTATGTTGCAAGCCTTTTAATGGCAACAAAATACTTCAAGCTATTAATTAAGATGTAAATAACTTGTTCATGAAGATAGCAGCTGGATAGAAAATACCCAAAGGATGCATTACTCACAATTCACGCATCATCATAAGCTGACAGACATGAGTGATTTATCTGTATTGGCAAATGTACATTACTGAGTGACAATCTTCACCACGAAGGTGGTATGAACCATCATTATTTTCCTGATCAGAAGCTCCTAAAATGAATCCTTATATTCCACAATTATTTATTGTAATAATATAGTGAAATCCAGTGCTTCATCACTTCAGACGTCCACATAAATCAGTATATATCATATCCTGGTTGCATCGAACACGCCGGTGAACAGTCAATACGCTCAACATTCATATTGCTTTTACCAATCACTTGACGATAATAAAACCATGAACAACAAAGCCTTTTACTAATTAATCAAAACGCCGCTGGGAGAAATGCTAGTGCCGATACAGCTCGGTCTCAAGCAGAGACATCCTGTACATGTTCATGTAACGTACTGTGAGGAAGTCGGCAGGCAGTGTGTGCGTGTGTCTTGCTTGATTCTGCTTATTGTTGGTGATGATACAATGTTTCGATGCAACTGTATATAAAGCAATGGAAGGATTCGGCATGCAGTCGACTTGTAATGGTTGCGGACAATCAGTACAGCTAAATAGAAGGACACCCTTAATAATTCCCTCATGTGTGAATGGATGCGAGCATAGTTGGCTACTTGACGCTTGTATCAAAGAGTATATGGTTTTGCTAAGAGCGCTCACTCAAGCCTTCAGCCCGAGGAAATATGTGTAGACGCCTCCTGTGTACCGAAACGTTTTGTCATAGTGCCTTGTCATAGCGTCTCTTAAAACCACGGGGAATTCTCTGTTTAATTGGAAGCCATTGTCGCCTCGACCAATCAAATGACTCTATATCTTCTACAGACGCTAAGCCCCGAGATGTTGAATCAACAGTTCCGTGTGCTTTTGTTGATTTCACAGTATTGTCGCCTGATGTCGGGTGTATCTTTTTCGTGTCATTTCGTAATCACCACAGAGATTAGCGTAGTTATACACTCTTTGCCCAACAAATGTTAATATCTACTCCAGGCCAGTTCCCTCGCTCCAGACAGTTAATGATATTCTAAAACCACCATCTACAGCAAGCACATAAATGACCGAGTATCGTAAACTGTGCGGACGCTGTGTGAAGCGAACTGTTTTCATTAGGTGTACCCCAGACCGGGCAATTAAAGTTGACATTTAATAAACTGTGTACTTGATATTTTTACTATTTTTAAGCCTAGTGTGCTACGTGTTATAGCAGCGGAAAGGCTCTGCAAAACGACATTTTCCCCCTCTCATCAATCACAGTGACGTCAGTCCAGTATTTCCATGTGCTTTTGTTTGTGTCACGGTAACGCCACCTCACGATTGCAGTGTATTATAATTCGGGAAGTGATCACCGCAGAGCCATTCACAATGAGGCGTAGCAATTAAATCTTCGCTTATATTGCATTTAGAGTGTGAATGTTGTTCCATGATTGGTCGTGAAATCAGTGCTGTGAAGTCAAATGGCGATACATTGTAAGCTTGTTCGAATAATCGCGATTTAGTCTAACAAAACAAAAGCTTCGTAATCGCGCAGTAACCTATTGTATTGGCCACTTTAACTGCAAAGTTATAACTGTGATACGTTGCTATCGGCAAAATGTGCAGAAGCAATATGGCATACAATTTAGTATCGCAAAAACAAACATTATTTGATATCATGTATGTGTGGTGCTCGCATGTGGCTTGTGTACAGCCATCAAAAGCCGCATCAGCAACAGCACGAGCAGTAAACGGCAGTTGATTATGTCAGCGTCATCATTCCAGCGTCATTATCCGAGAGTCAACATCACAGAGTCATCATCACAACATCATCATCACGGCGTCATCATCTCAGTGCCATCATCAGCAGCGGTAAAAGCACGAGCATTTAACAGCAGCTCATTATATCAGTGCCATCATCCCAGCTTCATAATCCTACCGTCGTCATCAGTGTCATCATCACAGCTTCTTCATAACAGCGTCATCATGATGGGGTCATCAATATAGCGTTTTCATCAGCGTTATTATCGCAGCGTCCGAAGCACAGCATTATCATCACAGTTTCATAACAGCGTTTTCATCGCAGCGTCTCATCATCACAGCGTCATCATCATCACAGCATCACAGCGTCATCATCACAGCGTTATCATCGCAGCTTCACAAACTCTCATAAACCTACTAATGTGTTAAGTCCAGCTCTTGTCAACAAAAAAGAACCCATACATAAAAAAATACAAGCTTCACAACACAAATGGATTCATATTTCAAGGCGCGAGTTGCTGCTTGAGACAGCCCAAGCGCTTATGGCAACTGATAATATGGAGCAATGAGTATAAGCCTGAATGTCACTACTGTAAAGGTCCCTCTTTTTGTCTGCATGTCATTGAATGCTCAGCACAAAGGAAGAAAACGGAAAGGGTCTAATAAATTTGACATCAAAGGTGCCATTGGGTTGGATCTGTCCATGAGGACTGGGAAGGTCTTTGACGATGTCTGTACCGACTGACAGACTTAAACGTTTCCATTTGAGTTCCACTTTGCATCAGCATGGTGTGTGACAGCCGCTTACATCGCTTATCAAATAAGCTGACATGATATTCGCTTCTTTGTAAGATCAATCAACGCAATGAAAAAAGAGATGCGGCTTTTTATCTCAGTTGAGAATGATAACTATGTGTAGGTCTTGTTAAAAGCAGTATAATCTCAACTTCACCACTACGTACCACCGTATGGCTGATTTATGTCTTAATCAGACATGGTATCATAACCATTTGCAACACCAGCATCCGAACGAATCGCCGACCATCGGACTCTCAGAATAACGTACGGAAATCGATTGGGGCTCTTGGGGAGGCAAGTTTTATGCATGTTCGTGTCTAAGTGAATGGATATGAAACTGACCCATGATAATAAAAATAAAAGGCAACAGAGTCTGATCCTTCTTCTGATGTTAACATAATCCTGAAATGACGTCACTCTATGTTCATAAAATCTTCGGATGATGGTAATAAAAGGGGTTTAAAGTCGTATAAACATCAAAGGTCGTATTGGGATCGTGAAGGATGAGGGTGAGAATGAGTCATTAAGAAGCCTTCAAAAAGCCAATATCTACTTGACGCGGCTTTGACATCCTGTGTGAGAGAAGATTACAAGTCAAATGCAAAATGTTGTAGTCAGAGGTTTAACATACCTGTACAAGGTGTTTTCATGGAGGCAAGTATCGAAAGTATTTATTGTTCAATAATATATTATAGGATACTGAAAACAAATTAAGTACCGGGATTCACCGACGCGGGCTGTCCAATGTTCGTCTAACCATATGACCACGTGATTATATATGTGAGCAATATGTGTTTTGCATATTCAGCTGGTATATTATGTAAAAAGCTTACGTCATGGTTAGACAATACTAGTTCTATATATAAATAAGTGAAGTAAAGCAACCAGACGTGTCACCATTAGGCATGGAATGTGTGCTGTTATTAAGTACCTAATATGCTATTCGCTAGTTGAACAATAGACACGATGGCGGCAATTGAAATGAAAATTGTGGCTCTTGTCCTGTTTTGACAGCATTAAAGATGTAGTATGCCATTTGACGGAACCCATGAGTGTTTGATGATCAGTATGTGAGCTTTCTGCCCATCATGTTGGAATATTGGATGAACCAGCTTTATGGAAGAGGTGCGGCAACCATGTGGTTGGCCATAGGAAGTATGACTAGAAGCAGCATAATCACAGCCAGTTCACATTCGTCTCGTTGCTTATATGCATGTGTAACCTTGAAGCGCAATTCTATCGACTAGGATCATAAAAAGATTTTATCCCGTGTAGGAAATAAAATATGCACACGCATGCTCTTCATAGATCTGGGACATGCTCACCTCAAAACAGCTGATACATGAGTTATTTGAGAGATATGTTTACATGCTGAATATCAATGTGATAGTTTCATCCATGTTGACTGAGCATGCAATCTTCACACAAAAATGAGACATTTGAATGAATGCATTGTACCATTTCTCAACAATGTTTTGATCTGATTGCAGAGATCTATGTGACCAGTGGTAAATAATGAACTCTCTTCGCATCATGCGCTGCCTATCATCACCATGTAATAATACAACATTTCGTGCCCATATATATCTGCGTACAATTTGAAATCGTTTCAATGCAAAAATAATCTTTGCTGTAGATGTGATCCCATTTTTTGCGATCTAGTCCAATGTTGTAGATAGATGAATAATGAAAACAAATGGGTGATAAAATTGGATAATCTGATTATTTTCAGTATTTGCAGATATATAGTGATCTATGTGGTTTACCAGATGTTGTAAAAATTTGAACTCACTATATATTCAAAATCTAAAGAACGTCGTGAACGATTATCTTTGTACACTATGACATGCACGCCTTCTTGGACATATACATATATAAATACATATATATATACACAGAACACATATACACACAAATATATATATTTAGTATGTATATATATATATATATAGAACATTTATATATATATAATATCTGCGTATATATATATATATATAATATAAATAAATATATATATATAATGATAAAAAATTATATATATGTAGATACTATGAATATATATACATATATATAAGCGTATATATATATATATCCAAATATATATATATATATATATATATATATATATATATATATATATATATATATATATATATAATATATATATATTATATATATATACATATATATATATATTGATAAAGATTCGTAGTATATGGGTTCGTAATGCTAGCAAAATATATTATATTCGGTATAATTCATATACACCATTTATATATATATTTATTCCATATATATTCGTTTGTCCCTCTAAAAGTTCCATGGAAGTTCAAGATACTATTTATATTTCCAAAATATCTTATTATTTTGAAAATTTCTCATTTTCAATCATGCAGAAAAATCATTTCTCATCCATCTACATGATTGAATTTGTAATAGCGCAATGCATTTGAAGGCTCTTAATGATCACATCTAATCACATTTCAGTACAAATAGTTATTGTTCTAATCAATATTGACAGAAAATGATTTTCAAAATATCAATATTCTGCACACATATATACGCAAACATATATTGGCACGATAGGGCTGGCTGAGAACCTATAAATTAGAATCTTGACCATTCTTGTTCGACCTTTAGAGGGCCAAAAAAATCATTTCTCATCCATACATGTTGAATTAAGGGGCATTTGAAAATGTGACAAAGATTTGTATTTGCATGAAATTCGCGTTCATTATATTGGCACGATTAAGAACCTATATACTAAGTTCGACCTTTAAGGGCCAAAAGTAACCTTTAAAATTCTCATTTCGTGTTCCGGATTGAAGGAATAATTCATCCGTACAAAAGAATGTAATTTACCTTGTACCTAAATCCCAGTATGACACAATATACTGACTCATGAGATACCTTAACCTGGGCATGATTTTTATTCATCCATAAACATCTTAACAGGTTAGTTGCAAGCTTTGATATGTTGTCAGAGCAATTAAAATGACATGGCATGCAGTGATAATCTTAAGCTAGCGACCTTTAGCAACTTTTGTCTCACCCTATCACCTTCACCAAATAACTCGTCATATTACATCCTGCAGAACGTAATAAAATTGTCATCTCACCCCACACCACTATCAGCCCCTTGCCTTACTCTTCACATAATGTCCAAAAGATTTCAAAAGTCGTAAAGATTATTTCCTGTGCATTGTTTTTGTTATTAGCAGGCGGCAGGTTTTCATGGCACCCGGTTGAACACCTTAACTTACTTCGTCGTCAGAACTCAGTACGGAAGGTATGCGTTCCCCACACCCGTCATATCAAAAGGAATGATACAGTGGGCAGCATTATGTATTCCCCCATCCTAGCACTTGAAGGCTAGTCATAACTAACAGTTTACAAGAGATGACCCAAACAGTCGATATAAGCCGAAAAGTTCAAGGATGTTTGTATTCCAAAGCGACGTGTGCTCTTCACAAATGATGTTCACTAATTCCATGTTTGTTGTATGGTTGATTCATTAAGAAACACACCGACATTTTGTAATGTTCTACATGCAGAAGGATTCCATGTGTAGATTTATGTTACCACAACAATAGGACGTGATCGCTGCACCGAATAGAACAACGTTAACATAACTAAAGATTGTAGGATATTTACTTCCAGTCCAGTCAGTGTGGACCGTGAAGCATAGAAAGGGATACGTTACCCATAGTAACATTCTTTTTGTGTCGTTTTTGGACTAAATATATACATTGACAATTTAATGACGCCATCCGCCACTTAATGTTAAGTTCTGCATGTTATTTTGGTTGAGCAAAAGCTTTATTCAGGCATAATGCATAATGATATGTAAGGAATTTAACCTACTGAAAGAAAACTACTGTATTGAGTTATCTCTTTTTCAAATTACTGAACCGAGCTCTATATTAAATTAGCCTCATTTAATGCTGTGTGCAAGTATCAACCAAAACGAATACAGAACTAGCTACTTCCCTATCTCTAATTGGGTATGTCGCAGGTGCGTAATGATTTATTATCATCTAGCAGCAGTTCGATCAAACATCATGACATTGCTTCAATCTTTTGTGTGCAGGAAAGAATTATATTTTGCTACGAACAGCCAAAATATTGTAGTGTACAGATTGCATAGTGCATCACAGAGCCCGGGTGGTTGTCTTTGAATGGAAATTAGTCGTCAACTGCTTCCCTGGTTAATGTAAGAATATGAAACAGAAACTCAGAAAGATGTGACATGGATTGAAAACATGAATCTAAGAAGCAGTGATTGTTCACTTGCCAAATGTAAGTTATGAAGAACAAATATTCAGCGTACAATTCATTATATGGCTTGGATATATATATATATATATATATATATATATATATATATATATATATATATATATATATATATATATATATATATATATATATATATATATATATATATATATATATATATATCAAGATATGTGTGTGTTAGAGTGTGGGTATGTGTGTTTTTGCGAGTGTGTGTACGTGCATGTATAATAATATCATCTCAGGCTCTGATTATCCAACAAAACGCTGCCTCGCGGTCAATCATGGTTGTCCAACATGCAAACATCCAAGCACCGTTGCATTAAAAACACTAAGTTAATGGTAACATTGCATCTCATTCCTCTCTTTAGAGACTAAGCCTAACCAAATTATTGTTTGCACAAGAGCAACTATGCTAATTGCACAAAATATTTACAACTTGATATTCAACACAGGCCCTCTAACAACGCTCAGCTATTGACTGCTTTTTGACGGCTTACCTCATTTTGATCTCCAAAGCAATTATCAAGAAGATGAAGGCATGCATTTTTCGCCCCTTTGGTGCAATTCTCTTTGTGATATGACCGCGTAAACAATGCAGCAGTCCTGACGGACAACTATACTCATTCAATTCCGATCTCAGTGCGGTTTCAAAAACATGCTTGAATAATGGCTTCCCAGCTTTTAGTGCCTCCGGCTCCTCTTAAGCAGCAAGATGAATATGTACAGATTTCTAACTAGGTCCATTTAAACAGGTGATACACATAGGTGCTGTGATGATCCAAGTATGTATAATATTTTTTGGGGTACGTGCCTGCGTGTGTGATTGAACTCTGGTGCTTCAGCGCAAGCATTATAAAACGATTTAACCCCAATTCGTCTCACTGCTTGTGTTCATGTGCAGTCTGATACGCTAGCAATGGAGGCATTTCGTTCAACATGTGATGGAGCTAAACAGTGATGACAATGGAATGAATAAAGTGGCCCTCGTGGGGTTGAAGCATCGGTTATGCGGTCATATCACAAATGAAATTATCCCCAGTAGAACATAAAAAGTTTGTAGCACGCCGCAACAACACAGCCGAATTTGGGATTTGACGAACAAAGTTTACTTGGAACCAGAAGCACGGGTGGAGCATGCTGATAGTAGTGGTGCTGGCAGGCAAGTTGGAGTTTAAACTAGGTATAGCTGGAGGTGGTGGGGTGGCGGTCACAAGTTTACGTGGAACCAGAAACATGCTGATACTAGTGGTGCTGGTGGGCAAGTTGTTACTAGGGAAGTGCCGGTATACCTGGAGGTGGTGGGCTGAAGATCACAGGTGGTGATAGTTTTCTTCATGTATTTGTTCCGTTTAACTGGGGGTTTTAATGGGGGTTTTTCTCAATACAATTGCCCAAAGCTAATCTCTAATCAAATGTTTGGCAGCGTTTTTTTATCGAATTGGCATTGTATGCGTTGCTTCAAGATCGCATTAAAGCCCAAAGGTTTAATAGATTATAAGATGAGGCTTGATGAACGTTTACAACTAACAATTATATCACCTATTGTCATATTTATTCTCTGACTATTTATGATTCCAAAACTCAATTTTCAGCTCTTTCAGCTATTATTGAGTTATATCAAAACTTAAGAGAGTATGGATAACTGCAAATGCATATGTTTGACATGAGACGCAGCTTTGTGACAGTGTACAGTACATATATATTTCTGGCTGGTTACAAAGTATTGTCAGTTTTTTGTCGGAGCGGGTGACATATTGGAACAACAGGTAGTGTAATAGTCGGGCGATATGCATGAAAAAGGAGCGACAGGGGTGGGGATGAAATGGCAGATGTCGGGTATGTGTAACATCCTACAAAATCCGATATCCATGCAATCACGCAGGCTACTTTTGCCGAGGTCCTCATGCGGATGATCGAAAATCCAATGAGTTTTTTAGTCTGAATTCAGAGCGTACATCTATGACCAGGTCTGTGTGATATTGTCACCTGGTGGAGATTTTGCAATCTTGAATGGATGAACAATATCATTGGCATTGTCGGGTCGCTCTAATACTGCATTGCCATCCATGTCTTGTTTGCCAAAATCACCTTTTAACATGGTATTGTCAAGGATCATAATACCTATTAAACAAATTAAGTAAACTTGACGTCAACAGTAACACATCACATCATAGACGTTTACTGTCTAATTCCATACATCGTACAACTGACTTTCATTATTTATTGTGTATAATCAAATCCAAATACTATCATGGACTTCCAAATAATTAGCCAATGGTGAACCTACAAACAATTAGTTTGCAGAGTGCCATTTTCTCAAAGCTGGCTTTGTCACCTCTTGACCCTTTCATGTTAAGATTGCACTGAAGGGAATTAATGATAAATCTGCAAGCAATATGTCTGAATGAATACAATTGGTGCATGAAAATGTCTTAAACATTGCCAATGCGGACAAAATACATAATGAAAGATGTTTGGATCATTTATGTACACATCATATAAATCTACAGAGTGAGAGAGAATCTCACCTGCTTGTCAAATTGTTCACCCTATCCCGGACACTGCTACCACCAATTTTCATACACTTCTGAAACTGGCACAAAAATGTGCCATTTACCCAATGTGTTTGAATTAACTGGCTAATTTAAATTGACCACAAAACCACAAGGAATAATTCAAAAGCATGTTAGTTGAATTGGGTGTAACAGTCATTTAAGACAATACAGTATATGATAATACGGAGAATATTTCATTGCTGTTTATTAGATCTGACACCCACTATTCCTTAACAAAACTGCAATTTTACATACCCACTTATTCTTTCTCTGGTTGTCCATCAACTGCTCATTGAAATGTTGAAGTTCCTCAGTGCTGTTCATCTGCACAGCTTCAGGAAGCTGTTTGCCACTATCGGCCAGCTCTCTCCTCTCCTGCCTGTTCAGTATATCCCTGATTTGAGGAGATGTAGGCAGCGCTTCTGAAAACCTGTGCACACACAAATTATGCAGTGTTCAATAACTATGCTGCTGACTACAAACTTGTAAATAATACCAAAAAGATACTTTGGTTTTCCTTTCTCAATGGCAGCATTAAAATAAAGTAAATATTTAAAGAGTAAAATATTCACAAAAGTGCACTTATGTTAAAGGAAAACCATCATTGCTCAACCGACGAATGCCAGAATGAGTGACAGAGGGGCTATGACTGTGGGACTGAGTGACAGATGAGCGATGACGACTGTGTGAAATGGATTGCCATGTGAACGATGACTGTGAGATGGAGGGACAGATGAACGATGACTATGAGATGGAGGGACAGATGAACGATGGCGTGAGTGTATTAGATGTTTATGGTGTAATAAGGAGCAAGCCTCCCAATACGCACGAGGCGTGCCTGCAGCCATTCCGCTGCAACGGCTGGCACTTTGTTGAGAGCGATAACAGAGGTTTCAAGCACCAGTGAGCATAAAATTACAAACTATGAACAACTTATATACGGCAAGCAGTTTTTGCACAACCACTTGAGTGAACTTATTTTCATTAGGACCATACAGCCGATGTTTTTTTACTTTGGAAGTGTTTCGAATCTTAAAGTACCAAACAGAGAATGGTTGCCAATGTATTTGTACTTCAATAATCTCAATATATATAACATTCTCCAATCTGTTTTTATTCCCGAGTTCATTTACGCATGGTTTGTCTACGATAGTAAGGTCGGCAGTCAAAAGCTGATCAGCACGTTGCCACCATGTTTATTACTGGTTATAGATTACAAAAATTGTAATGTCATACATAGCATGCATTTCAAGGCGCTGGCGAGACGAACTAGCCACTCATGCCGTTGAGTGAGCATAGCACAATAATAGGTTTGTATATGCTACCGCTAACGAGGATGCATTTATTTATAAAATTAACCAGATGAGGTGCCATAAGAGGGATGATGCTGGTGTAACATGATACGTCATTGCATGCATCTGTTGAATTCCTGCATAGTAATGGCGTCTTTCAGTGAAACTGGAACCGGAAGTACAAATTACCTTAAGAGTTTATCATGCGATTTGAGCACGTTCACGTCACCAGCATTTGTCCAGCAAACTAGGATATTAATGGTGGCTTTGAGCATTTACTTCGAAGACGATATTCAAAATAAATACATATTTACCAGCCTAGCTGCCACTACAATGGCCCACGAGAATGACTGACACAAAAGAATACTGTACACAGACCCTAACAGCTGACACACATGACACGGTACAAAGATCCTTACCCGCCTCTCTTTTCAACTGCATAATTGTGTAATGGGTCTATGTTATTAGACAGACACAGACCAGTTATTGCTATACAGAAAAAAGTATACATTATCCATGCACCTGACGGCAGGGACAAAAAATGATGAGGGAATGACCCCTTGTTCTCAAGTCATCACGGTAGAAGGCGGGACGAAAGGATTAGGAGGGAGGAGAGACTAGGAGGGACTTGGAGAGAGAAAAAGACCGGGAGGGAGTGGGGACTAGGAGGGAGGAAGGGACTAAGAGGGTGGAGAAAATAGGATGAACCAAGGGGGAGGAAGGAAGGAAAATGAGAGAGGAGGTACTAAGGGGACAGAAGGAATACCAACAGGGGTGGTGGTATATTGAGCGGTAACGGAGAAAGGGAGGGGGTTAGAGATGGGCAGAAAGCAGGAAGGCTGAACGAAAAGAGAGCGCTAGTTTGAGGCAGTAACGGGGCAATTGTTATAGGGGTGTACAAAAGAGGCAGAGAGGGCGATAGAAGGTGATAGAGCGTTGGAGTGATTGTGAAAAAACTAGGTCGTGAGACCAGGAAGTGGTCTGTCGCTAATGTACCTGTGATTATTTCATCGTCTCTTCCTTATGATGTTGGCTATAAACGAAGAGTCTCATACCTTATAGTAAGCGACACCCATCGTTTGCCCTGCAGCTACCCAATATAGGTCTATCCATCATGTCTTTCCCTACTTCCACCAGGGTCAATTCATACGTTGCTAAGAAGGAAAAAAAAAAGAATCCATGTATTCAACTATATTAACACATAGTAGACCCAAAAAAAAAAAAAAAATACAATCCATGTAGATAATACAACTTGAGATGTGACAAATTGCTTTCCGTTTGATTTCCTTGTATGCAACACAGTTGCACCTCACAGATGTGTAATTCAATTGATATTTCTTAAGTTATATTCCTACCCATGGGCTGATCCTCTTTATGCCACATATTCGATACTTTTGCCTCTGCCAATGAGCGTATCATTCAAAACAAAGTTAGCTTTGTAATATAGCAAATGTCCCAGATGACCGTTCTTGCGTCAAATCCACCTTAACAATATGTTGCTGACAACACCACGTCCATCTGATTCTTCGGCCTATTACGTGTCCCCATTGCTACCCATAAAAGCTTGCGCCCTGACACATTTGTTTCTTTCTAGGTATACAACGTGATGCTGTCAATTTGATTACAATGCTGCCAAACCTGTACTTGAGAAAAACATTTGATAACAGGCAAATTGCAATTCAACAATTCAGTAGTAACTTCTGACAGGGCCTTTCTTGGAACTAAACAATAAGCATAAGAAAACCTGATCATAACAATCACCTCCACAAAGGTAACAAATGTCGTTTTCTGCTTTTCAATTCTACCATTGTTAAACTTGCATCGCATCATAGTTCATTTATTTTAATCTGGATTCGAGGCACAAAATTGATTCAGGGACTTCGCCCTGATTCCTGATGCAGATATTATATCTCAGTTTTGCAATTATATCTATTCTATCTATTTTGCTTTCACTTAATTACAAAGTCATGTGACCGTCATGCAGGACGAACAGCCATTGGCCTCACCAATCAAGTGAACAGCATATGAATAAGACTACAAGGAAATGCCACAGACTTTATAATATTTTGCATCATTCAGAAGACACGAAAACACTAGAACCCCGCATAAACAAGCAATAGGTCAACAAACGTGAACACCACCATATAAAAAATTTGATTATATGCGTATTAAATTTTAAAGGCATACCCCTCACTCGTGTTTGTTACCGCACTCACAAGCTCGTCTCCTCACGTAGTAGCATGACGTCCTAAATTTTCGGTAGCGAGAATCAGATGTATTAGCTACACTTTGAAGGGATGCTCCATATTGCGACTTGAATCAACGATGACTGCAAGCTTGTTTGTTCCCAGTTCCCAACCTCTGGCAAACTCTTTTCTATAATGCAACATTGACATGGCGTATTTCTTGTGTGCGTCCTTGCATGGGTTGTCATGCGCGGTTGCATCACGTTTATATGGGGTCCTGATTTTATAAGTCTGCAGTACTTACTTCATAGACTGTAAAATACTGGTTTTCAATAGTTCATTTGTAGATACTGAACATTTTATCCATTAAATAAACCAAGTTATTTCTTTTCAATACTGTTACTTAGCTGAGCAGAGGTTGGGTGAATATAAATAAAACCCATATTTATATACCTGTATACATTCCACAGGTAACTGAAGTGCCAAAATATAAACAACATAATAGAACCAGCATTTTGTACTCATATTTTTCAAACTAAACCTTTAACAAGGACGATAGCATACAACATTCAGCACCAGACATTATTATCATTGATATTATGCAATGTTTTACCCACTGGCATAGCAAATAAGTAAAATCGAATGTGATATACAGTTAGGTAGAATGTTTTTTTAAGAAAGACTCGGGATTGAAGTGCTGACGTAACTGCGCGAAACAATTGTACAACACTATATGGCTATTCGAATATTGCGGTATTTCAGTTTTGAGGTGGGTTTAATGCCGCTTGTCACCATAGTTAGTAACGGAGGTTTTGATCCGTGATATATCACCCCAATTCTGTTGCATGCTTATCTTCCTGGCATTGCAGCGTTGAAATGATCTCAAATACCAGCAAGAACATATACGGTTTAAAGTCTGTCATGCATGCCTTGACATATTCCTACTGTCTATCTGTGAATTATCGGTCTTACGAAATTACATTGTATCTATACTGGACAAGCTATACAGCTACATAGCAGGCTCGCAGGAAACATGCTTGAAATAGTTTTGTGATATCGGGACACACATTCTGTTAATTTGTAGTTGTTGTTCTTGTTATAGTATTATCACGCCCTAGGCGTGCTGTTGGTATCTCATTTCAAGCTAAGAAGGCACTTTTACGTTATTTCCATTGCCTGCTATGCTAAGTAGCTATTAAGTTGTCAATAAAGTGTCTCGTGAAGGTCGAAACCGTCCATCGGAATCGTAGCGAACAGGAGCATCAGCCTGGAGTAACTTCTTTCCGACTGCTTGATTGTCCGAATCATCGATTGCGTTGACAAGGCTGATCCTGAAAACAATCAAAAAGTAGACTGTGAATCAAAACAAATAATTCCGCGGGGAAATGCAATGCAGTTCTGTATACAATTCGTAGGCAAAGCTTAATCATTTCGAAGGCGAATCATCAAACCAAGTTATATTATTGTTTGCAGTGGTTCATACGTAAATCTGAAGTGGCTCAAAGTTAGTGTGTGTGGTGCGTGTGTTAGGTAGGACAGAGCATAACTGGATAAATTCGAAAAAGAAATCCAACAGAACTGGGACTGGTTCATGGACATCAACATATATGGCGCATGTGTCTGTTACCTGCTGTGCCTCTAACCCTGCCAATGATGTGTGTGAGACTAACAAAAGTAAAGCTGGTCGATGAGGCATTGCATGAAATCCATTTATAGATCATGGGTCGTTTCGTCGTTTGCCTTGGTAACCACGGGTATGGGGTAATCAATGGGGTGTTGTAATTGTTTTGGTGTCAGGCACACTGAAAAACAGATAATTTCATCATTTGTAAGCTACATTTCCGTGATCGCTCGTTAACTAGTAAGCACATTATATATGATTAAATGTACAAGCATTTCGGAAGCATTGTCTATCCTTTATTGCCCTTTGATAAATCTACTGCTATTAATGCTGCCACTCGAGAATGCAGCATAATTGTTGTTTTCCGAGAAGCCTCAATCCATAATGAATAGTACGCAATTGCAAAGAATATGTTCGGCTGACATGTTTCACTTTGAATGAATCATGATAATGATAGAGATTCCCGGATAGAGGTAGAGCACTGGCAGGAGAGGGGGAACCACACTTACACAAAATGCAGTTGGCACAACTCGGTTGCTTTTCATATGTGCATAATTATTGATGCTGGTGTGAAAGGTGGAAAAAATGAATCAATATAACCCAATGTTTCGAAACCTTTTAGAAACATCTCGGCACCTTTCAGACATTACCTAACCAACCAAACGTCAGTACGTGCTTCCTACATTAAGATTGGGATGATTTAAGCGGTACTCGAGTATATTTATTTTGAACACACGCGCGTATTCCCTATTGAATTTTTCAATAAATAATTTGCCTGGTTAAATCATCAATCCCTACAAACCTATCGGAATCTATCGCCCATTTATGATATTCAATTTAGATAACAGTATTGTGTTTCATTCTCAAAAGGTTTGTGCTAGATGGTCGAAGACAATATATTGATGCAGCCAACAAATGCAAGTAGGGGAAACAAAATATCTCTTAATGATCCCATAATTCAATTCAACAAGAAATAGTTATTTGTTCACAATCATGAGATAATCCTCTGAATTTATTCCCAGCACCTGGGTTGCTGCTTCTGTCTAAAGATGCGGCTGCACTTATGAACGAGAAACAATACAATCCATGATTGTTTCGTTGTTCGTCAAACGAGTCGATGGTGCTCTTTGTGGACAGGAAATGAGTCACGACTTACTAAGCAATGGATTATTTGGTAATTTGCTGGGGAAACCAATGGGTTTTTTGGGCGAGGTGGAAATCGAAACATTTGAGGTAGCTTGTCATCGCCCTAAGCGGAAGAAACATTACCACACAATTAAATGTTGCGAAGATGTCTAAGCGAGTGCACGTATCTCGTGCTTGAGGCATTAGGCGTTGATGCAGATTATATGAATAATAATACGTACGTCGTATAAGACAAAGAGCGATGTGCGGCAGAACAGGCCACGTCTTAGTGACATCACCATTTACAGGGACA
>CM067357.1:5454562-5487062 GCA_034190875.2 Urechis unicinctus
AATATTTTTTGGGGTATGCGCCTGCGTGTGTGATTGAACTCTGGTGCTTCAGCGCAAGCATTATAATAAGATTTAACCCCAATTCGTCTCACTGCTTGTGTTCATGTGCAGTCTGATACGCTAGCAATGGAGGCATTTCTTTCAACATGTGATGGAGCTAAACAGTGATGACAATGGAATGAATAAAGTGGTCCTCGTGGGGTTGAAGCATCGGTTATGCGGTCATATCACAAATGAAATTATCCCCAGTAGAACATAAAAAGTTTGTAGCACGCCGCAGCAACACAGTCGAATTTGGGATTTGACGAACAAAGTTTGCTTGGAATCAGAAGCACGGGTGGAGCATGCTGATAGTAGTGGTGCTGGTGGGCGAGTTGGAGTTGTAACTAGGGAAGTGCCGGCATACCTGGAGGTGGTGGGGTGGCGGTCACAAGTTTACTTGGAACCAGAAGCATGCTGATACTAGTGGTGCTGGTGGGCAAGTTGTTACTAGGGAAATGCCGGTATACCTGGAGATGATGGGCTGAAGATCACAGGTGGTGATAGTTTTCTTCATGTATTTGTTCCGTTTAATTGTGGGTTTTAATGGGGTTTTTTCTCAATACAATTGCCCAAAACTAATCTCTAATCAAATGTTTGACTGCGTTTTTGTATCGAATTGGCATTGTATGCGTTGCTTCAAGATCGCATTAAAGCCCGAAGGTTTAATATATTATAAGATAAGGCTTGATGAACGTTTACAACTAACAGTTATATCACCTATTGTCCTATTTATTCTCTGACTATTTATGATTCCTGAACTCAATTTTCAGCTCTACTTCGGTTTTGCAACCAAGGCTATTATTGAGATATATCAAAACTTAAGAGAGTATGGATAACTGCAAATGCATATGTTTGACATGAGACGCAGTTTTATGACAGTGTACAGTACAGAGGCTTATATATATTTCTGGCTGGTGACAAAGTATTGTAAATTTTTTGTCGGAGCGGGTGACATATTGGAACAACAGGTAGTGTAGTAGTCGGGCGATATGGGTGGGAAAAAATGGCAGATGTCGGGTATGTGTAGCATCCGATATCCATGCAATCACGCAGTCTGCTTTTGCCGAGGTCCTCATGCGAATGATCGAAAATCCAATCAGATTTTCAGTCTGAATTCAGAGCGTACATCTATGACCAGGTCTGTGTGATATTGTCACCTGGTGGAGATTTTGCAATCTTGAATGGATGAACAATATCATTGGCATTGTCGGGTCGCTCTAATACGGCATTGCCATCCATGTCGTGTTTGCCAAAATCACCTTTTAACATGGTATTGTCAAGGATCATAATACCTATTAAACAAATTAAGTAAATTTCACGTCAACAGTAACACATCACATCATGGACGTTTACTCGCCATACAGTACAAGGTATACGACACTAGTCATAACGAACACCCCGGGAACCACTCATCATAACGGTCAACTAGGAGAAGAGTCACTTCACCCAAGGGTATTGACACATCAGCTGATACTAGTAAGGTGCGAGTCAGGGCTATAGTCAGGTGATATAGATTAATAAGTTGCAGAAAACAAAGCCGTTGTACACAGCTTTGGCAGCTTTTTGTACTCGACCTACGGATGCGAGGAAGTCTCTTTATATTCTACATGAGTGGCTAGGCGGATAAGCTTAATGGCCGTTGATCTTCAGTGACCTATACTATGTTCTCTATTTAATAACCACAGTGGTAGTTAAGGCAATTGTGACAATTGCTCTTTAATATATTGCTAATTTATGTGGCATTTATTGCTTGTCTCTAATGCACGGCGCCGGGAGATATGAGCAATGATTAACAATGGAGTGATGTCATAATTTGGTTTCATGCTTCGTTCTACTTTCAGCGGATATGGAATGGTATGTAGGTATGCATGGGAGCATGGGATGCATACATGGATGTAGCTTGGGTGCAATAAGATATGGATGCAATGTTGCACATATGGCTATAGTGATGTTTGCATGCATGTATGTATGCATGCATGTGTATATGCTCAGGTGCGTTCGCGCATATATGTGTGTGCTTTTGTTGGTATCCGCATGTGTACGCATAATAGCTACTTCTATTCATCGCATTCGCTATTTTAATATAGAATAATGATACTCGTTAAACACGCAAGGTGCGCCATATTAAGTGCCGGCCAGAATTCGGCTTGTACAAACGTACACACATTGTGCAATATCTTTTTTTCTGGTGTATACATAGTGCATGTAGGATGAATATTCCAAACGATGATTGTCATTGTATATATTAAAGTTAAGCCATTTAGAGTCAGTTTGTCTTAATCATGTATGGTAGCAAATAATGAAATAATAAAATGTACTTAAAAGGCCAATGAAATGCACAACCAAATTTTTGTTATCTAATTTTGACGATAATTTTTAAGGGACACTAGTATGACCACACTCGCAAATTGTTCTGTGTGACGTCACCTAATTGACATAAAGCAGTCAACTTCGTCTGGGTAAATGGCTTTCATCAGTAAACCACCAAACGAAAGTGAGTGAATAAGTTCGATGACGTCATACAGGAAAGTCTGCGAGTTCGATCGGTAAAATATATCGGCAACCAGTTATGACATCTCAGTTATACTAGTGTCACAAAATCATCTTCAAAATTAGATGACAACACAAATTTGAATTTTGCATGTCAGTGACCCTTTAAGTAAATGATCCAGTCAAATCTATTAAAAATCTAAATGTGTGAGTATATCAAGAGTTTCTCAAGAACTCGATGAGGCTTATGAATGCGCTCTCAACCCCCGGCCGGGTCTCCACCACGGACCAGCAGGTCAGGGGTTCGAGCCTCGCCTACGTCTGGAGAGTATCTCACCTGAATTTCGACTAATTATTCCAGTCACGATAGAAACCAAGCAGTTGAAAGCCACAAACCATCATCATCCTCAGAGCTCATCGATCGATAGCACCTAAAGTTATGAAACCCACTATATCTTGTCATACCTAGATCATGCCTAGCTGGGGCTGTCAGGTTAACATATGCCCATATTTCTGATATAAACTGAAAAAAAGAATATATAAATAATAATTTATAAATGGGTCCTAAAATTCATCGTCTTTTCCATGTGTTTTTGACACATCTATTCCACGTGATTAATACTCGTTGAATCCACGTGGATATCACGTGAAAGTTCGTGGATCCATCACATCACCAAAAATACACATGATTTCCACGTGGATTCCACGTGTTGTGCCCACTGGGCCATTTTGATGTATGAAAACAAAATGCAGTTATGCCGTCGTATGGTTTCCTTAAGGGATGCTGGGGCAGCTGCAGTTCCAGAACTCTCCATCCAATCACAGTGTATCCCCGTCGAAGCAGGATGTTGCACCCTCAAAACAGTGGATATACTGGAGCTTATGTATAGTTTTGTTTTTTACTGCAGTTACCAATGCGGTGTGAACAGAAGAATATGCAGTTCATATAAATCTGAAGAAATGTCTATAACTTATGCTATTGTTTTTGTAATGATATGATATTATCATAAAATATCTGCTGTATTCAAATAACATGCGATCAGGTAATTCATCACATACTTTTGGCTGTTGCCGAAAAATGCATTATCGTTTGTTATGCTTAGTCTCAGTGCACCAATCTCGTGGGTTTGACCTATGGATATTGTCTTTTTGCACTAAAAACGCTCACATTCGATATGCCGGGTGTTACGAATAACATCAAACAGTGCATGCATACATCCAAAAAGTACCTGTTGAATATTATATATTGAGGGGCCAATTACAACCATTGACTCCTGCGTACGGTACCTTGTTTTGTTAGGAAATGCTTGACTGCACTCTCCCCTATTCAATAACGCTGATTCGTTGGTGGAAACATGCAGCTTGGAGACGATCGAGTCATTAGTGGCCAGCTGGATGCAGAGAGCCACCGTCAGTGTTCATCAGAGCCTGAAAATACCCTAACCCTGACGGACGGTTTTTGAAGTTAGATGCCGTAATTCCACATATCACAGTAAGCACTTTCCAAAAAAGTCCGGTGCAGCAAGTAATATTTACGCCAATGGCGGCTCTCTCACTGAAAATATGATTGGTGGATGCAGGTTTAAGACAAATCGTGAACTCGCACTCATGATACCGTGCTATCGTGTCGTTTCTTTTCAAGGTAGTCACGCAGAAAGGGTTTTCCTGGTGAACTGACTGAACGTCGTAGCAGGGTCTGACATTTGGTGTTGGAGTAGGTGCAAAGATGACCGAATGTTATTCGCATTGCATTAATACTAGCCGATACTAAACATCCTCGCATATGTATTTTGTACCGTGTGTGCACGTAACAGGGTTCATTCAGTAAATCCCCATCCTATTCGGTGTTGTGATATTGTTGATCAATCACCGATCGTGTTTAATCACCATAAAGAGCGATAAATATATAATGCGCAAGGCTCGAATAGTCTGTCACAACTAAGGTATCATAAACTTAAACGTATCATGAATGAAATTTCAATCGCGCCGCAGTGTTATTTCTTGATTTAGCCAAATGGCTTGAAAATTGGGACAGCATGATAATCTCCCCCTCAGCCACCCCCCCCCCCCCCCCCCCACCCACCATTCAATTTATGATGCAAATTTAGTGGCAGCCCCACAGCGTTATCCGTACATTATATCAGGAAATGTAATTCAGATGCATGGCCAAGCACAATTTCAGTCTACTTCCTTTGGAAGTTGAAGCCTCAATTTGATCTTGCATCTGTTGCTCTACGTACATTGAATTTCAATCTGACCAGTAATAAGTTACATATCTAATCATGCGATTACTAATATCACTATGCTCCCAGAATGCGACGATGAACATTGCATCAAACAAGCACCGACTGTATGTTCAACAGAGCTGTAAGTGCAATCTGCTAATGCTGAAGTTGAACTATATTCTATTCTGAAGTAAAGCTTTGCTGAATGGTATTGCCTATGATGGATATGGACAGTTTGCAATTGCGAACTCGTCATCCTTTTGTATTCCCTCGTGCTATCTATATACCAGGGAACTGTGCGTGTATATAATATTGAATATATGCAGTGATCCATTTGTTTGCAGAATGATATTAGTTGAATGTATCTATTGGGAATTAAGCCATACTGCTTGCAATTACCCGGTCGCACTAAAGAAATGATCTCCAAAATTGGGTCTTCATATAAATCTATTAGTTCTCGTTGTCAATTCCTTGATGCAGCCAATGTTTATCAGCTCTGTAAATACAACTACTCCTGCTTTATTGCCAGACGGACCAAGTGGTATTTACTCACGTTCTCACGTGGGCATTCTTACTCAGCAGTTTCTAATATTGCGACGTGGATAAAGTAACGAAGTACCCGCTGTTTCGGGATTGAATTAACACTGTTTTTATAGAACACCCACCCACCCACCCACCCACCCACACAACCCACCTACCTACCTACCTACCTACCTACCTACCTACCTACCTACCTACCTACCTACCTACCTACCTACCTACCTACCTACCTACCTACCTACCTACCTACCTACCTACCTACCTACCTACCTACCTACCTTTCTATCTATCTATCTTTCTATCTATATATCTATGCATCTTTGTATGCATGCAGGTATGTATGTAGGCATGGGAGCATGGGATGCATACATGGATGTATGCTTGGGTGCAATAAGTGATGGATGCAATGATGCACATATGGATAAATTGATGCTTGCATGCATGCATGCATACATGCATGCATGCATACATGCATGCATGCATGCATGTATGCATGCATGCATGTGTTTATGAATGTGCATTCGCGCAAACATGTGTGTGCTTTTGTTTGTATCCGCATGTATACGCATAATAGCAACTCCTATGCATCGCATTCGCTGTTTTTATAAAGAACAATGATAAATACGCAAGGCGCGCCATATTAAGTGCGGCCAGAATTCGACTTGTACCAGACGTACACACTAACATGGAGCAAATCGTTTACAGGCCCCATTTAGGGAAATTAAATTTTTTCAAACTCTCACAAATGGTAATACATTTGAAATTTAACATTCTATGAATTCAGTTGTTCATAGAAAAATCTCCGCGTCAGATGTCACAGCTTGTCGACCTCGGCTGTCAATCGACAAGATAATTTTCACCGGAAATATTATAGATCCTGAATGCTGTTAGTGAAATTAAAACAACTGCATTTTAGGGGATGCCTTGTCTTTCCGCGCCAGTCAATATTACTAAACAACATCATTTCAAGGACAATTCAAGCAACAGAACGTTATGATATTTAAAAGTTTACTGCTCAGTTGATAAAAAAAATACATGCATTAATCTTCTCGATAATTATTGATGCAACGAAACGGAGACTGATGTAGAAAATTAGGTCGTCATCTGATTGTTTCGAGAGTGCTTGTGGGTCAAGCTGTTAAGGTTGGACTTCGTGCTGATAATATGTGTTTCGTACAACGAGTGTAGTTGTACGCAGTAGCGAACTGTATCGAAAAGCTGACGTTATCCCTCATGTGCTATTTGGTTTTTATTTATCCAGGACAGCGATCCGTTTTGTTTAAGCCATATTGTCTAAAGGCCCATATGGCCAGTCCGCCCCGTACCACCGAGCGGTAAATGATATATCTGCCGGCCTTGTTTGGTAGTATTGGGGTTGGATGGTAAGATGACTTAACACATTATTTGAGTTGTTACCAACTTTTAGAGATAAATAACCGGCTTCCGGCATTATGAATACAATGAATGTTGCGGAAAAGAGATCAAATGTAGTGCTTTCTAGAAGCAGCTAAAATGCGAGGTACGTATGTAAATTTCACAGCTGAGTTTTGTCCTAAAACATCGTTCAGATCAAGCGCCATGTAGACGACTCTCTGAGGGTGCGGCAATTAATGAAATAAAGGTGCGCATGGTGGTTATAGCAACAACTGCTTGAATTTCATTCTCTTATTATCATTATATTTACGATTATTCATGTTTTTTGAACGTTCTCTTTGTTGCCTGGTTGGAATTTTGGGCGTTATGATGTGTCAATATAAAGCATTTGACGTGATGACCTCATTCATAATGGTATGGATCGTAACCCACAATATATATGCATACCACGCGCGTACACGGCGTAATATTCTCAGCGATGAGAATGCCATGACTTTCAAGTCGCACTACGGATAAACTGATGTTTTGGGATGCTGCGTCGCAAGTGTTGAACCCATTATGTTTTATCTCTGTTATTGACCGACGGAGCGATATGTTTATCCTCAATATGACAGCTTCTGGGTAAGACTATCTCAGGATCAAGTCCCATTCAGTGGCTGGGTCAGGTCTAATTAACCAGGGCCGACCCTTGTAATTGTTACAACCTTTGGCTACTTGCCTGTTATCAAAAACATCAACTGGTTGATATTCCGCATCGAGCGCAAGCCCTCTTATATCACTCAGGTATCCGGTGCTTTCTGACGGTTTTATTGGCAAACAAAATCATCAAAACAATGCATACTGATATCTAATACCCCACAGGGCGTAATTCCGCTTGCAACGTGACCGCATAAACTAAACGCCAACCCCTGGCGGACAACTTCATTCATTCCATTGGATGTTCTTTTTCACCTCGAAAACATGGCGGCGCTTAAAGAACTGCTTCCGCGATTGCTAGTGTATCGAGCGAGTGTAAGCGAGTACACACAAGGAGTGAGACTGGCTTGCTATGCTGCTTCCAGCGTGGTATATGGTAGTCACACACACACACACACACACACACACACACACACACACACACATACACATATATATATATTTATATAAATATATATATATTAATATATATATTCATTTATACATGCGAATATATATATTTATATACATATAAAAATATACAGATATATATTTATATATATCTATAATATATATATATATATATATATATATATATATATATATATATATATATATATATATATATATATATATATATATATATATATATATAATATATATATATATATATATATATATCTCTATATATATATATATATATATCTATATATATATATATATATATATATATATCCCGTTAAGGGTCACGCTTTATGTACAAATTCATATAATTAAAGCAAAGAGCGCATTACATTTAACGTTATGATGTTCGTCGTTCATTGATCATAACGTCACGACAGCAGAGTGAGCAGGGCTTCTGCAGTTCTGATGGCCGATTGGCTTCAGCAAAACACCGCAACGGTATAGAATGAGAACTATCGTCCGTGGCCGACAGCTGCACCAATTTATCACGGCTTTCCCTTGGCCTTGAGAGATCTGAATATGCTTGTCATTCACCCTCTAATGCTGAAAACAAGTCAGGCAGATAGCCCTTGACCGCTTAATATCAATCACTTGCCGGCGAAATATCAGCCGCTCAATTTCGACGACCTGCCCGCTCAATTTTGACGACCTGCCCGCTCAATATCAATGACCTACCCGCTAAAAATCAGTGACCTACACCCTCAATATCAGTGACCTGCCCGTTCAATATCAATAACCTGCGGGCACAATATCAGTCACCCTTCAGCTCAATATCAGTGACCTGCCAACTCAATATCAATGACCTGCCCGCTCAGTATCGGTGATCTGCCCAATGAATATCAATGACCTGCCTGCTCAATATCATAAATCAGTGACAGGACCAGTGAAGATCAGTGACCTGTCAATAAATATCAGTGACCCGCTCGACAGATATCCGTGATCTTGCCAGAAGACATCAGTAACCTGCCGTGAGTGTATCGAATGCCGGCTCTGCAAGTCTGCATGGCTAGTCAATTATGCATCGACAATCATCCGTTCGAATAACAATGATCTCCACGTGAATATCCTTGACTATCCACACAGCAGATACCAGTGATCTCTCCAATAAATACCATTGATCTTCCAAACAAACATTAGCGCCCTACCACGTAAATTTCATTCATACACTCAGTGAATGCCAAAGCCATGCAGATACCAGACGAGTTCTCGGTTTGTGGGCCTACACCCACTCTGTTTATTGACAGATCAATGTAAATACGTGACGCCCCACCCCTTCCAATGAATCGCTATGTCACGATTCACTGACATGAGAATCGCTTCTCCTTGTAAACGCATATTCATCAATGGTTTTACAGTAGGTAGTCATTGACACCCCGAGGCCCGCCTGTCGGGGTGACTTTAACGTGCCAAATTTCTGAGTTGAACTCCGTGACGGGCTTCTGTTGACGAGAACGAATCGTCACCAGGCCCCGCATAGCCCGCCCGCACTAACTACAAACCGTTACTTAATATTCGTGTGCGCTCTTAGATCCTTCACTTACAATAAATAGTCTTACGAGGTCGATCTTAAAGCGTTGGTGGGTTAAAGGGGACAACTCGATCCAAGATAGTATCAAGGCGTCCCGCTTCTAGTTAACCAGTACAAGGCCGTTTTATAGACAGACAGACAGACAGATAAGCTTTGGGGGAGGCGTGGTCATATTTGTCTTTGTATATATACAGCTATCATACAGTGGAAGGACTAGTCAACCTGCCAAGAAGATATGTTCGCGACCGCTAAGGCCAGAGCTGTGGTCCCTTTCCTGTTGCTCGCGTGGTCGTGTGGTAGCTTCGCAGAAGATAACTTGCTGAGGAATCCTGGGTTTGAGGAGGACTTGGCGGGATCATGGTCGTGCTCGAACTCCAGATGCGTGCTTGATGTCAGCGACGATTCGTACTCTGGTCAGCGCAGCGTCCACGTCCACACCAGGTAAGGAAAGACATGATGTCAAGTCATGGTGAGCTGTCAGGTAGAATGCTGTCCATCCTCCCCATAACGAGGTTAAATGTTCGCCTTTGCCTCATTGCGGGGTTGTACCTCGACCAGCCTCCTCATTGCATGGTAGTATCTCGACCAGCCTCCTCATTGCGGGGTTGTATCTCGACCAACCTCCTCAGTGCGGGGCTGTATCTCGACAAGCCTCCTAATTGTGGGGCTGTATCCCGACCAGCTTCCTCATTGCGGGGTTATATATCGACCCATCTCCTCATTGAGGGGTTGTATCTTGACCAACCTCCTCATTGCGGGGCTGTATCTCGACCAGCCTCCTCATTGCGGGGTTATATATCGACCCATCTCCTCATTGAGAGGTTGTAGCTCGACAAGCCTCCTCATTGCGGGGCTGTATCTCGAACAGCCTCCTCATTGCGGGGTTATATATCGACCCAACTCCTCACTGAGGGGCTGTATCTCGACAAGCCTCCTCATTGCAGGGCTGTATCTCGACCGGCCTCCTCATTGCGGGGTTATATCTCGACCAACCTCCTCATTGCGGGGTTATATCTCGACCAACCTCCTCATTGCGGGGTTGTATTTCGACCTACCTCCTCATTGCGGGGTTGTAACTCGACCAACCTCCTCATTGATGGGTTATGTCTCGACCAACCTCCTCATTGCGGGGTTGTATTTCGACCTATCACCTCATTGCGGGGCTGTAACTCGACCAACCTCCTCATTGATGGGTTATGTCTCGACCAACCTCCTCATTGTGGGGTTGTATTTCTACCAACCTCCTCATTGCGGGTTTGTATCTCGGCCGGCCTCCTCATTGCGGGGTTATATCTCGACAAACCTCCTCATTGCGGGGTTATATCTCGACAAACCTCATTGCGGGGCTGTATCTCGACCGGCCTCCTCATTGCGGGGTTATATCTCGACAAACCTCCTCATTGCGGGGTTATATCTCGACAAACCTCATTGCGGGGTTGTATTTCGACCCACCTCCTCATTGCGGGGTTGTAACTCGACCCACCTCCTCATTGCGGGGTCACATCTCGTACCGCCATCCGTTTGAAGCTCTACCAAGGTAACGAACCATGCCTCAATAAACCATACCAAACGCTAATAAACAGGGCTAACACATGCGATTGCTTGCGCACTTACCACTTCTCAAATTGTACAAATACCAACTAGTTTATATTCGGCTTGATGCTCCATAACAAAACTTCTAATGACCGACTGGATAAAATTCCGTTTGTAGAATGACAGCATAAACGATGCATTAAATCCCCTGAGGACTACTGTATTCACTCCAGTCTCATTATGTTTTAGCTCACACACATGCTAGTGCTTCAAAGCTTTAGTGTAGCTGGACTGAAACAAACAGTCCGACGAATATTGACTGTTTCTTGTCGGGCAGTTGCTAGCGAAGCATCACAGAGTCGTCTTTCAATGTCTCGAAGTTGTTGTCGAGTTAGATAAAAGTTACCATTGCGCGCGCACAAGTGCGCGCGCACATTCAGACACACGCGCGTCCCTCCTCCCCGTGGCGTGTTGTAATCTTGATTTCGACTTCCGTTATCTTCTGTAATCCTGTCCATCGTCCCCATAATGTCGTTCAATCTTCTACGTCTTCCCAATTGCGTGGTTGAATACTGATATCCGCTCTCAGTGCGAGGTTGAGTATTTTCCATTCCCCACCACTTGTAGGTATCTCTCGTCATCCTATGCGGAAATAAAGGATTCACTAGATATAAAGCATTCTCTAGATATAAAGCATTTTCTTGATATAAAGCATTCTCTAGATATAAGCTATTCACTGGATATAAAGCATTCTCTAGATATAAAGCATTTTCTTGATATAAAGCATTCTCTAGATATAAGCTATTCACTAGATATAAAGTATTTTCTAGATATAAAGCATTTTCTTGATATATAGCATTCTCTAGATATAAGCTATTCACTGGATATAAAGCATTCTCTAGATATAAAGCATTTTCTTGATATAAAGCATTCTCTAGATATAAGCTATTCACTGGATATAAAGCATTCTCTAGATATAAAGCATTTTCTTGATATAAAGCATTCTCTAGATATAAGCTATTCACTAGATATAAAGTATTTTCTAGATATAAAGCATTTTCTTGATATATAGCATTCGCTTGATGTCAAGCATTCTCTTGATATAAAGCATTAACTATATATGAATAATTTTCTAGATAAAGCATTTTCTAGATGTAAAGCATTTTCTTGATAAAATATCTTTTAGATGCAAAGCATTCTGGGGGTATATCGCACTTTCTAGATATAAAGCATTTTCTAGATATAACGCATTATCTAGCTGTAAATCATATCTTGATATAAAGCATTTTCTATGCATAAAGCATTATTAGATGTATGGCATTATCTAGATGTAAAGCATTCTTTGGATATAAATCATTCTCTAGATATGAGGCATTTTCCAGATATTAAGCATTCTCTAGATGTAAAGGATTCTCCAGATAGAATGCATTATCTAGATATAAAGCATTCTCTAATTCTAAACCATTCTCTTTATAAACGCCGTCTCTTACCTCGACCTAGATCAGTCCCTCGGGCTATACTCGACATCAAAGCGCGCCTTGTCGTCAGTTCTCCTCCAGTGTAGCGGTTAGCTTGTTAACGACTTCGTGTAAGATGTTTTGCTTTTCGTTCGAGCCAGGTTAAGACCATTGTCACGATGGGAGAGCCTCCAGCCGGCCTACGTCATCACTGGGTGTCACCCGCGTCATGTCACGCCCGCCAAATGCCAATGAAAGTCATACGGCCCCCTAGGGCATGTCGAGGTAGATTCTTATTCATTTGTGACAATAACAGATGGTGTTGCACCTTGAAAAATTTAACAACCCTGTGCCAAAAGGCGCTTGTGAGAACGCGAGATATGATGGGAAGCCTAAGGCCCGTTAGACATAGGGTCTGTTGGTCCGATGGTCTGTTTGTCTGAGGGTCTCGTGATCATAAGACCCCTTTGTCAGAAGAACCATCGGTCATAATATCCCTTGGTCAGAAGGCCTGTTAGTCAGAAGGCCTGGTCACAATTAAGTCCGTTGGTACAAAGGCCTGTTGGTCAGAGGGCCTGTATGTCAGAAAACCTTTTGGACAGGTTCCCCCTCAGTTAGATGGCCTGTTAGTCACGAAGCCCGTCCGTGAGATAACCCGTTAGTCAATAGGCCCGTTGTTGGCAGTGATTTTGGCCCATTAACCTGTTTCTATACATAGATGATCAGATAGATGAGACGATACCTGAGTGAGGTGCGATCGTTGACCAAATCAATTTTCACCTGGTTAGTCTTATTAGATTAGGTCATGATTGCTTATCGCATCTCGACCCCTAGAAATCAAAGGACAGATCCCCGAGGTCAGAGATCGTATAGGATGCTGGTCTTTGGGATCGAGGGTGGGGTTAAGAACTAAGCCCAATTTGCTAATCCTTATCACTGAGAATTCCAGGTACATTTAGGACTACAAGGTGATGTGGTCAATATCTCGTCAGACCTCACGTTGCGCCCCCAAAAAAGTGCGAAAACAGCCATTTTGTCATTAAAAACGTTTCCAACTGAAGTATCATCAACATTCCCTGAACAACTATGTAAATTTGATATTTTGTTTCTATATTGAGTGACCAATTTATTAACTCTCTGACATGACAAGCACTGTTTATGCAGGCGATATGACGTCACACTTTGTAGCTCTATCGATGCCAGCGTTCGAGGCCTCTGCGGAAGCGGGGTCATTTACATAATCAACTCATTTACATACCTGGCATGATATCAATGACCTTCAACGTCAAGGCATGTTCAAAACTTCAACAGGGTTAGCGGTCAGATGTTGTTGTACACTTAAGATTTACGGGTAAAATTGCTGCGATAGTTTTTATATCGTGTTTCCTCGTTCAGTTTAAAAAGACGTGGTTTAAATATCAAAGGAACTAGTGACAGAAAGGATGATCACCTTGCTAAGTCAGCTTAAAGACTGCGATAAGACCGTGGGAAGAAATCAATTCGGTCGATAAGAACCATAGAGGGGTGCCAAAAAAACTGTAATTTGACTGCAACATATTAATAATTGACCTGAATAAGACGTTGATAACACCGAACCTGAACTGATAAGCAAAAGCGATGACTCAACAATGGATTGCTGTCACTGGGATTAGATTGCAGTGATGCCGTGTCAAGACTGCTACAAAGATAATGTGATATGACCGTTGTAGAGTTGCAGTAATACTGTGAAAAGACTGCTGTAAAGCTGCAATGATACTGCGCTAAGACTGCTATAAAGCTGCAATGATACTGCGCTAAGACTGCTGTAAAGCTGCAATGATACTGCGCTAAGACTGCTATAAAGCTGCAATGATACTGCGCTAAGACTGACATAAAGCTGCAATGATACTGCGCTAAGACTGCTATAAAGCTGCAATGATACTGCACTAAGACTGCTATAAAGCTGCAATGATACTGTGCTGCTAGACTGCTATAAACTGCTATTAAGCTGCAATACTGCGCTAAGACGGCTATAAAGCTGCGCTAAAGACTGCTATAAAGCTGCAATGATACTGCGCTCTGCGCTAAGACCGCTATAAAGCTGCAATGATACTGCGCTTGCTAGACCGCTATAAAAAGCTGCAATGATACTGCGCTAAGACTGCTGCAAAGCTGCAATGATACTGCGCTTAGACCGCTATAAAGCTGCAATGATACTGCGCTAAGACTGCTATAAAGCTGCAATGATACTGCGCTAAGACTGCTATAAAGCTGCTATACTGCGCTAAGCTAAAGCTGCAATGATACTGCGCTAAGACCGCTATAAAGACTGCTATAAAGCTGCAATAATACTGCGCTATACTGCAATGATACTGCGCTAAACTAGACTGCTATAAAGCTGCAATGATACTGCGCTTAGACTGCTATAAAGCTGCAATAATACTGCGCTTAGACCGCTATAAAGCTGCAATGATACTGCGCTTAGACCGCTATAAAGCTGCAATGATACGAGATAGAGCCGCTATAGAGCGGCGATAACATTACAATAAGACTCCAATTCCAATTACTGAAATGAGACCGCTATTAAGCTTCATTTAGACTGCGATAACGATGTTATAATATTGGATCACTGGTCTTATAGTTACAAGGTGAGGTCCTCATAACCCCGTCCAGCCCCTCATTGCGCTCGCAGACAGGTGTGAAAACCGCCCGACCTTTCCCGACGACAGAGGGTCCCTGTGTCATTTCAAGTCAAGATATTGACTTTGGGTCACTGTCTTTAACATATCCATATGGGGGAGCCCGATTTAGCTACGCAGTATGACGTCACATCGCTTTAATCGGTCTTCACCGGTTACCGCTATTGTTGCGGTCTGTGGAGTTCTAGTCATGTCTGGGAAGCCATATATCGTTGACCGCGAATAGCACCAGTACCAAACTATCACATTTACTAGGACAATAACTGGGGCTATGAAATATAGCTGCTTCTTCAGTAAGAAAGGTGTTTCAAACACCTGATGCAAATCATCAAACATCCTCTTCCTGTATAGTAATGTTATATGGTATCCCAGTTTTTTAACACCAATCCCGCGGTTGTCGCACCTTTGTTGCGCGCGCAACATGGGATCTCTATGTTTCCCTATATTAATCAGGCGAGTGGGAATGACAGGTATGGTTAACAGAATATCACTCGACGATATCTGGCAGCTGTTTACTGGAACAAAACACAAACACCTTGTCGGTGTCAGCACAGTTCTAGTGTGCCCTACATCACACTAAGGTAACGCCACACCACCCTATCGCCTGCTGGCGATCTGATATACGGATTTAAAAGATCGCGGACGCTGTGAGAGGTGAAGTTTGTTTTGCCTACAACCGCAGCGCTCCCGGCGACGCGGCTGGTAAACAGCTCTGTCATCGCCATCTACTTGACAACACAAGAGGTCTATAGTACGAAAATTCGATTGAAATAGTCACTCGCTGATGTAAGCAAAACGGATCTTAAATCACGAGTGATAAATGATCTACAATGTGTTTACTCTATGGTGAAAGCGTGAGAAACATACGACGACGTTAGTTATATATAGCCACTCAAGCGTGGCCTGGCTGTCCTGAAAATCAATCCAGCTGGGTCTTTTTTGGGGGGCTAACAACTTGAAGGAGGTGAAAAGATATTAATTCAGCGTTGTCGTAGTGCAGCCTAACACAGCGGTCGCGACACACCCATCCTCCCACCAACCCCGCACTGCCTCCACACCAGGTCATAAAGTCTAGCCAGGATAAATCCAAACAAGCACTCAATAACCCACAGACACTCGAGTCTTATAGAGTACATCTTCCCTGGTTTGTACCGTCTTTGTTTATTCAAGGCTAGAGAGGAGGGAATGATGTTTTTTTGGGGGATGATATGTCTTTTGTTTATGAGCTTTCTGGTCTATAAAATCCCGTTTTGTTATTGGGGACACCGATAATCGAAAACTTTATTTACGAAAAGAAATGCTGATCGATAGCGACCGGGTGTAAAAACTGCGCATGAGCAATTTAATCATTTTTACTCAAACTCCGTCTGTTTTGAGCTTCTTTTGTCAGACAGTGTCTCCTCATACCCCATTTGGTCTATTCATCACGTCCCGTCAAAAAGACCACGTGGATACGTAGGTTATAAACATAACAGAGGTTACCTATTGGTCTCCACTTATCATTTCTCACTAGATTATATATGTAACTCGCCAGATGATTTGTCTAACCCGAAATATGATTTATCTCACCCGCCAGTTTATGTCTCTCACTCGTCAAATTATATCTCTCACCCGCCATATTGTATCTCTCACCCGTCAGATTATATCTCTCACCCGCCATATTGTATCTCTCACCCGTCAAATTATATCTCTCACTCGCCAGATTATATCTCTCACTCGCTAGATGATATCTCTCACTCGCTAGATTATATCTCTCGCTCGTCAGGTTATATCTCTCACCCGCCAGCTTTTATCTCTCATCCGTCGGATTATATCTCTCACCCGCCAGATTTTATCTCTCATCCGTCGGATTATATCTCTCATCTGTCGGATTATATCTCTCACCCGCCAGATTATATCTCTCATCCGCCAGATTATATTTGTAACCTGCGTTAATATATTTTTAACCCGTCAGATTATTTTTGGAACACAAGATTCGATACCTAGTCCGTCATATTTTATCTCTTACCCGCCACTTGATATAAGTTACCCGCCGTATTTTATCACACCCCTTAACTACCCAGGTCTTATTTATTCCACTAGCATCTGCAACGGTCAAAACCTATATTTTCCTACAGGTCTCGCGATGCCAACACTTTCAAATTGTACCGAGTTTTCATGGCTTGTCCATAACAGTTCCTCCTTGATAGATCCTTGTTGATAAACTGATAAGTGATACGGTTGATTGCGAGACTTGCGCTTTGTGTTGGAACAGAACATCTAATGGATGGGGCGTGGAACAGCGAGTGGAAGGCATCAAAGCGGGCGGCCTCTACATCCTCAGCGCTCACTTCAAACTCCTCACCAGTTTAGCTGACCACGCTATGCTCGAGTTGACCGTCACCCTCATTGGAAGTGAGTCAATCCCTCGATCTGTTTGTCTGTGAGTCGCTCTTTCCGTCTTTTTGTCTGTGAGTCATTCACACAGACTGTGTGTCTGTGAGTCATTACCTCGGTCTGCCAGTGTGTCGGTTTTTTAGTTTGTCTGTTTGTCTGTCTGTGAGTCACTCTGGTTAACAGGCACTCGTGTCTTAAATCGCCTCACATCCATGAAGGTTTATATTTAAAGATCATACATTATAGTGTTGAGACTCGAGTGCTATTGTCTCTTTAACTTGTGTGGTAATGGGTAGCTAGATATCTCTGCAGGTGGCATTTCAAGCTGTGGATGATATGAACTATGTGCAGGTGGTCAGAGCCGTGTAGTATTCGCCAAGCAGCCGTATATTCGACCTTGTGATGGATGGGTCAAGGTCACCACAGACATCGTCACGAATTCAGGTGACCTTATATTAACAACATAGTGTCATGGCGACTTGATAAGCAAAACCGATTCTCCACATTATGATCACTGGCAAGAGCCCAGTCATAATCGTACAAACACACATACACCCACCACAGACATGCACACTAAACACACACACCCCACACGCACGCCACTATCGGAGCAAATCTGTCAGATGAAAGCCCACAAGCACACCCAACGCACGCAACTATCAGCACGCCCACTACCACCATAGACGCACATCCACCTGCCCACTTCTGTCACACCGTACACGCACAGTTTTACTACGCATACCACTTAGCCCGCCATACGCGTCGTGCACGCACACTTCTACTACACATAACACTCCCGTCACATGAACACACTCTCCCGCCACATGAACACACCCTCCGCCTCATGAACACACTCTCCCGCCGCATGAACACACTCTCCCGCCGCATGAACGCACTCTCCCGCCGCATGAACACATTCTCCCGCCGCATGAACACATTCCCCCGCCGCATGAACACACTCTCCCACCGCATGAACACATTCTCCCGCCGCATGAACACACTCTCCCGCCGCATGAACACACTGCCCGCCGCATGAACACACTCTTCCGCCGCATGAACACGCTACCACTCATTCTAATTGCATATATTTTTGCCAACAGACACCAATGCAATGATTGTTTCCATGGCAACAAATGCAATGGAACCCGAGTTTTTGGTGGACGATGCAGCATTGACTGAGCTGGTTCCGGACCCGCTTTGGAGGGAAAAAGCTAACGAGCGAATCGCTCAAATCCGAATGGGAACTATCCAGATAAGGTTGGTCACATATTCAGTGGGAGTTAATTTGGAGGTGACTCCAAACCTTTGATCCTCGCTTTATTAGACTTGCGTATTTGTTCAGATACCATTCGTACCTGCATACAGTCAATATGGACTCGTGTCAGGTGTGTCAGGTGTGTCAGGTGTGCCAGGTGTGTCAGGTGTGCCAGGTGTGCCAGGTGCGCCAGGTGTGCCAGGTGTGCCAGGTGTGTCAGGTGTGTCAGGTGTGCCAATCAGTGACTTGATACTCATTACATTGAGACTTGTGATGTTTGAACAACTTGTGACATTTTGTGTATTATTTCGTTCAAGCAGAATCATTGAATACTTTTAAAAGCTCGAGTATACCTCTTCAATGAGAGTCTACGTATTGTATATACGAACTTATGTATGCATGTATGAATTGATGTATTTATGTCTCTTGTATATATCCCCCCCACCCCACCTCACCTGTAAATTTCGAATGTCTGTTTCACAAAACATGGCGTGCTTTGCGCTGCGTTCAGTTCAAATCAGCGATCGGTCGTGTCTTTTTCGGTGGTGTTGGTATTTGGTTTTGGAAAGTGCTAAGAATGTGTATATTTTGTCTCGTCATTACACCATTTCTTCCTCGACAACACCAGCCCGCCCCCTAGCGAGTCGGGCACATCCCTTCTAAACCAGCTAATAACTGCAGGTGACGTCATTTTGGTGTGGACTCATTTCACTGGAAATTTCTTCCTCATCGCTGCACGTAAGCTAATAACTTTTGAATTGTGTATTCAAATTATGTCGGGTCATATTTAAGTGACTTAATTAATTAAGGCGTTATTAGATCTATCAGTTTTAACACTCGATTCCCGCACTTATTATTTCAATAACATTTCTCAGTCATATTAAATGTCACCAAATCTCACTCGTGTTAAAGCCCTTTGTGTTCATTACTTTATAACCCATGTGATTAATCGTAATATATTTGCAAAATCGGTTATGTGTTTGGGTGGACAAGTTGGTGAGCGAATTCAGCACCTCCCTTTACCCCCCCCCCCCCCCCCCCCCCCACATTTCTATGTTCGATGAATGAATATTAAACATATATCCACTCTTTAATCATATAACTATTTGTTCAAAACCTGTAGATCTCACAGTCTGGGCTCCCTATACACTTAAAATTCATTCTTTGGTGTCTGGGATATTTGACATAAGCCTTCTCGATGTTAATGTCAAATATGATAAGAAACATTTCCCGGTGGAGTACTGGCAATCACAGACACTCGAGCTCGTACATCATGATTTGTTATCTCCCTTGCATTACGATATAATATAATCATATTTCTACAGTAGGTAAATCATGATGTCCGAACTCGAGTGCCTGTGCTTGCAACTAAGCATTTGTGAGTATATGTGATTTGGGGTATATAACACAATATTCTTCGGTTTCTCTTTAGTGTGTACTATATTCTCAACAGGACCAAAGCCACGAAGAAGAAGTCCACGAGAAACATCAGGATTATGGTACGGTTTTAAATCAACTAAGTCATCCAATATAGACAGCCCTCTGACAGGACGGGTTCAAAAGGTCACAACGAGAAATACCACTTGAGTCATATAAATCCTTGTTTTTATGAGCATTTCGTGAGCTTATATTTTGTTTTTCAAACAACAGGCGCTCCCTTGCCTCTTGCAGATACTTAGTAACCTGGCAGTGCATTTCTATTACCCGTGATGCATTGCCGCTCTTGTGATTGGTCAGATAAACCAGACGAGTTCATCGTTTCCGTTTGGCGCGGCGGTGGATACATCGACCATGACAGGCAATTCCACGAGAGATATGTTACTCCAGGAGTACTATTTCAGCATGTTTAATTGGGCTACCATTCGTAATAACCTGAAATGGCGCTTCATGGAACCAGTCGAGGTAACCGGCGCACTTAACCTTACTAAGCGTGCTCTGTGAGCTACCCTCAAAGTCACCACTTCCATCGCAGATCACTCATGCCTACCACATACTAATTCACTAACACAACTACCACACTACATCACCCACGCCACCACCACACTACATCACCCACGCCACCACCACACTACATCACCCACGCCACCACCACACTACATCACCCACGCCACCACCACACTATATCACCCACGCCACCACCACACTACATCACCCACGCCACCATCACACTACATCACCCACGCCACCATCACACTATATCACCCACGCCACCATCACACTACATCACCCACGCCACCATCACACTATCACCCACGCCACCATCACACTATATCACCCACGCCACCATCACACTACATCACCCACGCCACCATCACACTACACACCCACGCCACCATCACACCACCACACACATATATCACCCACGCCACCACTCACACCCATGCATCACACTATATCACCAACGCCCCACACGCCACCATCACCACTATACCCACGTCACCATCACCACGCCCACCATCACACTATATCACCCACGCCACCATCACACTGCATCACCCACGCCACCATCACACTGCATCACCCACGCCACCATCACACTACATCACCCACGCCACCATCACACTATATCACCCACGCCTAAGAACCCCAACTCAACCCTATCACCTACTGATGTTACTAAACTCATCATGTATTCATTATTGTCGAATCAGAAGAATTTTAGACAATGATGGCAAACTTGTGTCAATCGTTAGCTAGTTATAGACTTGCCTGTGGAACTGATTTCTTTCTACCGTTATCAATATGTACACTGTATCACATCGAGTGCCCTTTCAGCTTACCTGTGACCCTCCTCTGTCATTTCACCTGTGACCCGCTTATCTGATTGTTATCCTGTTTTTTAAGGGGACCGTGCTGGTCGATAGCGTCAAGGACACTCTCGACTTGTTGGAATCTCGCGGGTAAGTCACACTCACTCCGCCCCCACCATACTACATGGCTAGATCCACCGTACCCCGCGTACTTGCATTGTTTTGGTGTCTTGCAATGTATTTGTGAATTTATCTGTCGAACAGTATTCAAGGAATACGCGGTCATTGTGTCGTATGGGGCAAATCGAACAAGATTTTGAAATGGCTGAAGAACAAGTCTGCGCAGGAAATAAAGTATGCTGTGTCGAGGCGAATTTGGTACCTCGCTGACGAGTTCGGAAGTAGGTAAGTGACTGGCGGAATTCTTGCCGTTATGATTTATATCACACAACATTCAGCTAGATCTTGTATTCTGCAAAACTTACATTCGTTATTTGGAAAGTTTTGAATATGCCCACAATGCAATTAAAAACTTCAAAGCTCCGAGTCAAATAGTTTAGAGCTGAGAGGGCTCGCGCATGCATTTGCAAAACTTAATAGAGTATCGTACGAATCAGTGTTGTCTGTCCGCTCCGAAGTATCGCATCATAACGTCTAGCTTAAGAACACATGGGGGCGTGGTTGCCTCGACCAATCAGAAGGCTCTACCCCCCCCATGGTTACAACCAAGATTTTATAGCTACTTTATATAAACTCTTTGGTTATGAGGTGGCGATCACGATGCAGCAAGTTCCGTGTATGTGTGTGTGTGTGTGTGTGTGTGTGTGTGTGTGTGTGTGTGTGTGTGTGTGTGTGTGCGGGCGTGTTTGTGTATCTCATTATAGGCTTTTTACCAAGGACAGTGTGAGTGTAACTGCCAGGAAGCACGTCCTCTTTATATGTTCATTAACAACCCCTTTACTTGATCATCCGAGTCACTAGTAACCGCTCAAGTTGTCACACCTAGGTATCGAACCCACAACCTGTGAGTCGAGAGGCGAAACAGTAAACCACTACATCACATTGACCGGGTGTACCGTCGGTCCAACAAACCCGCGTGCGATTATTTATTATGTAATACTTGCGCCCCCCCCATCTCCCCATCTCCCCCGCCCCCCTCACCCCCCCCGTCCACAGGGTCACCCCATCCCGCCCTGCCAGTCAGAGTGAACCCTCTTAGTGTAAACATGAACTTTTGTAAATTGAGCTGAGAAATTATCAGACATGTCACGATATACGTTTAAAAAGGAAATGTCAATCGTTTAAGAAGCCTCCTCGCTCAGTGTGCCTCTGTGTCGCTTGGGACAGAATTGCCAGTTGGGACGTGAACAACGAGCGACTCCGTGGTTCATGGTACGAGGAACAGACTAACAACAGGGCCTTCACCGAGGGCATTCACGAAGCCCTCCATCAAGCCCTGCCTCAAGCAAGTCTCTTCCTCAACGATTACAGCTTAGTGGCTCATCGCTTGTTCACTTCAGTGAGTTCGCATTGTAATCCAAGTTGAAGATAATTTAACGAGTTGGTAAATGCTATTTAAGATCGACGAAGCAGGATTGGGCTCTCAACAACACCCATTCCATATCCGTACAACACCCTTCCCTATTCTTTCCTCATCCTACCCTACCTATCCTACCCGACCGGAACCTCGTACCCTACCCCCACTCAACAACCTACCCTACCCTACCCTTCCCTATTCGTTCCTCAACCCACTCTACCCTACCCTACCCGAACCTCCCCACCCTACCCCACCCCCACTGTACCCCCTACCCTACCCTACCCTACCCTACCCTACCCTACCCGACCCTAACTACCCCACCCTACCCTACCCTACCCTACCCCACCCTAACCTACCCCCCACCCCGACCCACCCCACCCTACCCCACCCTACCCTACCCCTTCCTACCCTACCCTACCCTACCCTACCCTACCCTACCCTACCCTACCCCTTACCCCTACCCCCTACCCCACCCTACTCTCTACCCTACCCTACCCTACCCTACCCTACCCTACCCCCTACCCTACCCCCCTACCCTACCCCTACCCTACCCGACCCCCCTACCCTACCCCCTACCCTACCCTACCCTACCCTACCCTACCCTACCCTACCCTACCCTACCCTACCCCACCCTACCCTACCCTACCCTACCCTACCCCCAACCTACCCTACCCTACCCCACCCTACCCGACCCTACCCTACCCTACCCTACCCTACCCTACCCTACCCTACCCTACCCTACCCTACCCCTACCCTACCCTACCCTACCCTACCCTACCCTACCCTCTACCCTACCCTACCCTACCCTACCCTACCCTACCCTACCCTACCCTACCTACCTACCCTACCCTACCCTACCCTACCTACACCCCCACCCTACCCTACCCTACCCTACCCTACCCGACCCTACCCTACCTACTACCCTACCCTACCCTACCCTACCCTACCTCAGTCTTCCCCTTAATCACTCCATCAACACTCTCCTACACATCATATGCATCTACTACCAAGTTGCTGTGCGCCCACTGTTTGTACCTTTTTGTGTCCCCTCTGTGTTCGTCAGGCCATGCGCAGACAGGCGCTGGCTTTCATGTCTCAAGGTGTACCAGTGTCCGCTATAGGCGCACAAGGACACATCAACACCTACCCTGATGTGGATCTCCACAAGGTAACATTATATCTTCATTTCTACACCATTGGTTACACAAAGGCACAACAATTAATTCAACAGCATTGCTCCGTTTCAATTCATATTGTTATACCGGCACCTCAACGTGCCTGTGCTCAGATATGTGTTGCGTATTATATTGATGTGCGTATTATATTGATTTGCGTATTATATTGATGTGCGTATTATAATATTGTGCGTATTATGATGAGGTGCGTATTATATCGATGTGCGTATTATATTGATGTGCGTATTATATTGATGTGCGTGTTATGATGATGTGCGTATCATGATGATGTGCGTGTTATATCAATGTACGTATTATATTGATGTGCGTATAATGATGATATGAGTTTTGTGGTCTCAATTGATTAAGCAGTATTATGATGAAGTGCGTATTATGATGAAGTGCGTGTTATGATGAAGTGCGTGCGTATTATGATGATGTGCGTATTATGACGAAGTGCGTATTATGACGAAGTGCGTATTATGATGAAGTGCGTATTATGATGGAGTGCGTATTATGATGAAGTGCGTATTATGATGAAGTGCGTATAATGATGATGTGAGTTTTGTGGCCTAAATTGATTAAGCAGTATTAAGCCATCCTGATCCACATTAATATATAGCAAAAAGAATATTAATACGTTCCCTTCCTGTAACTAGTTTGTATTCAGACGTCTTCCTAGTTATTTTTACCATCGGGGGTGGGGAGTGTTTCACGACTCGAGTGCTTTTACGCAAATCCCTTACGAGCGAATATAATCACTTAAATAATATATAAGTGTTGTGTCCGTCAGCGCCGTCTGGATCATCTGGCCACGGCCGGCCTCCCGATCTGGATCACCGAACTGGACATAAAGGAGGAGGATGTGGCGAGGAGGGCCCAGGCGTATGAGGATGTCATCCGACTTTACTTCAGCCATCCCGCAGTAGCCGGCATCGTACTGTGGTCGTACTGGGATGGCCACTACCAAACCAATACTGCGCTGGTTGAAGGAAATCTCGTCCAGGTGCGAAGAGCTGGGAGAGATGGTGTTGTTAGCGGGGTGGGTGTTGGGTGGTGTGGTGGGGGGGGGGGAGTTTGCTTGAGGTGAGATATCGATAAACCATTGAGCTTGCAGGAAGCGAATTGTTCGAGGTGATTTCGTGATAAACGAGAAAGTTTGACGAGGGTTGTGTGTCTTGATGTGAGCTCTATAGAGCTAGTAAAGAACTAGTAAAGTGCTAGTAAAGAGGTAGCAACAGGTGATGTGAGCTCTATAGAACTACTAGAAAGCTACTAAAGAGCTAGTGCAGTGCTAGTAAAGAGCTAGCAACAGGTAATATGAGCTCTATAGAGCTAGTAAAGAGGTAATAAAGAGCTAGCAACATGTTATGTGAGCTCTATAGAGCTAGTAAAAAGCTAGCAATGGTGATGTGCTTGAAGTTGAATTATTTTTAAGCCACTGGGCAATATGGATCAGGCTCGATATATTAAGTCGACCATTGAAATGACTTATTTATTGTGTGGTTTCGGTTCGTTTGGTACTGTTAATGATATGTACGAGGGATATATTCCTTTGAAGTTGCTGAAACTATCAAACATCATCCAGCCCTTTATTGTGCTCTTGTAGGGACGTATTTTTTTTTTTGGGGGGGGTGTTCACTTTAACTTCAGTATATGTTGGTATTTTGTGAATATAGGAGAACGAAGCCGGAAGACGCGTCCGAGAGCTGCTGCACGGGGAATGGAAGACGCATGTTACTGTCGACCTGGATGACGTCATTAGCGGCCATGAGAAAGTGCGCGGTTTCCATGGCACCTACAATTTCACCGTTCTGGAGGGACAAGACCCGATCTACTCGGGTTCGTTCGTCCTCGAAAAAGACAGCGATGCTGTGATCGATGTGGAACTGCGTCTGGATTGATTCTGATGTTTTGAAGAGAAAAATGAGTGTTGTTTTATTCGGGTCGTATGCCATGAACTGAGAGGATTTGTGATTTAGATTCGTCGGTTTTTGAGCGGTCTTGAATCCGTAAGATCGCGATCAATTACTGAAGATTGCGAAAAAGCGTGCATTGGCTGTAATGGCTGCGAACGAATTCTACATTTTATTATGAGCGAGATAACGGGATCCAATTTATCTTAATCGCTAACATTTTGATGATATTCGAATTATTCTTATCGCATTTGAATTCAAGTTATCAAACCCATTTACAACTGAAATTTGACTTTTGTTGCCTTCGAAGTCACAAAAAAACGTACAGTATTTGGGAATAGAGCGTCTATATTGCTCAATAATTGTTTATTGATAAATCTTGGTGTGACGATTATGCCAATTGACCAACCGTAGAGGAATCATCAGAGAAGATTTTGTACAATTGCACCATCAATGCAAGACCGTGTTTTGTCGCTGTATATTGTCAGAGCATTTCGTAAGCTAAAGAGTTAAAGATGTGTTAAGGAAAATACCACAAGCTATTTGCTGATTAAACTATGTCTATTACAGAATATATATATATATATATATATATATATATATATATATATATATAGATATATATATATATATATATATATATATATATATATATATATATATATATATATATATATATATATATATATATATATATATATATATATATATATATATATATGTGTGTGCGTGTATATATACCAGAATACCTCAGGTGTAGGCTGCCAGTAACATGAAGGGTGATGATGCCGGTAATTACCATGACGGTCAGATCACATTGTGCTATGTATGCGTTGATTGTGAATGTTAACCATTAAATTAATCGCAACACAAATGCATATTATCTTGTCTTTACCATCACCCACCCCCGAAACTTAATCCCCTGCCCCACCCACCATTAATTATTTGCTCCCCCGTCGTTCTTTTACGCATGGGGCAAACATTGTAATTTGTTGTTTTAAACGCTCGTAACAAAAGTCGTGATGGTTGTCGTGATGGTTGTCGTGATGGTTGTCGTGATGGTTGTCGGTGACCGTTTGAGCTGTTTTTGGTCGAGTATAATGAAATTCTTATTTGAAGTTGAGCGAAACTTTGAAAGTTTTATTTTCAGCACGAAGATTCGTGGACGCCAAAGCTCAGAAGGCTTACGGATGGTGGTGAGTGAATGTTCATTGCTCCATCTTCGCACGAACTGGCGTGTATTCCGAATCTTTGATGGTCAATTTCTGACCTATAGCAACAAAACATATGGTGCGCTTAGATGTGCTATGGTGGAAATGTACGTGCTGTGAGTGTTATGGTAATATGTTTATAGGTGGAAATGTACATGCTGTGAGTGTTATGGTAAGGTGTGTACGGTGGAAATGTACATGATGTGAATGTTATGGTGAGGTGTGTACGGTGGAAATGTACATGCCGTGAGGAGTAGTGCGCGTTGTGGTGGTCTGGTGGTGTGCGCATTAAAATGTGTGTGTGTTATGATGACGTGCATGTTGTGGTGATGGCATACATCATGATGTTTACATTTCAATAATGGCATATTTTGATGATGTGCGTATTATGATGATGGCATATTTAGATAATCTGCGTTTTGTGATGGTGGCAAATATTGATGTGCATATTGAAGAGATGTGTAACTTGTGGGGATGTACCTATTAAAGTGATGTGTAACTTGTGTGAATGTGCGTATTGAGGTGACGTGTAACTTGTGGTGATGTGCGTATTGAGGTGATGCGTAACTTGTGCGGATGTGCGTATTAAAGTGATGTGTAACTTGTGTGAATGTGCGTATTAATGAGATATGTAACTTGTGGTGATGTGCGTATTGCGGTGATGTGTAACTTGTGGTGATGTGCGTATTGAGGTGATGTGTAACTTGTGGTGATGTGCGTATTGAGGTGACGCGTAACTTGTGGTGATGTGCGTATTAAAGTGATGGTGTAACTTGTGGTGATGTGCGTATTGAGGTGATGTGTAACTTGTGGTGATGTGTAACTTGTGGTGATGTGCGTATTGAGGTGATGCGTAACTTGTGGTGATGTGCGTATTGAGGTGATGCGTAACTTGTGGGGATGTGCGTATTAAAGTGATGTGTAACTTGTGTGAATGTGCGTATTAAAGAGATATGTAACTTGTGGTGATGTGCGTATTGCGGTGATGTGTAACTTGTGGTGATGTGCGTATTGAGGTGATGCGTAACTTGTGGGTGATGTGCGTATTAAAGTGATGTGTAACTTGTGTGAATGTGCGTATTAAAGAGATATGTAACTTGTGGTGATGTGCGTATTGCGGTGATGTGTAACTTGTGGTGATGTGCGTATTGAGTGATGTGTAACTTGTGGTGATGTGCGTATTGAGGTGATGCGTAACTTGTGGTGATGTGCGTATTGAGGTGATGCGTAACTTGTGGTGATGTGCGTATTGAGGTGATGCGTGACTTGTGTTGATGTGCGTATTGAAGTGATGTGTAACTTGTGGTGATGTGTAACTTGTTGTGATGTGCGTATTGCGGTGATGTGAAACTTGTGGTGATGTGCGTATTGAGGTGATGTGTAACTTGTGGTGATGTGCGTATATTGAGGGCGGTATGTGCGTATTGAGGTGATCGTATTTGTGTAACTTGTGGTGATGTGCGTATTGAGGTGATGTGTAACTTGTGGTGATGTGCGTATTGAGGTGATGTGTAACTTGTGGTGATGTGCGTATTGCGGTGATGTGTAACTTCTGGTGATGTGCGTATTGAGGTGATGCGTGACTTGTGTTGATGTGCGTATTGCGGTAATGTGTAACTTGTGGTGATGTGCGTATTGAGGTGATGTGTAACTTGTGGTGCGTTTTGAGGTGATGTGTAACTTGTGGTGATGTGCGTATTGCGGTGATGTGTATTTTCTGGTGATGTGCGTATTGAGGTGATGTGTAACTTGTAGTGATATGCCTATTGAGGTGATGCGTAACTTGTGGTGATGTGCGTATTTGAGGTGATGCGTAATTTGTGGGGATGTGCGTATGGAAGAGATGTGTAACTTGTGGTGATGTGTGTATCACATTGATGAACATTTGTTGTGATATGCATGTTGTAATGACGGTGTGTTGGCTGACTGATGCAGTGATGCATCAAGGGTGTACCAGGTGTGATATACTGAAATTCGTCTATCACTACATGGCGGCCTACCTCTGATTACAGCTAAACCAGACCAGCGCAGCCTTTCCATTCGGAGCCGCTGTAGCCTCCAGTCGAGTGACTGGCATATCCCCCAGTGACCGTAACTACAAGGCAGGTAAATATATGTCTTCCAGGTGTAAAAGACGCAGTTTCACGTTAGAAAGAAACTCGTGCAAGGGAGTGAATATCAGGCCAACCATTATATATATATCAATATATATATATATATATATATATATTATATATATATATATATATATATATATATATACCGCTTATATATATATATATATATATATATATATATCTATATATATGTGTGTGCGTGTGCCGTATGTGTCCGTGTGTGTGTGTGCGTGTGGGGACTGCCTAAGATATATCAAATATGGTGGCAAACGAATCTCCACGTTCAGTTCGTTTTGATGTAACATGTACATTCCTGTTGACCCTCCCCCGCACCCCACCCACACTGACCCCTTTACGGTTCGCATTAAGAATTTGCCAGCTTAGTGCTTCGTGTCATATGTTGGGGTTCGTTCATGTATTATGGGACGTAAACAACGAGCAGCTCCATGGCGACTGTATACAGGCAATTACCAGTTTACCACGATGGTGTTCCGCGAAATGCACCGACTATGACACTCGCTCTGAATGACTGAGATAATGTCGTCGGAAAAACTTTATAATTTCAGTAAGAATGGTGGGGTTAACACATGTGATGGGCATGAGTAGATATACATATATTTCATATATTATGGTGGGGTGCATCATATATGATGGTGGGGTGCATCATATATGATGGTGGGGTGCATCATGCATGATGGTGGGGTGCATCACATATGATGGTATATAGCATCATATATTACTATCTATATATATATATGTATCATGAATGATGGTATATATATATATATATGTATATATAGGCATATATATATATACATATAAATATATATAAATCATATATATATGGGGTATCATATAGACATATATGATATATGTATACATATATCATGTATGGTATATGCATTAAATATCATGTATTATGGATATATATATACATTATATATAATGCATCATATATATATATGGCAAATACATATATATATATATATATATATATCATTATATACGTACATAAATATGTATATATATTACACTTATATGTATGTACATTATTTATATATGTATATTTATTCATATATTAAAATAATCGTTTATTATATATATATATATATATATATATATATAATATATATATATCATATATATATATATATATACATATCCACTCATGAATCTCCATAAAATGAATTCCTTTCCTTTGGAATTCTGTCATTTCAGGGTGTGTGGTGGCCGGGAACTTAAATATTTCCTGCCTGAGAATGGCGTACCGCTGAACAGTGGCAGTTCAGTTAAGTTGTATATCTTGCCGCCGTGAAAATCGAAGCGGTAAACAGTACGGCTAGCTCCTCATTCATCCAGCATTCTCCTCATTCATCCAGCATCAATGTCGCATTGCACCAGCGCTCGACGTCACTATCTGATTGCTGTAGTATGGCCTTAAAGCCAGCCATTGATTAATGATTAAATGCAGCAGTGTCATTCTCACAGGGCAACCTGATAATGAATCGTCAGATATGCTTCATATGTATAGTACTTTGTGTCGACCAGGCATACCAGAGGCAGGCGGCACAAATGGTGGCCGCTGGGGTACCCATCAGCCTAATGGGAGTCCAAGGGCATCTTAGCATCTGGCCGAATGTTCACCTGCATAAGGTTGGTATTTCATTGAGAATGAAGTCAGATCGTGCTATTCTGCTTCAGTGATGAGTCGGGGTTAGTGATGTCAGATTGCGTAATAGATCTCTTCAGCCATTTGTTCGTCGAGTAAGTTTGTGTAATGGACATTTACTTAGGAAATGTGTTTGGCAGATGTGTATCATATCAGGATGTGTATTGAATAAGGATGTGTATTGAGAAAGGATGTGTATTGAGCAATAATGTATATTAAGTAAGGATGTGTATTGAACAAGGATGTGTATTGAGCAAGGATGTATATTGAGCAAGGATGTAAGGATTTATGTTGGGTCAGGTTGTGTATTAAGTCAAGTAGAGTATTGAGGTTATGTTTTCTTACTCACGATGTGTAATGATTCAGGTGTTGCATTAAGTCAGTATGTATGATGATTCAGGGGATGCATTAAGTCAGTATGTATGGTGATTCAGGTGTTGCATTAAGTCAGTATGTATGGTAATTCAGGGGTTGCATTAAGTCAGTATGTATGATGATTCAGGTGTTGCATTAAGTCAGTATGTATGATGATTCAGGGGTTGCATTAAGTCAGTATGTATGGTGATTCAGGTGTTGCATTAAGTCAGTATGTATGATGATTCAGGTGTTGCATTAAGTCAGTATGTATGATGATTCAGGTGTTGCATTAAGTCAGTATGTATGATGATTCAGGTGTTGCTAAGTCAGTAGTCAGTATGTATGGTGATTCAGGTGTTGCATTAAGTCAGTATGTATGATGATTCAGGTGTTGCATTAAGTCAGTATGTATGATGATTCAGGTGTTGCATTAAGTCAGTATGTATGATGAGTCACTTCGTTAATCCACATTGTATATGGTATAAGATTTATTATACATGCTTTTGTGGTGACTAGGTTTGTGTATTGAGGCAGCTTGTCCATTAGCGGACAGTTCGGGGTCTTACTTTACAAAATATTTGACGTCCGCTCCGACAGCATTTTGTATCTGATCATGTCATATCTGAGGACAGCATTATCGTGTTTGGTCACTTACTTTTGCGCGCCAGTTGTTATCCAGAAGAGATGGGCATCTCTGTGTTTTAGCGTCGTCTTGACCACTTGGCCACAGCTGGCGTCCCTCTGTTTATCACGGAGCTAGATGTGCGTGAGGGCGACGTTTCGCGACGGGCAGAGGGCTATGACGATGTCATCACACTGTACGCCAGCCATCCGGCAGTGGAAGGCATCGTGATGTGGTCGTTCTGGAATGGAGCCGGCCTTGCTAACGCGGCCATCGTTGAGGGCGACGACTTCCAGGTAATATGACACGCGCGTGGGATGGTGCAGTGTACGTTGTAGGGCTATGTGGCGCAGGATAAGTGGTGCAGGGTAAGTGGTGCAGGGTAAGTGGTGCAGGGTAATTGGCACAGGGTATATAGTGCTGGGTAGGTAAAGCTGGGTAAGTGGTACAAGGGTAGGTGGTGCAGAGAATGTGGTGCAGGGTAGGTGGTGCAGGATAAGTAGTGCGA